>PVJN01000425.1:75477-121435 GCA_004026805.1 Lasiurus borealis
AATGCCAAGACAAGGGAAGGGATCAAAAACAAAAGAAATGGAGGGAAAAAAACGACTGGATATAGAGTTCAAAACCATGCTTATAAGGTTTTTGAAGAATATGCTAGAAAAGGCGGATAAATTTAGCGAAAGCCTACTAGAGATACAAAAGAGCCAACTAGAGATGCTAGAGATGATGCATAAAATTAGCAAGCCCCAATTGGAGATGAAAAAGGACCAACTAGAGACACTAACTGAAATAAAAAATATACAGAGTCCTAATAGCAGACTAGAGAAAGGCAAGAATCAAGTCAAAAATTTGAAATATAAAGAAACAGAAAACACTCAACTGGAAAAGCAAGAAGAGAAAAGAATCCAAAAAATGTGAATATAATGTAAGGAGACTCTGGGACAGCTTCAAGCGTACCAACATCAGAATTGTGGGGGTGCCAGAAGAAGAGAGAGAGCAAGATACTGAAAGCCTATTTAAAGAAATAATGACTGAAAACTTCCCACATCTGGTAAAAGAAATGGACTTACAAGTCCAGGAAGCACACAGAACCCCACATAAAAGAAATCCAAAGAGGAACACATCAAGACACATCATAATTAAAATACCAAGAGCAAAAGACAAAGAGAGAATATTAAAAGCAGCAAGAGAAAAATAGTTTATTACCTACAAGGGAGCACCCATACGACTCTCAGCTGATTTCTCAACAGAAACGATGCAGGCCAGAGGGGAGTGGCAAGAAATATTCAACGTGATGAATAGCAAGAACCTACAACCAAGAATAATCTATCCTGCAAGGCTAACATTCAGAATTGAAGGGCAGATAAAGAGCTTCACAGATAAGAAAAAGCTAAAGGCGTTCATCAACTCCAAACCAGTGTTATATGAAATGCTGAAGGGTACTCTTCTAGAAGAGGAAGAAGAAAGAGGTAAAAGTCAAAAAATTATGAAGAAATACATATCTATCAACAAGTGAATCTAAAAATTAAGTGAATTAAAAATTTGATCAACAGAATAAACTGGTGAATATAATAGAATCAGGAGCACAGAAAGGGAGTGGACTGATAATTCTCAGGGGGAAAGAGGTGAGGGGTGTACAGGGAGAGACTGGAAAAAATCATACACCTATGGATGAGATCAATGGGAGGGAGCTAAGGGCAGAGGGAGCGGTGGGAGCTGGGTGGAGGGGTGCTATGGAGTGGAAAAAAGAGAAACAAATGTAATAATCTGAATAATAAAGATTTAATTAAAAAATAAAATAAAAAAATAAAAGGACATTAATTAGAAGAAATATTAATAAATAAATAAATAAATAAATAAAAACAGGTAAACAAACTAATTTGCCAATTTTTAAAGTACACATTCAGAAAACTAACTTTATTATATCATGGACTTTTGGCTTTAACAGACACCTTCTCACTAGAATTAGTCTATTATATCAAGGTTTTACTATACAAAAAAAAAATCCTGAAAAGCACACAAATACATGGAGGCTAAATAACATGTGACTAAATAATAAATGAGTTAACAATGAGATAAGGAAAAAATAAACAAAAGATACCTTGAGACAAATGAAAAGGAAAACATAAGAACACAAATTCTATGGGACACAGTAAGTGCAGTCCTAAGAGGAAAATTCATAGCAATATAGGCCAACTTCAATAAACAAAAACAATCTCAAATAAATAATCTCACCTTATGCCAAAGGGAACAAGGAAAAAAAACAATAAAGCCCAAAGTGAATAGAATGAAGGAAATAATTTACATCAGAGAGAAAATAAACAAAATGGAGTCTAAAACAGAATTCAAAAGATCAGTTGGAACTATGAGCTGGTTTTGTAAGAAGAAATAAAATTCATCAACCTTTAACCAGACTCATGAAGAAAAAAAGAGGACCCAAATAAATAAAATAAAAAAATAAAAGAGAAGCTCTAGTCAATTTGTCTCTGTCAATAGAACAGTGGCCTGTGAAACAAAGGGTCCTAGATTCAATTCCACTCAAGGGCATATACATTGGCTGTATACTTGTCCCTGGCCTGGGTTCTGGTTGAGGCATATGCAGGAGTCAACCAATTGATGTGTTTCTCTCATATTGATGTTTCTCTCTGTCTTTCCCTCTCTCTTCTACTCTCTCTAAAAAAAATCAATGAAAAAATATCCTCAGGTGAGAATTAAAAAAAAAAAAGAAAGACAACCGACACTATAGAAATATAATTAATTATAAGAAAATACTATGGACAATTACATGCCAACAAATTAGGATAATCTGGGAAGACATGAATAAATTCCTAGAAACATACAAACTTTCAAAACTGAATCAAGAAGAAACAAAAAAATCTGAACAGAACAATTATAATCAACAAAATCAAAGCAATAATAATAATACCTAAAACTCCCAACAAACAAAAGTCCTGGACTGGATGGCTTTACTGGTAATTTTTACCAAACATTCACAGAAAAATTAACACTTGTCCTTCTCAAACTATTGGAGAATAGTCAGAGGTGGGAAGACTCCAAGCTTGTTATATGAGGCCAACATTATCCTAATTCCAAAACCAGATAGACACTACAAAGAAAGAAAATTACAGGCCAATATTCCTGATATTAAGGCATAGAGGCAAATATCTCAACTAAATATTAGCACACCAAATTTAACAATTCATTAAAAAAGATTATACACCAAGATCAAACACCAAGATCAAGTAAGATTTATTCCTTAAATACAAGGTTGGTCCAAGATCCACAAATCAATTAAAAAGGTAACATAAATAAAATTAAGGATAAAATTCATATAATCATGTCAATAGATGCAGAAAAAGCATTTCAAAAAATCCATCCGTATTTATGATAAAAACTCTCAGCAAAGTGGAAATAGAGGGGACATACTTCCACATAATAAAGGCTATGTATGACAAATCAACAGCTAACATTATACTCAATGGGCAAAAACTACAAGTGTTTCCCTTAAGATTGGGTAAAAACAAGCATGCCTGCTTTTACCACTTTTATTCAACATAGTACTGGAAGTCCTAGACTCAGTAATCAGTTACATAGAAGTAATAAAAGGCAATGAAGTTGGAAAGGAAGAACAATTATCTGCAGATGACATGATACTGTATATAGAGAACCATAAAAACTACTAGAACTGATAAATTCAGTAAAGTAAGAGGATACAAAATAAATACAAATCAATTGTATTTTTATACAATAATGAAGTACCAGAAAAGGAATCTAAGAAAACAATCCCATTCACAATTGCATAAAAATTACCCAACCACCTAGGAATAAACTTAACCAAGAAGGTAAAATATCTGAACCTGAAAAATAGTAAGATACCTTCTTCAGTTTCTTTCTAAGATACCTAAGAAATAAACTGAAGAAGATACAAATACATGGAAACATACATTGTGCTCATGGATAGAAAGATTAACACTATTTAAAAGTCTATCTCCCTAAAGCAATCTACAAATTTAAGCAATACCTATCAAAATATTAATGGTATATTTCACAGAACTAGAACAAATGTTCCAAAAATTTATATGGAATCACAAAAGATCCCTGAATAGCCACAGTAATCTTGAGAAAGAAGAACAAAGTTGGAGGAATCATACTACTTGATATCAAATTACATACTACTAGAGGTCACAATAATCAAAACAACATGGTACTGGAATAAAAACAGACATATAGATCAACAGGATATAACAGAGCCCAGAAATAAGTCCATGACTATATGGACAATTAATATATGAGAAAGGAGGCAAGAAGATACAAAGACAACCTATTCAATAAGTGGTGTTGAGAAAATTGGACAGATACAGGAAAGTAAAATGAAACTAGACTAGCTTCTTACACCATATATAAGTATAAGCTCAAAGGATTTAAGACTTTAAGACTTTAAAACCATAAATCCTGGAAGAAAACATAGGCAGAAAAATCTCTAACATTTCTTGCAGCAGTATTTTTTCTGAAATATCTCCTCCAGCAAGAGAAATAAAAGGAATAAACAAATGGACTACATCAAACCTAAAAGAGTTTTTGCACAACAAAGTGAACCATCAACAAAATGAAAGGACAACCTACTTGATTCACTGGCATCTAATAAGAGATTAATACATAATTTATGAAAAAGTCATATGTGTCCAAAATTAATAAGGACCTGATACAACTCTACACCAAAAAACAACAACAATAATCCAATTAAGAAATGGGAAGACAACCTGAATAAACACTTCTCCAAAGAGGACATTGAGATGGCCAAAAGACATATAAAAAGATACTCAACTTCACTAATTGTCAGAGAGATGCAAATTAAAGCCACAATGAGATATCACCTCACACCTGAGAGAATGGTGATCATCAATAAATCAACAAACAACAAGTGTTAGCAAGGATGTGGAGAAAGGAAACCTTCACACAGTGTTGGTGAGAATATGGATTAGAGCAGCCACTATAGAAGACAGTATGGATGTTCCACAAAAAATTCAAAATGGAACTGTCTAATGACCCATCAATTAATTTCTGGGAATATATCCAAAGAAACCCAAAACTCTAATTCAAAGAATATATGCACCCTATGTTCATTGAAATGTTATTTACAATAGCGAGGATTTGGAAGCATACCAAGTGCCCATCAATAGATTAGTGGACAAAAAAACTTGGTACATTTATGCAATTGAATATTATTCAGCCATAAAAAGAATCAAACCTTATCATTTAGAACTGCATGGATGGACCTGGAGAGCAGTATGCTGGGTTAAATAAGCCAGTCAAAAAAAAAAAAAAAAAAAACTTGCTGGAAATGAAAATGAATACATAACAACCCCAAATTTCTGGGACACAGTAAAAGTAGTCCTCATAGAGAAGTTCAAAGCACTACAGGCCTCCCTCAAAACAAAACAACAACAACAAAAACAACAAGAAAAATTAATAATAAACTATTTAACCCAACAACTTAAAGAATTAGAAAGAGAACAAGAAAAGCCCAAAGTAAGTAGAAGGAAGAAATAATAAAGATTAGAGCAGAAATAAATGACATAGAGGCTAAAAACAAACAGACACTATAGAAAAAAAAAAAAAACATCAGTGAAACCATGACCTGATTCTTTGAAAAGATAAACAAGATTTATGAACTATTAGCCAGACTCACCAAGAAACAAAGAAAGAGGACCCAAATATATAAAATCAGAAATGAAAGCAGTGAAGTAATAATGACACCACAGAAACACAAAGGATTGTAAGAAAATATTATGAAAACTATATACCAACAAGCTGGACAATGTGGATGAAACAGACAAATTTCTAAAAAAATGCAGTCTTCCAAAACAATATGGAAGAATCAGAAAACCTGTATAGGTCAATAACAACTGATGAAATAGAAGCAATAATAAAAACAACAACTCTCAAAAACAAAAGTCCTGGCTGGATGCTTTCAAAGGAGAAATTTACCAAACCTTCAAAGAAGAACAAACACCTATCCTCCTTAACCTATTCCAACAAGTCCAAGAAGAAGGAGCATTTTCACACTCCTTTTATGAGGCCAGTATTATTTTAATTCCAAAATCAGATAAAGACACTACAAATATCCCTGATGAACATAGATGTTAAAATTCTCAACAAAATATTTGTAAATTGGATCCAGCAATATATTAAAAAGACTTATTCCAGGGGTGCAAGGCTGGTACAATACGAAAATCAGTAAATGTGATACATCACTTAGACAAATTGTATGACCAAAATCACATAATCATATCAATAGATGCAGAAAAAGCATTTGACAAAATCCAACACCTGTTTTTGATAAAAACTCTCAGCAAAGTATGAATAGAGGGAGTATATCTCAACATGATAAAGTCCATATATGACAAACCTATACCCAACATCACGGAAGGACCTGTAATTTGCATATTACACTTTTATTAGATAGGATAGTGCTGGAAGTCCTAGCTACGATGATCAGACAAGAAGAAATAAAAGGCATCCAAATTGGAAAGAAAGAAGTAAAATCTTGTTAATTGCAGATGGCATATTATATGTAGAAATCCCTAAGAACCCACTAAAAGAAATTCAGCAATGTAGCAGGATACAAAATTAATACCCAGAAATTGATGGCATTTTTATACACCAATAATGAATTCTCAGAGAGAAAAACTAAACAAACAATCCCATTTACCAGTGCAACCAAAAAATTAAGATACTTAGGAATAAACTTAATTAAGGAGGTAAGTGACTTGTACTCAGAAAACTAAAGGACATTGAAAAAAAGAGACAGAGGAAGATATAAACAAATGGAAGAATAAACTGTGTCCATGGATTGGTAGAACTAACATCATTAAAATGTCCATACTACCCAAGGCAATCTACAGATTCAATGTAATCCTTATTAAAATACCAACTGTATATTTCACAGATCTAGAGCAAATACTTCAAAAACTTATATGGAACCAAAAAAGACCCCGATAGTCACAGCAATCTTGAGAGAGTTGGAGGAATCCCAATACTAGATATTAAGTTATACTACAAATCCACTGTAATTAAAACAGCCCAGTAATGGCACAAGAACAAGCATATAGATCAATGGAACAGAACAGAGACCCCAGAAATTGACCCAAAATATTACACTCAATTAATATTTGACAAAGAAGGCAAGAAGTGGAATCAAGATAGTTTCTTCAATAAATGGTGTTGGGAAAATTGGGCAGATACATGGAAAAAATTTTAACCACCAACTTACACCATATACAAGAATAAACTCAAAATGAATAGAAGATGTAAATAAAAGTCATTAGACCATAAAAATCTTAGAAGAAACCATAGACAGCAAAATCTTAAACATCTCATAGCAATATGTTTACAAATACATCTCCAAGGGCAAAGGAAACAGAAGAAAATAAATGAGACTCCATCAAAATGAAAAGTTTCTGCACAGCAAAAGAAACCATCAACAAAACAAAAAGGGAGCCCACTGTAAGGGAAAACATACTTGGCAATGATACATCTGATAAAGGGTTAATATCCAAATTATATAAGGAACTCAAACAACTTAACAAAAGATAAACAAACAATCCAATTTAAAAATGGACAAAGGACTTAAATAGACACTTGTCCAAAGAGGATATACTGGTACAAATGGCCAAGAGACATATGAAAAAATGCTCAAAGTCACTGATTATCTGAGAAATGCAAATTAAAACAACAACAAGGCACCACTTCACACCTGTCAGAATGGCTACCATCAGCAAATTAACAAATGACAAGAGTTGGGAAGGATGTGAAGAAAAGGAAATCCTAGTACATTGTTGGTGGAAATGCAGAATGGTGCAGCCATTAAGGAAAACAATATGGAGTTTCTCCAAAAAATTAAATATGGAACTGCAATTTGACTCAGTGATCCCACTTCTAGGAATATATCCTAAGAGACCCAAAACACCAATCAGAAAGAATGTACTGGTATGCACCCCTATGTTCACAGCAGCACAACTTACAATAGTTAAGACTTGGAAACAGCCCATGTGCTCATCAGTAGATAAGTGGATAAAAAAGCTGTGGTACATTTACACTATGAAATACAGCTGTATAAAAGAAACATCTCTTACCTTTTTTCTTTTAATATATTTTTTATTGATTTTTTACAGAGAGGAAGGGAGAGAGATAGAAAGTCAGAAACATCAATGAGAGAGAGACATCATCGATCAGCCGCCTCCTGCACGCTCCACAGTGGAGACGTGCCTGCAAGCAAGGTACATGCCCCCAATCGGAAATGAACCTGGGACCTTTCAGTCCACAAGCCAATGCTCTATCCACTGAGCCAAACCGGTCTTGGCCATCTCTTACCTTTTAAGAACCATAGAGAGATCTGGAGAGTATCATGCTAAGCGAAATAAGTCAGTCAGAGAAAGACAAGTATTACATGATCTCACTTATATGTGAAATCTAATTAACAAAATAAACTGATGAACAAAATAAATCCAGAGACATAGAAGCATAGAACAGACTATGGAATCTCAGAGCAATGGCAGAGGTGGTGGGTGGGAAGAAATCAACCAAACATCTTTTATGCATATATGCATAAACCATGGGTACAGACAATAGGGTGGTGAAGGCCTGGGGTGGGGGATGGAGGTGTGCTAGAAAGGGTCGATGGGGTAAAAAAGAGGACATATGTAATAATTTCAATAATAAAGATTTAATTAAAAATAAAAAATATTTTTATTGAACTTGCATTAAAAATAATAATGACGTACTAACTATGGGGCCAAGTGGATACTTGAAATATTGGGAGACCACTTTGTAAAGTATATGATTGTTGAATCAGTATGCTGTAAACCTGAAACATATATATATGTATATATATGCCTAAGCAACTCTTAAGACCAAACTGGCCGGTAACTATGATGTGCACTGATGCAGATCTTGCCGTTGGGGCCCTAACAGCCCAGATCTGGATCACCTGCACCCTGGACCCAGACAGAAGGGAAGAGGGAGCCCCTGCTTCTTCGTGGAATCAGCCATTACTTCACTCGCTGCTAGGACCTTGACAGCCCTGAATCTGGATCACCAGCACCCAGGATCCAGACAGGAAGAAGAGGGAGCCCAATTCCTTGCAGAATCGGCCATTGGTTAGCTTGCTGCTGGGCCAACTTCCCACAATCCCTCCCCCAGCCAGGCTGGCTTCCCATCAGCTCCGATCATCACCAAACTGAGGGACCCCATCTGTGCACAAATTCTTGCACCAGGCCTTTAGTATATAATAATAATGAATGTAAACTATAGTTAAAAAAAAAAAAAAGAGCAAGAGTTTGGGGTCAGATCTAACTTGAATTCTAGGCTTTGTCAGTTAATTAGCCTAAAAACTTATTCTCAGCCTCAGTTTTCTGAACTGAAAAAAAATGAAAAAATAGTATCTATATCATAAAATTATGATGAAATTAAATGATCCAAAGGCTCTAAGAGTGCTTAGCACATATAAAGCACTAAAATGTTAGCTGTTATTAAAATACTAGAGGCCTGGTGCACGAAATTCATGCACTCGGGTGGGGGGTGTGTGAAGGGGAGGTTCCCCCCTAGCCCAGCCTATGCACTCTCACAGTCTGGAAACCCTCAGGGGTAGGTCTGACCCATGGTTTAGGCCTGCTCCCCCTAAGGAAGCTGGCAATTGAACATCCTTAGAACTGCTGTGGAGGCAGGAGAGGTTCCCACCATCACTGCTGCACTCACCAGCTGTAAGCCCAGCTCAGAGCTTCTGGATGAGTGGCACTCCCCATCAGAGTGAACTGACCATCAGAGGGCAGCTCCTCATTGAGCATCTGCCCCCTGGTAGTCAGTTTGCATCATAGCGACCGGCCATTCTGCAGTTTGGTCAATTTGCATATTAGCCCTTTATTAAATAGGATGATGATAAACACCGTTTTTTAAACATATGGATATAATTAAAGCAGCCTCTCTCCTAATTCTGTTGCAAGTTTCTGACATTCATTTATTCACTCAACAAGTATTTATTAAATACCTTATATATGGAAGACGTCACAATGTTAAAATTATATATAACATGAAAGTAAATAATCTTGGAATGATTGCTTGAATAACTTTACTATGAGGAAGAACGTGTGTTATTTTTCTTGTGTTTGTTTTACATCTAAGTTGGCTACTTCAAAACTCCTGCTCAATCCTGGCATTGTTCTGAAAAGATACTGCTGATGGAGAGCCCTGTTTCATTCTGGCCTGAACTTGAACTATTTGTTTTGCAATGCTGCTATGCCAGAGCAAGGAGGGTCTGCTAGTTTAGTGTACACTTTTGTTATGGAAAAGGAAAAATGGCTATGGACATCTCCAAGAAAGCAAAAATCTGTATCATACTTTGAGAACTCTCTAGGAGACCCTCAGTGCTCACCAGGAGGGATGAATGCTAGGGTGACACCAGGCTTCAGAGACAAGTCCCACAAGTTAAAGAGAATGGTAATCAGGTCTTACTTCATGAAAGGTATTAACATGTGTAAAGAGAAAACTAGGGTCCTCAGAAGGAAAGGGGGTCAGCCAGGGAAACCCAAAGGGGAGAGGTGACACTGGGTCCATGTGAGGAAGCAGCCTTCCCCTCTTATGAGCTCCATGGAAGCCGAGGGAGCTAAAGCACAGATTCTGTGATTCTGGTCCCACTTGCAAGCCCATCCTTATTCAAACATTGGGTCTCTCACTGTCAAGCCCTCAGTTTGAGCTCCTGTCCCTCTTCACATGGGTCCAAGAGCAGAGCCTTAACCAGAGGGGTGAAACAACAGACATGCCAACACGTAACTGCCATAAGGGCCACGTGATGTCCCAGCTGACCTAATAAAGGAGTAAAGGGGTTTCTAGTTGTATAGTTGATTCTTCTTAAGCTTTAGCTCCTGCTGCAGAGGCCTGGCACATTTCCTGGGGCAACTGCCCACCTCGAAGGCTTCCAGGTAAGGAGCCTGCAGGACTTCCCTAAGCTGCCACAACATGCCTTCTCTTGACTTGTGTGGGAGAGCAGGAAAACAGACTCTGTTTACACATTTCTTACATGCTTTCTTCCCATCATGAAATCATAGGCTGTTTCATCAGGAGCCGACATATCACTGTCAACCAAATGTACTGAAGAATGGGGGGAAATATCTCAACTGAAGATAACTGAAATATTCAGGTTTTTAGCTTAAACAACTCAATCTTAACCAACTTTTCCAATAGTATCCAGCCCATGATTCATAGGGAAGTGATTCCCTAAGTTCTCCTCAACTCTACCAAAGAGATTCACCAACACTCTGGACTCCTCTGAGGGGATGGGGATGGGGCTTCACACAAGTGATTCAAGTTGATGCAGACATGATGGCTGTTCAGGCCATGAAATAATGACCCCACAGAGTTGAAGGCCTCTCTAAAGTAGTGACACTATAGCTGAGACCTAAACCTTAAGACAGGACTAGGCAAGTGAAGAATGGGGAGGGGGTCAGGGAAGCAAAGAGAGAAGAACATTTTTGGCAGAGAGAGCCCCTACTTCTTTCATCTGATTCGAGTTAGGACAAGAACTCGGCATGGCTGGGCCTACACAGGGAGGAGGGTGGTGGGACCAAGTCTGGAGGTGTAAGCAAAGGGCAACCACAGGGCTTTGCGCATTGGGTGGAGTGTTTGGTGCAAAGGAGAACTGCTGTAGGCGTTACACATATAGGAGATCTCTGTGAGCATTTTGTGGACAATGAACAAGGGTGGGGAAAAGTGAACATGTAGAGGAAGTTCTGTCGGAGACTGTGGCAAATGGCACTCTTCTCTACCCAAAAGCCATTCTCCCCTTTTTCTTACGAAAATCCCAGTTTTGTTCAAGAGTCAGGATGTGATCTTATGATTTCAAGGAGGGTGGATGGGGGAAGGTGTGTGACCCAGTTCTGACCACATATAAAGGGAATTGCTGAAGGGGTTCCTGGGGAAATATTTTCTCCTGATGAAACTGAGGTGTCTGGGCACCTGCCAAGCCTCCTGCCTGCCAGGACTATGAGGACTAGATGGTGAAGATGCTGTGCTCTCTGCTCTCTTGGCAGAAAGGCAGAGAGACTTTGCAGAGATGCCAGCCCAGAGTCCTGACATCATGCAGCCCCTGACCAACTTTATACCTCCTGGATTTCTGATTATGGGAGCAAAGTGAACTGGTTTGCTTAGGCAACCGACACTAGGAGGTTCTTGTGTCTCACAGTCCAAAGCATCACCCAGACATCCTCTTCATAGATCACCTGTACTTAAGCCAGGTTCTCAGACCTCAGTCCTGTTCTGCAATCATGCCTACAGAATCATCTACTTGCCACACCTTCCTCTCAAATTTTGGTTTTGTCAGTGGCTACTCTAGTTTGGCCCATTGAGAACAGAAATGTGGATCGCATACTGACACATAAATTAAAATTCTCCCATTATGAAAAGAGAGACAATATTTATAAAATAAGCAATATGTATTTTCTTTTCCTACTAGTGGTCCTGTGCACGAATTTGTGCACGGGTGGGGTCTGATCAGGCTGGGGCCAGCAGGGGGAAGGGGATGCAGGAGGTTGGCCGGATGGCCCTGCCCCTGATTGGGGTAGGGTGGGGGCGGGAGGCAGTCAGGGGGGTCGGGCTGCAGGCGATTGGCTGGCCAGCCCTGCCCCCTGGTAGAACTCCTAATCGAACTCCCAGTAGAGGGAACAATCTGCATATTAGTCTTTTATTATATAGGATATCCATTCATTCACCTGACTTCCTTTTCTAAATTCTTACCATCTTTTCATCTGTAAAATTAACATTAAACCACATCCCCAAGTATAAGGAAAAATTATTTTCTTCATGAAGCAACTATCTGCCTGGGAAATCCTCACAATTCTTTAAGCATTTTATGCTGAGATTCAGACACAATAAAGGATGCATGTATTAAACTTAAACTGTAATAACTTATAGAATAGATCTAGCAGTTCTTGCAGTTAGTGATCATTTCACCTCTAATTTTCCCTGTCCACTCACAGCAAGTGTGTAACCTCCTTGCTCCTCTGGAAAAGACAGTTTCTGTAGAAAGAATTGAATTCTAAGGCTATACCACCAAAATAAGCTTTCAAACTCAGGGGGAAGAAGGGTGAAAATCAGTATTTTCTTTTAAAACTTCTAGGTTTCAAGTCTGATAAAAATTGAAATCAAGATCACAAATAACTGAAAACTTGAAAGCTAAAAAATGTAACCCTAATTGCCTTAGAGTCTGGAAAAAAAATAACCCCAGGCCCCTGCATGCTGCTGGCTGGCTGGGAGGTTCACACTTCAGGATTCTGTGGAATTGGCCCCTCTTCAAAGGTGCACAAAGGCATGTGGTACAGGTATCAGAAAAGCTGAAAAGAGTGGCGATATTAGCAACAAGAGGGGAAAAAAGCCTACAAAACATTCACACAATTGTTTTAAATATTTTATTAATATTGTATGAGGATTCATACAAATTTCAGACCCAATAGGACTGGGGGGAAAAAGTATATTTTAAGGCATTTTAGAGGCTGAACAATAGCTGAATCACTAAAGTGGAAACATATACAGATTTATTTTATCTATTAGATTTTGGCGGCCTGGCATTGCCTTTCTTCCTCTTTGTAAATAGGTTACTTTGTTCCTTTCTCGTAGTATTCACCTTCCGTTGAGAATTATAGTGGATAAATGCAGAGCTCCAGGGTAACAGCTGCTCATCACCAACCAGTCTGCTTTGGTGTCTAATAGGACAGTCATTTTGATTTATAGCTGAAAGTTCTATGCAAAAAAATCAAGTGAAGCCATTGAGAACTGAAGAATCAGAATGGAATCCAGCTGTGCAGCAATGATTGAACACTAGACTACATGAGGAATCTGTTATTATAACCCTGACCGTGTGGGTCAGTTGGTTGGAGTATCGTCCCCTACACAAAAAGGTGCAAGGTTCAATTCCAGCTTAGGACACATACCTAGGTTGTGAGTTCAATCCCTGTTTGGGCACGAGTGGGAAGCAACTGATTGAAGTTTCTCTCTCACATCTCTCTCTCATCTTTCCCTTTCTCTCACTCTAAAAATCAATTAAAAACATATTCTCAGGTGATAATTAACAAATTAAAGAAAAAACATTCTGATTACATAAAAACTATAAGATCATAGCAGATGTCCAAGATCTACAGCATAGATCTTACAAATGCATACGATTTACAGTGGATGTAGAAAAATTCAATATCCATCCTTTTAAAAAAACAAAACCTTTCTTAGCCAAACATTTGCATAACTCAATAAAAGGTGTA
The DNA here is from genome assembly GCA_004026805.1 of Lasiurus borealis. Taxonomy (NCBI): domain Eukaryota; kingdom Metazoa; phylum Chordata; class Mammalia; order Chiroptera; family Vespertilionidae; genus Lasiurus; species Lasiurus borealis. The sequence goes on from PVJN01000425.1 coordinate 89,230, forward strand.
CAGCAAATGCCCCAACAGACATTCTTTATTTTTTAAGAATTTTATTTTATTTTATATATTTTGTTGATTTTTCACAGAGAGGAAGGGAGAGGGATAGAAAGTTAGAAACATCGATGAGAGAGACATCGATCAGCTGCCTCCTGCACGCCCCCTACTGGGGATGTGCCCACAACCAATGTACATGCCCTTAACCAGAATAGAACCTGGGACCTTTCAGTCCACAGGCCGACGCTCTATCCACTGAGCCAAACGGGTTTCGGCTCAACAGACATTCTTAGTAACAAAATGTTGAAAGCGCTCCCTTTAAATAAGGAACAAGACCAGGATCCTTCCATTATCACCTTTCCAATCAACACTGTACAATGGAAAGGGGCCTGCCCAGAGCCACAAACTTAACTGTTAGCCACGTCCAAAGGACAGGCTTTACTCCTCCCAGTCCAGCACTTAATAGCCTTCATTACAGTTTAGTGCCACAAGTGTCCCTCTTTTCTTTGGGCTCATGAGTCCCTCTTCCTTATCATTTGAATTGTGATTGCTGGTGGATTACATAAACTGGTAATGTGCCCAGGAGTACTGGCTTTTCCTTTTCAATGGTAACAGAAAAGGGCAGCAAGATTAATACAAGTTACAGCTTCACTGCAACTACATAGCAGATCCCTGTACATAGGACCGCACAGAAGCACACACCGAGGGTCTTGACAGGCGTAAAGGAAACTCCATGTGACACCAGATATCACATCTTTTATCTCAGACTCTTTACTCCAAATACTAGTTAGAACTTTTTCCTTCCTACTGTCTTATATTTGACCATTCTAATCAGCAAGCAATAGATAAAAATATGGGATATATAAGTAATATAATTAACAACTTGATTTAAAACAAGTTGTACCTTGTACAGAGAATGCAAATGCGTTTCCTTTTTCTACAAATTAGATTTATTTATCCCAAAAATTCTAGATTTTATTGTCTTCCCTTAGCCAAAGCTATAATAAAGGGGCAAACTCATACCTTTAAATGCTTTCATAATCAACCAATTAAGGACAAACTAAAATTAACAAAGATTTTTATTCTAGAAACTAGGAAGAAACCAAGGAAGTGTGCAAAAAGCAGGGTGAAAGAACTAGTAAAGATAAACCAGAAGAAATTAATCAGAAACAGATGAACAGAGGAACTGACTGGGTTTTGTATTCATAAAACATAAAAGTGACATACTCCACTCCCTGAATAGGAAAATTAAATTTTTTAAAGTATGTCAATACCAGTTTGTATGCATGCCCAAGCGTATGTAAACTGGGAAAACATCTCAAGACATATTAGTACAGCAAAATGTTAGCAGTGTTTTTCTCCAAGCAATTAGATTAAAAGTAGTATTTTTTATAGTTTTTCATATTTTTAAAGCCTTCTGTAATGAATATGCAGTTTATGATCAGAAAAAAATAAGCTATGGGGGAGGGAGATGGCTTATAGTGTGTGAATGAGAAAACAAAGAGAGAGAGAGGGGTCGCATAGGGAGTGTTTGTTGGTGAGTTGAAGGACAGCTATACTCCAGGAGACTGTGGGGGACTGTCAGACGGGGCTCCCCTGCCTGGGTAGCCCCCACTGCTGCTGAATTCCTTCTCAGAGCGACCAACTCGGACACAAAAGACCTCACCATCTTGAAGGGGAAAGTGGATGTTATCAGGAGCCTGAAAAGCCCAGGGAATCTCCAACTATGGTACTCTCCAAACAGCTGGGAACCTAAGAACACCAGTTCCCAAGTGGCTCAAGCACGGGGATTCAGAGGAGCTCTATACTCCACCACGGAAAGGTCAGATTTCTCGGATAAAGTAAGGTCTGCCATCCCCGTAGGAGAGAAATGCTTATGCAGGACCACAGAAGTCTGTGCCTAGAAAAATCTGGCTGTTGGGACTGGCGTGATCCGTGAAAGTGGAAGGGGGTCCACAGCTTTATTGCTAGGAGAAGAGAACTCTAAAAAGCAATCCATGTTGATCTGGGTGCAAAAGGAGAGGCTAAAAATTTTAAAAGTGTGCCAGCTGCTTAGACCCAAGGGGAAAAAAGACTCCACAAACTTGGGCGCAGCCCTGGAGTTCGCACACTTACGCTGGCTCTTTTGTTTTGTTTTTTCTTTTTTCTTTAAATTCTTGCTTCTGATTACTAAGCCCAATACACAGGATCACCAAATTGGGGACACCCTAAGAGACTGCAAGAGAAAGTTGTTTTTCTGGAACCTGGGGATCAGAGCGGGGAATAACCATCAGAGAACCAGCTCTGGAGCAACCCACTTCCCAAAACCGGTATTAAGTGCACAGGGAAAACAAAATCTAAACACTAGCTACAGAGGATCTATAGACCTGGAGGTCAATTCCCAAACACTGCCACCCAGGGATTGAATCACAAATCGACTCTTGTGTAAACACAAATAAACTGCCTGCTTCAAAATCAGGACTGGCTTACAGCACTATGGAGCAATGGAACACAGGGAACTTCAATACTGTCCTGACTAGGAAACAGGCATGCCAAACAGTACAGTAGAGGAAGTGAATGAACTTCACTACTGCACATTTTTATTTTTTTCACCTTCTACTTAAGAAATTAAATTTTCAGAAACCCAGATAGTGGCATAGGTGAACACTTAAGTTCGCACAATTTCAAAACTACAACTAAAAGACAGACAGAAAGGACACCATCCAGAACCACAGGAAAGCTGGCTGAGTGAAAAATTCTACAACCAGACGTAAAGAGAGGGACTCACGAAGACTCCGAGGAGCTGTAAAAAGCTAAGGTATGGACACACACTAGTGGAAAGCACGAGAGGAGGAGGGTCTGGCTGGCTTCCTCTAGCGGGAAGGAGACGGAAAATCTCAACTGCACTGAACCCCAGCTCCAGGTGAGACACATAGGGGGAGTCTGGACTGTTGTGAAAAGGAAGGAGTGCACGGAAACACAGGGGAGCCGCAAAAGTCAGAAGTCTGGGAGCTCGCGAAAGTCCGCAATAAAGTGCACACACAGAGCGCTGACTGCTGATTGTGCCTGGCTTCCTCTAGCAGGAGGAAAACAGAACCTCACAACAGCACTGAAATCCAGGTCCAACTGCACTGAATCCCAGTTTCGGGAGAGACCCTGGGGACCCAGACTCATATGGTCCCTAGAGTGCACGGAAACTCAGGGGAACCAAAAGGCAGAGTTCTGGAAGCTTGCACGTGTGGGAAAGGCAGAAGTCTGGAGGCAAGCCTGCATGCGCAGACATAGCTGATCCTCACAACCAATTGGCTTGGAGGTCAATCTCCCCCAGTGATACCAACAACAATCAAGAATTAACTACAATAAGACTGTAGACACAGTTCAAAAAGGGGTGCACCAAGAGTGTTCACCTCAGGTAACTGGGGAGGCAGAGCTACTGGGCCACATAGGACAGCTAGCTCACAAAGAGTTCAAATCCACAGTTATAAGGTGTTTTAAGAATTTCCTAGAAAAAAAATGGATAAATTTAGCGAGACCCAAGAGGAGATGAAAAAGAACCAACTAGAAATTAAACATACACTGATTAAAAAATATTATGCAGAAAACTAACAGCAGACTAGAGGATCGCAAGAATCAAGTCATAGATTTGAAATACAAAGAAGCAAAAAACATTCCACTGGAAAAGAAAAAAGAATTAAAAAATGTGAAGAAAGTGTAAGAAGCCTCTGGGACAACTTCAAGTGTACTAACATCAGTATTATGGGGGTGCCAGAAGAAGAGAGAGAGCAAGATACAGTGGTATTTCGAGATACGAGTGCCCTAACATACGAGATTTTTGAGATGCGAGCTGTCAAGCAAGCGATTTTTTGCTTTGAAATATGAGCAACATTTGAGATACGAGTAATCACGCGAATCGGCTGGCTCACCAGTTTACAGCGACTTGATAGTCTCATAGTTTCCCACGCCTCCTCAGTCAGTGTGCTTGTTTACCCTGTTGTCGAAGCATCTTTTGTGCATTTACATACTTTATCACATTTCTTTTTATAACCATGAGTCCGAAGAAAGCGAGTGGAAAGGTCAGTGCTCAGAACAGGATGATGTCTATTGAATTAAAGTGTGAAATCATAGAAAAATATGAGCAAGGTGTGCGAGTGGCTGACTTGGTGAGGCAATTCGGGTGTAGTACTTCAACGATATGCACTGTGCTTAAACAGAAGGAGTCGATAAAGGGTATAATGCCAGCTAAGGGCGTTACAATAATTTCTAAGCTGAATACATTTGTGTTCAGTGCGTTGTGCCTTGTTGTATAGTATTTTGTGCCTTTATATTTTTTAAACATTTTAAAATACATTTTATTGAGTTTTAGAAAGAGGAAGGGAAAGGGATAGAGAGTTAGAAACATCGATGAGAGAGAAACATCACTCAGCTGCCTCCTGCACACACCCCCACTGGTGATGTGCCCACAACCAAAGTATGTGCCCTTGACCACAATTGAACCTGGGACCTTTCAGTCCGCAGGCTGATGCTTTATCCACTGAGGCAAACCGGTTCTGGCTATTTTGTGCCTTTAAATCAATGCAGGAGAGAGATAAATATATAACCAGAAATGCGGAGAAGAGAGAACATGGGGAGACAAAAAAACAGCCCGCATATGAAAGAAAAGCAGGCATCACCAGAAAAGGAGGTAAATGAAATGGAGGAAAGAAACCTGTCAGATAAAAAATTCAGACAAATGGTCATAAGATGGATGAAAAGCATGGAAGACAAATTCGACAATATGTGTAAGAACCAAGAGTAAATGAAGAAGAATCAAGAAGAAATGAAAAATGACATCACTGCTTAAAGAATGCAATAGAAAGCATCAAAAATAGACTAGAAGCACAGGACCGCATCAGTAAGATAGAAGACAAGGTAGGAAAAAACACCCAATTAGGGCAGCTTCTAGGAAAAAAATTAAAAAGCAGGAGAGCCAAAGGGAACATTGAGACAATACAAAACAAAACAACATCTGCATAACTGGGGTTCCAGAAGGAGAGGAAACTGAGCAAAAAAATAGAAAATCTGTTTGAAGAAATGACAGAAAACTTTCCTGATATAGAGAAGAAAAAACCCACACAAATCTAAGAAGCTCATAGAGTCCCAAGCAAAATGAACACCAAAAGACTGACAGCAAGGCACATTATAATTAAATTGGCAAACACCAATGACAAAGTAAGAATCTTAAAAGTGGCCAGAGAGAGACAAAGTTATCTACAAAGGATCCCTCATCAGATTAGAAACTAATTTCTCAACAGAAACACATCAGGCCAAAAGGGAGTGGAATGAAATATACAAAGTCATGAATCCAAGAAAGGGTCTGAATCCAAGAATACCATATTCAACAAGGCTATCAATCAAACTTGAAGGTGAAATCAGGAGCTTCACAGACAAAAAAGGACTAAGGGAATTTATTACCACCAAACCAACAATGCAAAAAATGCTAACGTCCTGCTGTAAAAAAAAAGAACGAAAGAAATAGGAAGTGAAGAAGGAACACAGGGGTAAAGAATAAAAATGGAGACAAACAAGTACCTATCAATAATAACTTTAAATGTAAATGGATAAAATGCCCCAATCAAAAGACATAGGGTAATGGATTGGATAAGAAAATATTATATATATAATATATCTACTGTCTACAAGAAACCCACCCCAGAAAAAAAGACACACACAGAGGGTGAAGGGATGGAAAAAGGTTTTTCAGGCGAATGGTAATGAAAAAAAAGCAGGGATAGCAATACTTATATGTGACAATTTAGATCTCAAAGTGAAGGACATAAAAAGGGAAAAGGAAGGCCACTTCATAATACGAAAGGGAGAAATCCAACAAGAAGAAATAACTCTGATAAACATATATGCGCCCAATACAGAAGCACCCAAATACATAAAAAAAAAACTCCTTGAAGATATCAAGGGGGAGATTGACAGCAATACAATCATAGTAGGAGAATTTAATACCCCACTATCACAAATGGACAAATCCTCTAAACCAGCAGTTCTCAACCTGTGGGTCGCAACCCCTTTGGGGGTCAAACAACCCTTTCACAGGGGTCGCCTAAGACTATTGGAAAACACCTATTTCCCATGGTCTTAGGAACCAACAGACTGCTCCTCAGTGTAGCAAAGTATAGCAATGTAGTTTACTGTTGTTATATGAAGACTGTTACCCATCTACACCACAATTCAAGACAAAATTTCATTTATTTGTAATTAGAAATAAATATTTCACAATATATAGTTATATATTGTTTTTGTGATTAATCACTATGCTTTAATTATGTTCAATTTATAACAATGAAAATACATCCTGCCTATCAGATATTTACATTACAGTTCATGACAGTAGCAAAATTACAGTTATGAAGTAGCAACGGAAATAATTTTATGGTTGGGGATAACCACCACATGAGGAGCTGTATTAAAGGGTCACGGCATTAGGAAGGTTGAGAACCACTACTCTAAACAAAAAGTCAGAAAGAAAAAAAAAATCAATCCTAAATGACACACTAGATCAGATGGAATTAATTAATATCTTTAGAACATTTCACCCCAAAGCCACAGAATATACATTCTTCTCAAGTACACATGGGTCATTTTCAAAGATAGACCATATTTTGGGTCACAGGCAAAGTCTCTTCAAATTCAGGAAGATAGAAATCATATCAAGAATCTTCTCAGATCACAGTGGCATAAAACTGGAAATCAATTACAATAAAAATAATCCAAAAAAATCAAACACATGGAGATTAATAGCAGGCTATTAAACAATGACTAGGTTACCTGAGAGATCAAAGAAGAAATAAAAAGCATCATGGCCACAAACAACAATGAAAACACAACAATCCAAAATCTATGGGATACAGTGAAAGCAGTCTTAAGAGGGAAGTTCATGGCTCTAAAAGACTACTGCAAAAAATAAGAAACAATGGTAATAAATTACCATATTTTCCAGCATATAAGATGACTGGGCATATAAGACAACCCCCAACCTTTCCAGTTAAAATACAGAGTTTGGGATATACTCGCCCTATAAGATGACACCCGGCGTATAAGACTACCCCCAGCTTTTGAGAAGACTTTCCTGGGTTAAAAAGTCATCTTACATGCCAGAAAATACGGTACCTAACTCTACAACTTAAAGACTTAGAAAGAGAGTAACAAGAAAAGCCCAATGTGTGGGAGGAGGGGGGTGGAATAAACAGAGGAGGGGGGCGGGGGAGACAGGAGGTGGGGAGGGCAATAGGGGGAAAAAATAAACAAATAAATTTTTTAAAAAATAAAGGAAAAAAAAGTAAAATAAAATAAAATAATAAGTAGATAAATAAATAAAAAAGAAATGCCCAGTGTAAGCAGAAGGAAGGAAATAATAAAGATCAGAGCGGAAATACAGACCAAAAAAATAATAATAATACAAAAAATCAACAAAACCAAGAGCTGGTTCTTTGAAAGGATAAACAAGATTGGTGAACCTCTATCCAGGCTCACCAAAAAGCAAAGAGAGAGGATCCAAATGAACAAAATCAGAAATGAAAGAGGAGAAATAACAACAGACCCCACAGAATTACAAAGGATTGTTAAAAAATACTATGAACAACTGTATTCCAACAAACTGGACAACCTAGAGGAAATGGACACATTCCTAGAAAAATACAAGCTTCAAAAACTCAAACAGGAAGAATCTAAACATCTCAACAGGCCAATAACTATGGAAGAAATTGAAGCAGTCATCAAAAAGCTTCCAGCAATCAAAAGCCCAGGGCCAGACAGCTTCACAGGAAAGTTTTACCAAACATTCAAAGAAGAACTAAAACCTATCAGACTCCTCAGACTATTCCAAAACATTCAAGAGGAAGGAATGCATCCAAGCTCATTCTATGAAGCCAGCATCACCCTAATACTAAACCAGATAAACACAACACGATGAAAGAGAATTATCCCTCATGAACATAGATGCCAAAATCCTCAACAAAATTCAAACAAATTAGATCCAGCAGGACATCAGAAAGATCATACACTATGACCAAGTAGGATTTTTCCCATGGATGCAAGGATGGTACAATATTCACAAATCAATAAATGTGATACATCACATAAAAATCAGATAGTCATATCAATAGATGCAGGAAAAAAATGTGACAAAAATCCAACACCCTTTCTTGGTTAAAAACTCTCAGCAAGGTGGGAATAAAAGGATCATACCTCAACACAATAAAAGCCATATATGATAAACCCACAGCCAATATCATATTCAATGGGCAAAAACTAAAACCATTTCCCCTAAAAACAGGAACAAGACAGGGATCACTACTCTCACCACTCCTGTTCGACATAGTTTGGAAGTATTAGCCATTGCAATTAGATAAGAAGAAGAAATAAAAGGCATCCAAATTGGAAAAGAAGAAGTAAAGCTGTCCTTATTTGCAGATGACATGATACTGTACTGTACACAAAAAACCTGAAAGACTCCATCAAAAAACTATTAGACTTAATAAGTGAATTCAGCAATGTAGCAGGATACAAAATTAACACCAAGAAATTTATGGTATTTCTATACACCAATAGTGAAATAAAAATGCAATCCCATTTATCATTGCACCAAAAAAATTAAGATACCTAGGATTAAACTTAACTAAGGAGGTAAAAACCTATACACGGAAAACTACAGAACACTGAAAAAAAGAGATAGAGGAACATACCATGCTCATTGATTGGGAGAATCAACATCATTAAAATGTCCATACTACCCAAAGCAATCTATAGATTCAATGCACTACCCATTAAAATACCAACGGCAAATTTCACCTAGAAAGAACTTTCCAAAAATTTGTCTGGAATAAAAATAGACCCCGAATAGCCACAGCAATCCTGAGAACGAAGAACAAAGTAGGTGGGATCTCAATACAAGATTTGCAAGCTGTATTACAAGGCTACTGTTCTCAAAACATCCTGGTACTGGCACAAGAACAGACATATAGACCAATGGAATAGAATAGAGAACCCAGATATCAACCTAAACCACTATGCTCAACTAATATTTGACAAAGGATGCATAAACATACAATGGAGGCAAGACAGTCTCTTCAATTAATGGTGTTGGGAACATTGGACAGATACATGCAAAAAAATGAAACTAGATCACCAACTTACACCATACATAAATATAAACTCAAAATGGATAAAGGGCTTAAACCTAAGATGGGAAACCATAAACAAAACAACAAGAAAGCCCACTGTATGGGAGAACATATTTGCAAATGTTATCACTGATAAAGGTTTAATCTCCCAACATCTACAGGCAATTTATACAATTTAAGAAAAGGAAAATAAATGATCCAATAAAAAAATGGGCAACGGACCTAAACAGAATCTTTTCGAAAGAAGACAGAAGGAAGGCCAAGAGACATATGAAAACATACTCAAAGTCACTAATTATCCGAGAAATGCAAATCAAAATGACCATGCGATGCTATCTCACATCTGTCAGAATGGCAATCATCCACAAATCAACAAACAACAAGTACTAGTGAGGATGCGGAGAAAAAGGAACTCTCATGCACTGCTGGTGGGAATGCAGACTGGTGCAGCCACTGTGGAGAACAGTATGGAGTTTCCTCAAAAAACTAAAAATGGAACTCCCATTTGATCCAGTAATCCCACTTCTAGGAATATATCTCAAGAAACTAGAAACACCAACCAGAAAGGATATAGGCACCTCTATGTTCATAGAAGCACAATTCACCATAGCTAAGATTTGGAAACAGCTTAAATGCCCATCAGCAGATGAGTGGATTAAAAAACTGTGGTACATCTACACAATGGAATACTATACTGTTACCTTGTTTCCCCGAAAATAAGACATCCCCCAAAATAAGACCTACTTCCAGTTTTGCCTCTCGCTGAAATATAAGGCATCCCCCTGAAAATAAGACCTCCCAGATAATAAGGCCTACCCCAAACATAAGGCCTCCCCGGAATATTAGGCCCCTGAAGCTACTGTAAAGCTGACTCCTGATTTAAAAAGACCTCACACTGCCTGAACAGCTCCGGCTGTGCTGTGGCCAATCAGTGAGCTGGTTTGTGATGACAACTACTACCATACCATAAACAGGTAATAAATTTCCTTATTTATTTTATTTTTTTTTGTTCAACAATAAATGTGCACCGTATTCTTCTTCATGGAAAAATAAGACATCCCCTGAAAATAAGACCTAGCGCATCTTTGGGAGCAAAAATTAATATAAGACACTGTCTTATTTTTGAGGAAACAGGGTATAAAAAAGAAGGAACTCTTACCATTTGCAGCAGCATGGATGGACCTGGGGAGCATTATGTTAAGTGAAATAAGCCAGGCAATGAAAGAAAAGATCTCATTCATTTATGGAAAATAAAGAACATTGTAACCTAATGAACAAAAGAATAGATACAGAGGCAGTAAAGCACCGAACAGACTGTCAAATTACAGCGAGAAGGCTGGGGAGTGTTGGGGAGGGGGAAGGGGAGATCAACTAGAGTACTTATATGCATGCATATAAGCAAAACCAATGGACACAAGACACTAGGGGGAATAAGGGCATGGGACATGGGGTAGGGGAGGCTGGGGGAAGGTCAATGGGGAAAAAAAAGGAGATATATGTACTACCATATGTAATACTTTAAACAATAAAAAAAATACTAAAAATAAGAAAAAAATAAGCTATTGTTTTAAGATGCCAAATTATTTCTCATTGACATATTTAATGTAATAACAATAGAAATAGCAAAGAAATACATGAGGGACTGAAGGAGGATTTTAGAAAGGTCTCCTGGGAGATCAAACATTTTGTAACAGGGTAATGGAAGAGGGACTATTTCACAGACATCACAACTTAATTTAAAGCTGCAATTACCAACTATAGTTCAAATGGGCACTTGGCTAGCACCATGAATGAAACTGCTTCTATGTTTCAATAAAATGCTGTGAGTTTAAGACACAGACAAGGATAAAGCTCCCAACACTATCTATCCACTACTAAGTTCATTACACAACCCAATAACAAAATCAGGTTCTTTCTTAAAAAGAGTCAAAACAAACCCTGAAGTAGGTGAGAGGATGTTTTCAACTGCATTCACCAAGGAACCCCTAAATCACAGACCCAGAGCTCAGAGGAAATGGGACAAAGGAAGCCACCTGCCCATAACTGTCTGGCACTCCTCTGTGAGTGGGCAGAATATTTATAACCACCAGCCATCTTCATCATATAACACAGTTCCAAACTAATTAAAGCATTATTTTTCTAAAATAAAAGAAGTGATGATTTAATTTGATCTTGGGTTGAGGAAGATCTTTCCAAGCAAAAAGGGTGAGGAAAAAAGAGGAAATGGAAACCATATCCTAATGACCCACCAATTTGATGTCAACTGTTGCCAAGGTGCAGGGAACAAGCACTCTCCTGGTCTGCAGGGGGAACAGACTGGAGTCATGTGTCTGCAAGGCCATCTGGCTAAATGTATTAGAAGATTTTAAATTGTTATACTCTGAAATAAGAAGTCACAATCCAGGAATTTTTCCTAAGGAAATAATGAGAGATTTTTATAAAATACGTATTCATAGTATCAAAAGACTAGAAAAGAACACAAACATTCAACAACAGGCAACTAGTCAAGTATATAGAAAATATTTACAGAATAGAATGCTATATGTCTTTAAAATAATGTATCAAAGAATGATAATAACAATATGCTTAGAAAATGTTACATTTTTTAAAGCTGGCAATGTGGAAGAATCCAAGATGGCGGCATAGGTAAATACCTACACTGCTGCCTCGCACAACAATTTCAAAACTACAACTAAAAGACAGAACGGACATCATCCAGAACCACAGGAAAGCTGGCTGAGTGGAAGTTCTATAGCTAGAGGGAAGGAGAGGGGCTCACGGAGACCCAGAGGAGCTGCAAAAAGCTGAGGTACGGAGACGCACGCATGGAGAGCGGGTGCCGGAGTACTTGGCTGGTTTTCTCTGGCAGGAGGGAAACAGAGACTCTCATAAGGGAAAAGGGGTGAGGGATGTACAGGGAGAGACTGGACAAAAATCATACACCTATAGATGAGGTCAATGAGAGGGAGGTAAGGGCAGAGGGAAGGATGGGAGCTGGGTGGAGGGGTGCTATGGAGGGGAAAAAAGAGAAACAAATGTAATAATTGAATAATAAAGATTTAATTTAAAAAATAAATAAATAAAATAAAAGTTAGCAATGTATACAGGGTGATTCTTCAAAAATATTTTTAATTTGTGGGGAAATCACATAACATATATCAAGAAAATACCAAAAAACTGGTTATATTATTACTTGGTGGGGAAATTTGGGGTGACTTTTAATTTTCTGGGACCATGCTGACAGACCTGGATAACTCTCATTTTTCTTTGTTGTTTTTGTTTTTATTGATTTTTAGAGAGAGAGGAAAGGAGTGAAACAGAGACATAGAAACATCAAGGAGGAGAGAGAATCATTGATCAGCTGCCTCCTGTACACCCCTTACTGGGGATTGAGCTTGCAACACAGGCATGTGCCCTGACCGGGAACTGAACCAGTGACCTACCTCTTGGTTCATTGGTCGATGCTCAACCACTGAGCCACACTGGCCAGACACTCTCATTCATTCTTCAAGATTCAGCTGACTGTCACTTCTTTCAAAAAGTCCTCCTGCATTGCCTTCCTTTACCCCACATATTCTAAGCATTCCTTCTTGGCACAAGACTCTGGGCTGTCCTTTATCCCTGTATCACACTGATTAATTTCATTCACTATGTCCCCACCACATTTGGAACTGCCTATCGTCAGAAACTGGGTATATTTCATTTTTGTATCCAATCTGACTGGAATCTGATCGAATGAACATAACTAAGTAAAAGATTCTCTGTGCTCTTTGAATTTAAAGACCAAGGAGGGACATGTTTACAAGGATGAGCAAATACTGATCAAGAGGTATCTCCTTACCTTAGCTAGTAGACTTGAAACATGTTTAATGTCACCGTGTGCCTTTAGTAATTCTTGTTTGAGCTCAGTGCAAGACAGTTCCAGCTGATCTTTCTCAGCTTGAGCTACTTTCAACATTTCCTGAATTTCACAGCCCTCTGCCATTTGCCCCACAGAACTGGTTTCTATAGCTTTTTGCTTCTCATTCTCCAAATAAGCCTTCAAAGACCCATTTTCTATCTTCAGCCCTTCCAAGGTACCTGTACACTCTTCCAGAGTTTGGGCCATTACACTACTGTTCTGTCGTTCCAGTTCTAGAAACCCATTCAGTTTTTCGTTTTCTTTCTTCAGGTGTTTGATCATTTCTAAAGCCCCTTGATTTTCTTCCTCAACCTTCCTTAAGCTGCAGGTCAGCTGCTGCTGAATGTTGAGCAGTTTCTCCCTTTCGAAGCGGCCCTGCTCTAGGATTTCTGTGCACTTCTGCTCTAGCTCCAGAACTTTTTCTTCTTGAGTGCTGGGCTCCTCCTTCTTTACTCGCTCTTGTAAGAGATTTATCAGCTTCTCATTCTCATGACTTAGCTGCTCTGCCCTTTCTCGATGCTGATGAAAGGAAGTTTCCAAAATCGTCTTCTCATCCACCAGTTTCTCATTTTCCGCTGTCAATTCCTGCACCATTTGTTGCTGGTCTGATAATTCCTGTAAAGTGGCCTGTAGTTCTTCTGCTGTGCTATGATGATTTTCTTCCATTTTTTGTATCTTTTCCGTAAGGGAGGCCAGAGACAGTTCACTTGTGTTATTAGGGGAACTCCCAGTGGTAGAGCACTTGGAACTCTTAAAGGCGCTGCCTGTGGAAGATAGGGGCCGAGAGAGGGTATCTGCTGTGATGTGCTCAAAGTCGGAGGCATCTGGTGACAAAGAAGCTTTGGTAACATCGCTACTTGAAGAGCCCGACATCCGTAATACACTTTGGGGGACGTGTTTTTTATACTCTTCTACTTCACCTGACAACTGATTCCCAGTCGGGCTTCCGAAGCTTGACTCTTGGGTGATGGATGTTGGACAGCTGCTATCACCAGTGTGACTGGATCCCCCTTCTGAATTAGGTGAATGCTCAAAATAACTCAGTTTCTCCTTCAAGGCCCGGTTTTCTTCCTCTAGCTCGGCAATCTCTTTCTGAAAATTCTTGTTCTTTTCCTCAAGAGCTTGTATCAAAGGTTCAGAGTCACCTGCTGAGACTGATGTTCCATCCATCTTTGGGTCCAGAGCATTGCTCCCCCCAGTGTTCAGAGTCCTTTTCTCTCTGCATTTCTTCAGTTCACTTCGAAGCCTGTTAATTTCACTATCTTTTGCTTTGGCCTCTGCCAAAAGCTCCCGAACTTGGGCCTCAAGCACAGCCTTTTCTCCACCTTCATTCTCTGGCTTGGGTTTTATGGATGTGGTCCTCTGGTGCTTGGTAGGGGTGGGTGCACTGGAAGAAGTTGGACTAGACACTGATTTCTTTGGGTTGGAAGGACCACGTGGCACAGTTCTCTCTCTTGAGATAGTTGACGAAAGTTCTCGAGGAGCTGGAATGCCTGTGCGTTTGGTTGTTGTCACATCCCCTAGAGACAAAAGTAGAAATCAATGAAGCAAAGCAAGCCCTTTATTAATGAAGCCCAAGCGATTTAAACCTGCGTGGCAAGGCAAACAGGAAGCTGTCGTCCTTCACCCACTCAACTAAGGAAAGGTTTTCTGGGTGAGCTTCTAAAAGATTGCTGGACATGCATGAGATACTAGTTAAACCTAGAACTGGCTGGCAACCATCTTGTCATCAGGAGAGGAGGGTGAGAAGCAGAAGAGCAGAAAAGACAATTGAACTCCAGCAGCACTGTGGGTTTGGTAACTCAATCAACCCTCAGGCGTGGCCAATAGCTGGCCTTCCAATTACACAACCAACAAATACCTTTCATAGCAGTCACCCTGCATTGGGCTTTCTGTAGCATGCAACTTAATACATCTGAACTGATAACCTTGAAAAATGAATAACAGTCTTTTGACAAAATAAACTTTCATATAAATGTTTCAATAAATACAGTGGTACCTCGAGATACGAGTGCCCTAACATACGAGATTTTTGAGATACAAGCCATCGAGCGAGCGATTTTTGCTTTGAAATACGAGCAACAGTTGAGATAGGAGTAATCGCGCGGATTGTCTGGCTGCACACGACCCACCAATTTATCTCGACTCGAGCGTCTCATAGTTTCCCACGCCTCAAGGTTACGGAATGAATTAAACTCGTATCTCGAGGTACCACTGTACTTAAAAATTAATCATTGATATATTTAGACTGAGCAAACTAAGAAATCAAAATACATAAATAATCCAATGAAAGACTGATCTGATCCAATATCTATTGCTTTTAACATAAGTGGAAATGGTGTGCTCATTTGTATCTAAAGATAACAAGAACACATGGGATAGGGGCATATTATATATCTCTAAGGCATAGCTTAAATGTTAAAGGGATTTATATAATATGGAAATGATAAAGAATTTAGAACTTATAATGGTAAATGTAAGAAATTATCTTTTATTTTCATTTACATTTCTACACTATAATCATTTTAAAATTTTCATCCATACTATATTTGAGCTTTCGTTTATACTATTATTAAAGAAAATGTTGAAAAAAATTGTAGGGGTAAAATCCTAGACATCACTCTCATATGATCTAGAAATGAAACCCACCTTAAAGATTAAAATGTAAATGAACCTGTTTTACAAACTCAAAGACCTTCTAATGTTAAGGCTGCTTGCTATGACTTATGCAAGCATGCTCCTCAGGCTGGAGGTCACCAGTCTCTCGGCCTCAACAGTGTAGGAAAGGCTGGGGCAAGAGGATGCAGCCTCAAACTGGCGGCCACTCCGGGCTACTAAGGCAGAAGCAGAGTCCAACACGGCACAATAGCTCTAAACCCACCACCTATACTTACTCAGGCGGAGCTACTGCATATCAAATGTCTTGAAATCTGTGATGACAGCATTGTTGCTAACTCTCTGACATTTGAGTGCTTTTAAAACTTTGACATAATAAAGGCTAAAGTGCCATAATAATATACAGGAAAACTATGGTTTTTATAGTAACTTTTCAAATTAAGTTACTCAAAAGCTAAGAGTACTACAGTACACATCTAGTGTTTTCAGGTGTCTCACTTGCAACCTACCAGAATGAAACAAAAAAGAGATTTAATTATTCTTTTTTAATCTTCACATGAGGATATTTATTGATTTAAGGGAGGGAGAGATGAAAAAAGGGAAGGAGGAAGGAAGAGTGAGGGAGATAAGCAGAGAGAGTGCAATGTGAGAAGCATGGATTGGCTGCCTCCAGTACAGGTGCTGACCAGAGATAGAAACCATAACCTTTTGTTGTATGAAATGATGTTCCAAGCAACCGAGCCACTCAGCCAGGGCTAATTGTTCTTGTTACATGAAGAGTAAAGTCACTAAGCAATAACATGTTTTAGTAACAACAGTCCCCTAAAGTGAAGTAGTCTTGGTCAGGTCCATAATGAAAACTGAAAGATAATTAAAGTTTCACCACAACCATAATCAGACCAGGCAAAACTGAGAACAGGACTAATGATCACAGAGAACTCTGCCATGCCTAATCATGCTACAGAAATTAAGGTTCCTTTTCCATTATTGGGTTTGACAATGGGAAGAACTAAAATAGGAGAGATGAGTTCTGTCATCATTTCCAGGGACAGTTTAACTCCTTCCTTTAGCTGCCAAATCTTAGTATGTTCTCCACTTAGGTGTTACTAGAAATAATTTTTTTTATAACAAACCAAAGCACATTTATGAAACATATCCAGTTGTGGATTATAAAACACATAATCTAGATGAATTTTTTTTTACTACATTTGTTCTTTCTTCTCTCTCATCACATAAAGAGAATCCTCAGTACAATTGTTTTAGATTTTCTAGAAGGTTTTTCCCATCTCTGTACACATTCTATATAATAAAGAGCTAATATGCAAATGGTCATTACACCCTCACACCATCATGCCATAATGACTCAGACACTCAACACTGGGGCGAGAGGAATGGGGGCCAGCCAGGCACAAATGAGCTTGGGAGAACAAAATGGGGACCAGCCAGGCTGCGGTTTGAGAGAGGGACAAGCTGCCCATCTTGCTGTCCCAGGCGCCAGAGGCTGTGCCTTTGGTCCAAAAGAGGGACAAGCCACATGCCCCGTGGTCCCAGGCACCAGCGGTTGGTGCTGCAGCCCAGGAGAGGGACAAGTTGCATGCCCCATGGTCCTTAGCACCAGCACCTGCGCCTGAAGCCCGGGAGAAGGTGCAGTAACTGCCTTCAAGCCGCCTGCTCTGTGGTCCCGGGCACGTGTGGCTGCAGCCCAGGCAAAAATGGTCTAGGCAAAGTCAGCCGGGTCCTGGGTGCCTGAAGCCAGCCAAAGGAGGAAATCCTGGGTCCTGGGTGCAGTGCAAGGCAGAGGTGGTTATGGGCAATCAGACTGGTAGGGGAGCCATTAGGGGCAATCAGGCAGGCAGGCAGGCAGGCAGAGGGGTTAGGGGCAATCAGACAGGCAGGCAGGTGAGCAGTTAAGAGCCAGGGGTCCTGAATTTCGAGAGTCAGTCAGACATCCCCTGAGGGGTCCCAGATTGGAAAGGGTGCAGGCTGAGCTGAGGGGACCCCCTCCCATGCACGAATTTTGTGCATCAGGCCTCTAGTAATTTCAGAAACTGCAATTAACAGAGGTAAAGTTTAGAGGTTGTTAAAATTCATCATCAGACCAAACTAAGGTTGGTGCTTGGCTGCTCACTCCCCCATTTTGGGCCCAATTCTGCCCCCAGACACATCTCATCATGGGCACTGGTGGGTAAGAGTAAAGTAGTGGCAGTGCTACAGCTTATGGTATAATCAATCAGCAGGGTTCTACCCTCAGTCTCCTTCAAGTACTGTGGGTTCAGCAGCCTCACTGCTGAACAACACATACGGAGCCCTGAAGATGGGCATGCTACTCACACAATACTCCAAGGGAAAAGTGATAGCAGAGTGGTGGGACACCCAGGGCTGAAGGAACCAGACTTCTCATACTAGATCAGCACATATTCCTATTGAGGCTGGTTGTCTGGCTGCAAGATGTGAAAATAAAAGCAAGCTCCACCCAACATATAATTTATTGTTAAAAAATGTTTGATATGTTAGATTTTTAAATGCCAAATGAAAATTTAGATTATAGTGCAGATAATCACAGATACACCAAACTATGTAGTCATAGAGACTCAACCTAAGAAGGAACATATAATATTGAGAACAGTTGAGTATTAAGTAAGTTAGACTTTGCATTATTTTCCTGCTTTATTTATAGTTACATTTAAGCAATGAATTAAAAAAAAAATCAGGAGGGAAAAATCCTACCATAATAATATACAGAGAGATAAGGGCATGGTAAAAAGAAATCTTTTCAGAGAACATAAAGCACATTCAAAATAACAATAGCATGATCATCTAACTATAATAATAAAAAGGTAATATGATGATTAGACTGGATGTCTTCCAGACATAATTCCAGACATCCTTCCTGATGAAGCCAGGTCCTGACGGAAGCCAGCCCAGGTGCCGGGTCCTGGGTGCCTTCAGGCAGCCGAGGGAAGCCAGTCCGGGTCCCTGGTGCCTGTGGGTGGCCCGAGAGGAGCCAGCTCAGGTCCCGAGTGCCTGTAGGCAGCACGAGGGAAGCCAGCCCAGGTCTGGGTACCTGCGGGCAGCTGGAAGAGGGAAGCCAACCCAGGTCCCGGGTGCCTGCGGATGGCTGGAGGAGGAAAGCAGCCCAGGTCTTGGGTGCCAGAGGGAAGCCAGTGCCAGCAGCTAGGGAAATGAAGGCAGGCCCCAGCCAGCAGCCAAAAGGACCCGATCGGCCCTGATCACTGGCCAGACCTAGGGACCCTAACCATGCATGAATTTCATGCACTGAGCCTCTAGTTTAAACCATAAAACAGGTGACACTTGTATTTTTTTATTTTTTTAATATATTTTATTAATTTTCTACAGAGAGGGAGAGGGATAGAAAGTCAGAAACATCGATGAGAGAGAGACATCGATCAGCCGCCTCCTGCACGCCCTACACTGGAGATGTGCCCTCAAACAAGGTACATGCCCTTGACCGGAATCGAACCTGGAACCTTTCAGTTCGCAGGCCAACGCTCTATCCACTGAGCCAAACCAGTCTCAGCTGGGTGACACTTTTAAATAGTGATCTTTATGAACTGAAATACAATTATTTTCAGGCCCTTTTTAATATCCTCATCTTATCCAAAAAATAAGCTACTGAGGTTTTCCTTTGGTAGGTCTTCTGTCTAATATGTACTGATGAAGGGTGACTTTCTGATAAATTATCAATCCTTCATTTATTCAACAAGAATTCACAGAGTACTTGCTTGGTGGAATATACAAATGAAGTTCACCATCTTCACATACCACACGATTGCTGCCTTGTCTCTTAGACACAAGAGAACTTGCTCATTCTGAGTCTAAGCTATTAGGATATTTTTTTCATTATCAATCCACATAATTTTTTTTCTCAAAAAGTTGCAATAATTTCTTTATGTTCAAACCTAATTTCCCATCTTAATCATCAGCCTTCTCAAATTTTTCAGTGGCAGTTAATTTTGAGTATCCGTTCCTTCTTCCCTTCATTCTTTTTATTCATGTCTGATAGTGCACTAATCATTTTTTAGGTTCCTCCTTTCAAGGAACCTTAAAAACATATTTAAACCTTCCTTTCCCCTTCCTTTTTGTAACTAACAAGTTAGCAGTTACTAAAACCTATGAACTGTTTTTGGAAATGATTCCATATTTTTCCTTTTCTTTCACTATAAATCTAGTCCAGATCCTCTGTCTAAATTTTTAAGACATTCTCCCACCTTTGAGATATTCTGGATCAAATCCCTTAAATAACTCACTCATTTTTTTTATTCAAGAACCTGTATATACTTCTTCTCATCTGCTGAACCAATGTTAAACTTCTTCCCTTGGCTTTCAAAGTCACACATAATCTCTAATCAACACATCCAAGCTTTTTCAACTTTTAGGGTTTTTTCTCTCTAGCACACCCATTTACCTCTAGCCAGTTTCTTCAATGTCCTCAATAAACTTGTGATTTGTTAAAATATCATTCCCTTTCCACTGTATCTTTCTGACTGGCACTTAAACAAGCCGAATTCCCTCCAATTAAACACACACACACACACACACACACACACACACATCCTAGAATCCACATCTTCCTCTAACTAATAATTGATTTCTCTCCACCGCCCGCCCTCATAGCAGAATCCTCCAAAGACTTATATTCACTGGTTGTCCTGTCTTCTGCTCTCACTCACTCCCCTGCCCACTCCCATTGCACTGTCTGCGGAAGCCATTAATGACCCCCATGCAGTCCAATACAATGGGTATTTTTTATCCTCTCAGCAGTTAGAACAATTTCTTCCTTTTGGAAACATGCCTCTAATGTCACATTGTCTTGGTTTTTCTCTTAACTCAGCAGCTATCCTCTCTCTCCTTTGCTTGTTCCTCCTCCTCTTGCTACATATTAGAATTCCTCCAGTCTACATCCTGTGCCATTTTTCTTCTCTTATTACAAATATTTTCCTGGTGATTCTACTCAATAATCTTAAATAAGACCTATATATTGATGATTCCCAAATTAACTCTTCTGTGAATATGTGAATATAAACTTATTACTTGGGGATATGCTCTTATAAAACAAGAAAGTATAAATACTTGGTAAGTATAAATGAATTATTCCCCTAATACTGCAAACTAAATAAAAGGGAAAATGGAAGGCTAAGAGAGTCAACAGGATGTGCAAAGGTCCTGGAGTACAGAGAGCCATGGCAGTGAAGGAACTAATGGGGATGGAGGCTGATTTACTAGTATATGGGGTGCTCAATGAAGGCCTCACTGATTGAGATTCAAAGTGATATACATCTATTAAAACAAGTCAAGGGTCCTATGAAAACAAATAAAGATAATACAAGAGGCAGATTTCAAACAATTTAAATAAGTTTGACAAATTAAAAGATTCAATAAAAGGGATGGGATGCAGACTCAAATAACTCTCCAATTATGTAGAACAAAAGAAAACAAGATAGAAATAGAAAAGATAAACACAAAGGTTCACTTCACAAGATCAAACAATCAATTAAGAGAAGTTCCAGAAATACAGACCAGTGGAAACAGAATGGAGGAAATTATCAAAGAACTGATATAAAACTTGAAAAACATGAGTTCAGAATTCATGTTAAGCGAACAAATGAAAAAGATCCTCATGAAGATTAATACATCTTTAATAAAGTTTCAGAACATCAAGAATGCATAAAAGTTTGGGGAACGGTTATGGACTGATAATGAGATTGACAATCATCATCATTCATTAGCAATACTGCGCTCTAGAAGGCAATAAAGCAAAGGCCTTCAAAGTTCTGAGGAAAAATCATTTTCAATCTAGAATTCTATACCCAACCTAACTATAAATAGCTCATAAAGGTGGAAAATACATTTTAAAACATGTAAAGGCACAAAATACTAAACTGCCAACAGCCTTTCTAAGGAAGTTACTTGGGGATGTGCTCCTGTAAAACAAGAAAGTAAACCATGAGGAAGAGGCTGAGTGACCCAGGAAGAAGTGACTCTCTAAGAGGAACGCAACAGGAGAAGTCTCAAAATAATACCCATGGAGCAAGTCAGGAGGAGTACAAGTCTAGGCTAAGTGCCTCATAGGGAAGTTTCTTTGGCAGAAGAACACCTTGAATAAATAGTATGAAAAAAAAGATACAATAAAAATAGTGGGGGGAAAACAGAAACCTCATAAAAACAAGAAGCTGCATGCAAAAGAAAGTTAACAAAATCATAACACATGACTTCACTCTGCAGGAGAGGATACTTAGGTAGCAACAATAGCATTACTACTATTTAAATTGATCTATACACAAAGTATGCATGACTATTTTATGGAATATTTGATATTATCCTTGCTAGCAAAAAAAGTTAAAAGTAAAGATGAAAGAAATTGGGAGGTAGAAGACAAGGTAGAGAAAGCTGGTAGAAAGGGTAGTGAAAATAATATCCATCTTCATCTTACAAATGGAGAGTCCAAGATACAATATACAGTTGACAAAATAAGAAATAAAGTATGTTGACACCGGTTTGGCTCAGTGGTTAGAGCCTCGGCCTGCGGACTGGAAGGTCCCGGGTTCGATTCCGGTCGAGGGGCACGTACCTTGGTGGCGGGCACATCCCCATTCGGGGCATGTAGGAGGCGGCTGATCGATGTCTCTCTCTCTCATCGATGTTTTCTGACTCTCCTTCCCTCTCTGTGAAAAATCAATAAAATATATTTAAAAAAAAAGAAATAAAGTATATGATTACAATAAAAGAGTTAACCAAGAAAGGCACTGAAAAAAGTGATAAAATTATACTGGGAGGGTGTAAAAAGTGGAGATAAGTCCTCATCTATCATAGCAGGATTCAACAAAATGTCTAAATTTGAAAATAAAAATAAAAAGCAGTGTCAGGAGAATGAGAAGAGAAGTCACAGACTAGGAGAAAACATTTGCAAAAGACTTATATGAAAAAAGACTATTATCTAAAATATACAAATAACTCAACAATAAGAAAATGAACAACCTGATTAAAACTGGGCAAAATACAGCTGGGTACTAGACTTATGGAAGGGATCACTTCATAAGTTATATAAATATCTAGCCACTATGTTATACATCTAAAACTAATATAATATTGAGTATCAAATATAATTGAAAAGTAAAAAAATTTTTAACTGGGCAAAATAGCTGAACAGACACCTCACCAAAGAAGACATACAGATGGAAGCCTCTGAAAAAGTGCCCCAGCCCTAGCCAGTTTGGTTCAGTGGATAGAGCACTGGCCTGTGAACTGAAAGGCCTCAGGTTTGATTCCGGTCAAGGGCACATGCCCAGGTTGTGGGCTCAATCCCCAGTGGGAGACTTGCAGGAGGCAGCCAATTCATGCTTCTCTCTCATCGTAGAACGGCTGCCTCTCTTTCCATCTTCATTCCTCTCTGAAATCAATAATATATGTGTGTGTGTGTGTGTGTGTGTGTGTATGTGTGTGTGTGTGTATACACACACACACTCCACATCCTATGTCCTTACAATAATGCTGATATACCACTGCACACCCACAAGAATAGCTAAAACACAAAACACTGATAGCACCAAATGCTGGTGAGGATGTAAAGCAACAGGAACTCTCATATTCTGCTGATCAGAATGCATAATGGTGCAACTACTTGGGAAGACAGATTGGCAGTTTCTTACAAAACTAAACATACTCCTGCCATAACCCAACAACTGCACTCCTTGGCATTTAGCCAAAGGAGTTGAAAACTTATGCCTACACAAACATCTGCACATGGAAACTGATAGCAGCTTTATTCATAACTAGTAGCCCTGCAGTTATGAATCCATGCACCAGTAGCTCTATGTGGGGCCTGGCCCACTCTGCACCCACTGCCCAGTGGCTCTCAGTGGCCCAGAGGCCCATCCACGGCCAAGCACAGAATGCTTGCCTTGTCGCCACAGCAACGAAGCAAGCATTCTTCCAGGCCACTCACACTACCTGCTCTCAGTGGCTTCTGCCCTGCCCCCTCCCCGCCCCCAACCCCGGACTAGGGGACTCCAGTGGGGCTGAGAGGACTGGGTGCTGCCATCTTCTGGCTATGGGTGACACCATCTTTGTGATGGAGTGACAGTTAATTGGCATATTACCCTTTTATTAGATAGGATTATCAAAAGTTGGAAGCAATCAAGGGATCTATCCTTCAGTAGGTGAGTAAGCTGTGGTACATCCAAACAACAGAATATTACTTGGCACAAAAAAGAAAAGAGCTATCAAGCCAGGAAAAAACATGGAAAGACTCAAATGCCTATTACTAAGTGGAAAAAGCCAGCCCCAAAAGGTAAAGACTTCATGATTCCAACTACTATATGATATTGAGAAAAGGCAAACCTACAGAGACAGTAAAAAGATCAGTGGTTTAGCAGGGCTTTGAGGAGAGGGAGGAATGAACAAACAGAGCACAGATTTTTAAAAAAATATATTTTTATTGATTCAGAGAGAAAGGGAGAAGGGAGAGAAAGATAGAAACATCAATGATGAGAGAAAATTATTGATTGGCTGCCTCCTGCATGCCCCCTACTGGGGATCAAGCCCTCAACCAGGCATATGCCCTTGACTGGATGGAACCTGGGACCCTTAGGTCTGCAGGCCGACACTTTATCCACTAAGCCAAACCAGCTAGGGCCAGAGCTCAGAGTTTTAGGGTACTTACAACTATTCTGTATGACACTTAACAGATGGATACATGTCATTATATATTTGTTCAAACATAAGAACACCAAGAGTGAACCCTAATGTACTGTGGACTCTGGGTAATCATTTGTCAGTGTAGATTCAAGTATACAAATACACCTCTGGTGAGGAATTTTGATGGTGGGGGAGACTGGGGAGAGCTGGGAGTACATGAGAAGTCTGTACTTCCTGCTCAATTTTGCTGTACAAAAACTGCTCTCAAAGTCTTTTTACAAAGTGAGCATAATGAAGTGGTTACCTTTGCGAAGCAGGACTAGGAATAGGAAGGTTGTAAGACAGCTGCAGTCACTTTTCACAAGACCCTTGTCCTGTTTCATTTCTTTAACCTGTGTACATACTACTTGGATAATGAGAATTAAGAAATGTGAATGCTTACAAATGTAGCAGGTAATCAGCAATCTCTTGCTTTTATAGGCAGCACTGATCCTTTGGACTTAGAACAAATGAGATAAAAGAGAGAAAGTTTAAGGCAACACAGCAAGCAGAAGCAGTGCCATAAGGAAGTAGGTCTGTTATCAAATCTCAGGGCCCCACCTTGCCTGTGGAATAAAGTGACTTTCCCCATAGCGGGCTGTCCTTTGGGGGTTTCAATGAAGTGTTTTCTAGAGATCCATACATATCTCATATTAAAGTTACTGTAAACCCTCTCTGCAAATCAGAGGAAAAAACACAAAAGAATCCGATATATACAAAAGAACCAAGCTGCTTATTCATTTGCTTCCTTTGTTAAAAGCAAACACTAGCCCTTACTGGTGTGACTCAGTTGACTGGGCATTGCTCCATGCACCTAAAGGTTGCTGGTTCAATTCCCAGTCAGGGCAGATACCCTGGTTACAGGCTCAATCCCTGATACAGGAGGCAGCTGATCAATGCTTTGCTCTCACATGGATGTTTCTCCCCACACCCTGCTTCCCACTCTCTCTAAAAATCAGTAAGAAAGTAAATCTTTAAAACTTTTTAAAAAGCAAACAGTAGGGTACATGTTTAAAGAGGGTTTTCATAATAGGATAAATGTTTTCTATCTCATTTTCATTTTACCTTTTTTTTTTTTTTTTGGCAGAATGCCAAATTAATTTTGCTTACATTCCACTTGCTCAGCTACTTGGGTTCAAGTTTAAAACACTTGTAAGTCTGCATCCTTCTCTTTCCCAAATACTCAGACAGACCCATAGCCAGTATGAACAGTGCTCCTGAATTGAGGGACTTCTGAACAAAACACCCTTAACACGCAGAAGGGCTCTGGCCTGAGGAGGACATAGTGCCCGTTCTGTGTGGAGATAAAGATGAGATATGACAGGAGACAAAAGAGCAGTGTTACAAAGAGAAATACTGCTATGGTCTGACCACCTTCACGGAGGTGGCCCACACAGCTGCTGCAGTTAGTCAACTTCAGAAGCCAAAATGCAATCGGCTTTGGAAAGGCAGCTCTCTGCATGCCATATAAAAAGTGCAAAGCAGGCAGAAACGTCTAATTTCCATTGAAACTGAAGTGAAGAGATGAACAGTTTGGTCCCAGAATTTGCTCTGCACCCTGGGTGAGCATCTTTGCCCACTATGTGGGCCAAATGAAGCCCTCATTACCTAACTCAAAAGCTTGGCCCCTCTGCATAGGAATTTCCCAGCCCTCTCACAGTCTCTAAGCAGCAAACATTAACAATGAGAAGGAGCCTGTTCACAGTCCAGCCAGTGTGCCTCAGTGGTTGAGCATCAACCTATAAACCAGGAAGTTACAGTTCAATTCCAGTCAAGGCACATGCCAGAGTTGCAGGCTCAATCCGCAGTAGGGAGTGTACAGGAAGCAGCCAATCAATTATTCTCTCTCATCACTGATGTTTCTCTCTCTCTCTCTTCCTCTCCCTTCCTCTCTGAAACCAATAACAATCCTATCTAATAAAAGAGTGATGTGCAAATTGACCATACCTCTGCTACACCCACAAGCCATGCCCACAAGCCAATCAGGAGCAAGTATGCAAATTAACCCAACCAAGATGGTTACAGTTACAGAAAGAGCAGGAGGGAGGATTGGGTTGCCCTGGCGATGGAGGAAGCCAAGCTTGCCACACAATCTGGCCAGCCCAGGCCTCTGCTTAAGGCTACAAAGTTTCAATTATAGAAGATAAATAAATTCCAACAGAAGTGGCTGCCCCTATGGAGCAAGCAGAAGGCTTAGCTCCACTACAGGCTACAAAGTTTCAATTGTAGAAGATAAATAAATCCCAGATACCAGGGCCTCTGCTTGGGTCACTGGAGGCGTGCCAACCTGCAAACCAGGCCCCTTGCTCAGGATGCCCCATGCCCCAAGTGAACCCCCACCATGATCCAGGACACCCTTCAGGGCAAACCAGCTAGTCCCCACCCATACACCAGGCCTCTATCCTATCTAATTATATCTAATAAAAGAGTAATATGCAAATTGATCATCACTCCAACACACAAGATGATTGCCCCCATATGGTCAAAGATCCTGCCCCATGTGGACATAAGATGGCCACCACAAGATAGCCAACAGGGGAGGGCAGTTGGGAGGAACCAGGCCTGCAAGGGAGGGCAGTTAGGGGTGACCAGACTAGCAGAGGAGGGAAGTTGGGGGTGACTAGGCCAGCAAGGAAGGGCATTTGGGGCAGACCCAGGCCTACAGGGAAGGGCAGTTGGGGTGGGGCTGTTGGGGGGGGGACCCAGGCCTACAAGGAAGGGCAGTTGGGGGGGAGGGGGAACCCAGACCTGCAGTTAGGGGCAAACAGGCTGGCAGGGGAGCAGTTGGGCATCAATCAGACTGGCAGGGGAGTGGTTAGGGGATGATCAGGAAGGCTGGCAGGCAAACAGTTGGGAGCCAGCAGTCCTGGATTGTGAGAGGGATGTCCTGGATTGAGAGAGGGATGTTCCAGATTAGAGAGTGTGCAGGCTGGGCTGAAGGACCCCCACCACACTGTGCATGAATTTTGTGCTCCGGGCCTCTAGTCTATTTATAATAATAAAAGCATAATGTGCTAATTAGGCCAGACAGCGAACGACCCTCCGGATGTTCTTTTGAATGAAGCCAGGGCTGTAAGGGCCAAGGTGAGCTGCCTTTGCACGAATTCTGTGCATGGGGCCTCTAGTATATTTTTTTAAAAGAATGAGGAAGAGGCCTGGCCAGTGTGGCTTAGTTGGTTAAAGTGGCGCCCTGTGAAGTGAAAGGTCACTGGTTTGATTCCCAGTCAGGGCACATTCCCAGGTTGTGGGTTAACCGACCCCCTTCCAATTGGGGTACAGAAGACAATGATCAATGTTTCGCTCTCACATTTCATATCAGTGCTTCCTTCTCTCTCTCCTTCTCTCTCAAATCAATAAAAAAAAAAACATGACCTCAGGTGACTATTAAAAAAAAAAAAAAGGAGGAAGAGGAAAAACTAATGGTGGTGGAGCTTTAGTGAATTAAAAAACTTGCCCCTCTATGTGCAGCCTTCCTTTCAGTAGAGATGGGGAAAGACTGACTTCCCGATTTGTGAGACTTGATGCAACTTAGAATGGCCTATTTGATCACAATTTAGCTCTGACTTCCTAAAAATTACACGCAAGGCTCAGTTATAGATCTGTCTCACAGTGATTACTAAGAAACTTCCAAGTTCTACCATTAAAAGGTACTAAATTTATCTGCATTTACAATGGAAGAGATTGGAAAATTAGGTGGACTGGGCATGCTAAATCCTATTTACTTGGATTAATGTCACTTTTTCTTTTAAACCACCATGAAGAACTTTCAGAAGCTGTCCACATTCTTTAAACTACAGTTTACATGTAGGAAATTATAATATTAGTTTACATTTGTGTAGTGCTTTGGTTTTCAAAGCATTTTCATACACATTAATTCTAAGCTAACAAAAATCAGTTTGAAAGTGTTGTCTTCATTTTACAGATAAAGAAACTGAGAGTCTGAGACTTCACAATTTTTTAAGGGTCACATAATAAATATGTCTTCTGATATCTAAGGAAGCATAAAATTATATTATTTCAAAACTGAAAGAAACAGAGAAATCATGTAATCTAATCTTGCACACAAAATAGTATCAACAGCATCCAACTTCTGTTGCTATTTACTAAACTCTCATATTCCAGTTGCCACTGAAGTTTCAGTGAAAAGTTCCACACCAGACAGCCCCTTCCACTGCTTAGCAGCTCTAATAGCTGGACAATCCTTCTTTATATTTGGCTGAATTATATCTTCAGTAACATGGTACGACGATGGTTCCAGTTCTGAAACAATCTGGAACCACAAAGAACAATTTATTGCTTCTTCCACATGACATCTGAATAACTGAAGGCAGCTTTGTTTCCCCTTGGTTTTCTATTCGTTAAGCAAAACATTCCTAATCCTTCCCACTAGGCCTCAAAGGACCCAGGGTCACTCATCAGATGAAGTGCCTGGAAATCCTTTGATTTAGCAAGGTCCCTCTGAAATTTACCCAGAATCTCAAAAATGCTGCAGAAGTGGTCACTATTAATCAGGAATATTTTCATTGCAATAGAAAACTCAACTCAAGCTTGCAACAATAAAAAGAAGTTTTGGCTTGCCTAACTGCAAATCTAGGAGTGTGTCCCACTTCAGGTCCAGCTCACTAGCAATATGTTTGTAGGGTGGATTTCTCTCCATCCCTTGCTCAGCCTTCCTCAAGAGGCCACTGCACTCACAGCTGCATGATGCCTTTGGCACCTCTAGGCCTCACCATTAGGTCCAATGAAGAGAACTAAGTCTCCCCCAGAAGTCCCAACAAATGTCTCCTTGCATTTCATTCTGACTGGGTCTGTACCATCCTTGCCTTATTGAGGTCAAGGTAATATGCTGATCCAACTGAAAATGAGAAAATAGTGAATTATCCAAGAAGATATGCATAAAAGAAGAGGAAATAGGTGCTAGAAACAATCATCAAATACAAAGTGTTCATAATGTGATCTGAGCACTGCTGACGTTAATTTCCCGATACAGTAGTACGTTGGTATAGTAAAACAACAGCATATGTCTCATACACCAGTTTAAAACAAACTAAAAGGGCTTCAGACCCCAGCAGGGGATGTTAGCCAACAATCAGAAATTAAAATTATGTATGTTGCTTAACATGCATTTGTTATACATATGCATAATATTTAATACTTAAAATACTGTATAATGTTGATTGAAAAATGGGATAGTTAATGTTAAGACTACTGTGATTGTAATGAGGCAATTGCTGTTCATGAGACCATTTATCTGTGTGTAATAAGTAGTGGGATCAGCTCTACAAAGGCTCTTCTTCATGAGAATGAACATCATCACAGTCAAGATGCTACTTTCTAAATCCTCACATTCCAGTTGCCATTGTTTCAGGACAAGTTTCCTCATAACTTCATTGGTTAAAACAACCATTTTATTTTGCCAGTTATTTAGCAGATCATAAATTTGGGGAGGGCTTGGCCAGTTCTCACTTAGATGCTCTCAGGTGGTTACAGTCAAAGAACAACTGGCACTGCAGTCACTTGAGGACTTGGCTGGGCCAGACAGCCCACCTGGCTCACTCACATGTCAGACAGGTGACACTGTCAGACAGGAGCTCAGATGGGCTGTTGGATAGAGCACAGTGGTGTGGCCTCTCCAACATGGTCTCAGAAGAGAGACCTCCAAAATCAACTCACATCATTAATATCTGACAAAGGAGGCAAGAGCATACAATGCAGTCAAGACAGTCTCTTCAATAAATGATGTTGGAAAAATTGGATAGGTATATGCATAAGAGCAAAACTAGACCATCAACGTATACTGTGCACCACAATAAGCTAAAAATGAATAAAAGATTTAAATGTAAGTTGTCAAACCATACAAATTCTAGAAGAAAGCAGGCAGTAAAATCTCAGACATCTCATGTAGCAGTATTTTTGCTGCCACAGCTCCTAGACAGTAGTCGGCACTCATTAGTTAACAAAGCGGCAAACTGCGGCTCACGAGCACAGTTTGCCGACCACTGTCCTAGGGCAAGGCGAACAAAGGAAAAAATAAACAAATGGGACTACATCAAACTAAAAAGTTTCTGTACAGCAAAAGAAACCATCAATAAATGAAAAGGAAACCAACCCACTATATAGGAAAACATATTCACCAATGATACATCTGATAAGGGGTTATAAGTTATATAAAGAACTTATATAACTCAATAATAGGAAGACAATACAATTAAAAAATGGACAAAGAACCTGAATAGACACTTCTCCAACGTAGACATACAGAAGGCCAAGAGATATATGAAAAAATACGCAACATCACTCATCAACAGAGAAATGCAAATTAAAACTATAATGAGGTATTGCTTCACACTTCACAGGCAGAATGGCTGTCAATAAATCAACAAACAAGTGCTGGTGAGAATGTGGAGGAAAAGGAACCCTAATACGCTGGTGGTGGAAAGACAGACTGGGGCAGCCACTATGGAAAATATGGAGTTTCCTCAAAAAATTAAAAATGGATCTGCTATTTGACCCAGAGATTCCACTTCTAGGAATATATTCTAAGAATCTCAAAACACCATTCAGAAAGAATATATGCACTCCCATGTTCATATATACAACAGCTAAGATCTGGAAATAGCCCAAGTACCCATTAGTAGAGGAGTGGATAAAAAAAGTTGTGGGAGAATCCAAGATGGCGGCATAGGTAAACACCTACACTGCTGCCTCGCACAACAATTTCAAAACTACATCTAAAAGAACGGACATCATCCAGAACCACAGGAAAGCTGGCTGAGTGGAAATTCTACAACTAGAGAGAAAGAGAGGGGCTCACAGAGACTCAGAGGAGCTGCAAAAAGCTGAGGTAGGGAGATACGCGTGTGGAGAGAGTGGGTGCCGGAGTACTTGGCTGGCTTTCTCTGGCAGGAGGGAAATGGAGACTCAAAGGCATTGAGTCCCTTATCCTACGACACTAAACCCCAGATCCAGCCGAAACTCATACGGGGGGAGTTTGGACTGTGAAAAGGGAGAGGGGCAGGAAAATTTAGGGGAGGCGCAAAAGATCAGAGGGCTGGTGGCGCGCAATGCTCGCAGAGGACAGACTGCTGCACAAGGACCGCTCCAGCAATTAGCCAGTCAAGTGAGACTCAGGAGCCGTGGAGGGCGGGGCCAACTGGAAGGCAAGGCAGTCCCTTAAGCTCTGAGATTCCACCCATCCCAAGCTCAACAGAGAGGTTTCTGCAATTTTGCAAGTCTGGTATCATAAGGCTGAATCCAACACAGAAGTTCTCCCACATAGTGAAAATGCCGAGACAAGGGAAGGGATCACAAAAAAAAGAAATGGAGGAAAACAAACGACTGGATATAGAGTTCAAAACCACGCTTATAAGGTTTTTCAAGAATATTCTAGAAAAGTTGGATAAAGTTAGCGAGAGCCAAGAGGGGATGAAAAAGGACCAACTGGAGATGCAAAAGATCCAACTAGAGATGGAAAAGGACCAACTAGAGATGGAAAAGGTCCAACTAGAGATGAAAAAGGACCAACTAGAAATTAAACATACACTGACTGAAATAAAAAATATTATACAGAGTCCTAACAGTTAGCAGACTAGAGAAAGGCAAGAATCAAGTCAACAATTTGAAATATAAAGAATCAGAAAACACTCAACTGGAAAAGCAAGAAGAGAAAAGTATCCAAAAATGTGAAGATAATGTAAGGAGCCTCTGGGACAGCTTCAAGCGTACCAACATCAGAATTGTGGGGGAAGAGAGAGAGCAAGATATTGAAACCTATTTAAAGAAATAATGACTGAAAACTTTCCACATCTGGTAAAAGAAATAAGCACACAAAAGCTCATTTAAAAGGAATCCAAAGAGGACT
>PVJN01000425.1:121535-207978 GCA_004026805.1 Lasiurus borealis
ATACTCTATCCAGCAAAGCTATCATTCAGAATTGAAGGGCAGATAAAGAGCTTCACAGAGAAGAAAAAGCTAAAGGAGTTCATCAACTCCAAACCAGTATTATATGAAATGCTGAAAGGTACTCTTTTAGAAGAGGAAGAAGAAAAAGGTAAAAGATAAAAAATTA
Organism: Lasiurus borealis; assembly: GCA_004026805.1. Lineage (NCBI taxonomy): Eukaryota > Metazoa > Chordata > Mammalia > Chiroptera > Vespertilionidae > Lasiurus > Lasiurus borealis. The sequence goes on from PVJN01000425.1 coordinate 121,702, forward strand.
TGAACAACAAATACATATCTATCAACAAGTGAAGCTAAAAATTAAGTGAATTAAAAATTTGATCAACAGAATAAACTGGTGAATATAATAGAATCAGGAGCACAGAAAGGGAGTAGACTGATAATTCTTAGGGGGAAAAGGGTGAGGGGTGTACAGGGAGAGAATGGACAAAAGCCATACACCTGTTGATGAGGTCAATGGGAGGGAGCTAAGGGCAGAGGGAAGGGTGGGAGCTGGGTGGAGGGGTACTATCGAGGGGAAAAAAGAGAAACAAATGTAATAATCTCAATAATAAAGATTCAATTAAAAGAAAAAAAACGTTGTGATACATTTACACCATGAAATACTATGCAGCAATAAAAAATCTCTTACTCTCTGAGACAGCATGAAGGGACCTGGAGAGTATTATACAAAGGGAATAAATCAGAGAAAGACAAATATCACATTATTTTACTCATATGTGGAATCATAAACTGAACAAAAAAGATTCAGAGTCATGGATACATGAAACAGACTGACAGATGGCAGAAGGAGAGTCACTGGGGGAACAGGAAGAAATTAACCAAAGAACATACACTAGACAGGCCGGAGTGCACTGCAGCAGGGGGACAGAGGTGTCGGAGAGAGAGGGCCAACTAGGCAGCAAGATGAGCTCTAGCAGCTGCCATCCCTACTAGGGAGCAGCCGGGAGGAGAAAGCCCAGAGGGGACCCTACCATGCCCAAAGTCTTCCTGGTAAAGCAAACGGGAGGGGTGGGAGGGAGACTCGTTTCGCAGCTGGGGTGAGCTCCCGGACGATGAAAGGGCAGACACCTATATCCTAGTGGGCCTAGACTGTCTGCTCTGTGACCCCCTGCTCCCCACTCCAGGATTGCTGCAGGGGGGAGCCTGGAGGCACAAGAGCAACTTGTCCCTGAGCACTCCAAGTGAGAAACCCTCGAGCCTGGAGATAACGAGGACCCCGGTGGACACATGGTAGCGAGGCAGCGCTGGATTGCCAGGCACAGGCAGCAACTCAGCAGTTCACAGCTGTGACCTGTGTGGCATGGGCTTTCGCATATAGCATATACTCAACCAGCAGCTCAAGTGCCACACCTAGATGATGGGAGTGGCAAGAAATATTCAACGTGATGAATAGCAAGAACCTACAACCAAGAATACTCTATCCAGCAAAGCTATCATATCTGCTGCAAGGGCTTCAAAGGCACCTTTGACCTAAAGAGGCAGCCGGCATTCATACAAGATTCGCCCCTACAAATGTGACATCTGCAACAAACCCTCCCTGGCGCTGCTCCTAGGAGTCCCACTTGAAAAAAAATCCACAGGTGCAGAGCAGTCTGCTTACCAGCTATGCTGGGATGTGCTGTAGGTCTGTGAGGATTGTGGCTACACAGAACCCACTCTCCCCCCAGGGCCCGTCCTTGCACGTAAACAGTGCCCACCTGGGCAACGCATTTCTCAAAAAGACATCCAACAAACTGGCAGCCCTTTTGCAAAACAAACTGATATCACACTCCAGGGGAATGCTCGCGGAGGAAGGGAGACATTTACTCAGATTGTTGGTTTTGAGGGTCCTACTGGCTTTCTGATTACAGATGTTGAGCTTATCTCGCTGTCCTTTTGGGGCCTCAGCAGGGGAATCTGTTCCAAGGCTTTCGATTATAAAGGAGGCAGTGTGTTCTTAGAGAGACCATCATGGTGCCTTGAAATAAAAGTACTTCCACTTGAAATGCTAAAAAAAAAAAAAAAAACACAACCCACACAAATACTGTATGTATATATGCATAATGCATGGACACATAATTATGTAGTGAAGGCATGGGGTAGAAGAGGGGCTGGTCAGAGGTGGGCAAGGGGAGAAATAAGAGACATCTGTAATACTGGCAACAATTAAAAAAAAAAAGTTTCAATCTCAATAGCTACTCTGAATTGCTTTCCAAAAAGTTTGTGGTCATTAATGGCACCAGCAATGCATGGGAGTGACTGTTTCTCTATACCAGTGGTTCTCAACCTTTCTAATGCCACAACCCTTTAATACAGTTCCTCATGTTGTGGTGACCCCCCCCCCCAACAATAAAATTATTTTCGTTGCTACATCATAACTGTAATTTTGCTACTGTTATGAATCGTATTATTAATATCTGTGTTTTCCAATGGTCTTAGGCTCTACAGCAGCTGTTCTCAACCTGTGGGTCACAGGCAGGGTCACTTACCAGTTATGAAGTAGCAATGAAAATAATTTTAGGAAGTAGTAATGAAAATAATTTTATGGTTGGGGGTCACCACAACATGAAGAAATGTATTTAAGGATCACAGCATTAAAAAGGTTGAGAACCACTGCTCTACACCTTGACCATCAGTGGAAGTTCTCATTCTTTTTATGGGTGAAAAATTGTTTCTTTTGATTTCCATTTCTCTGACTACAGTGATGTTCAATATCTTTTTTTCTTTTCTTTTTTTGCTATTTGTCTCTTTGATCATATTACTGCCAATTGACCTGTACCATCACCTCTTTTGGCATTCAGTTTTTTTTCTTGTTTTGTTTTAGTTTTTACCTATTTTAATGCCTCATATATTCAGGATATTTTGCAGTACTCCCCCCAGATTATTACATATGTCTAAGCAGAGGTTGGTTATACCCCGTATTTCTTTTAGTTTTCTTCCTCAGAGATGTGACTTTTTGTTGAACATTCTCCAGCTTCTTTTGCAGCTGGGTATGTCTGGGCAATGCTCTCACCCTTTCCATCATCCTGCTGCCTGAAATGCAAATGGCAGGTTTGGGACCATGCGGTCAGGGTCTCACACAGCAGATCCAGAAGTCAACAGGAGCCTGAGCCCACACGTCACTGAGCCTAGACCATCCACCAACACTTTTACATAAGAAATAAACTTGAGCCGAGACCGGTTTGGCTCAGTGGATAGAGCGTCGGCCTGCAGACTGGAAGGTCCCGGGTTTGATTCCGGTCAAGGGCATGTACCTTGGTTGCAGGCACATCCCCAGTAGGGGGCGTGCAGGAGGCAGCTGATGGATGTCTCTCTCTCATTGATGTTTCTGACTCTCTATCCCTCTCCCTTCCTCTCTGTAAAAAAATCATTAAAATATATTAAAATAAATAAATAAACAAACAAACTTAGGTCTTGTTTAAGCCATTAATTATTTGGGAGGTTTTTTTCACTTGCAACTAAATTTAATTCTAATACAGATAATGACACTGAATATAAAGTGATAACCATTTTTTCAAAGAGCAAAAATAAAAAATAAAACAAAATACAAGCTTCTTGATCAACTTAAGTAAGCTTTTATTCTGGAAACAGTCAAATCCTTATCTTAATTCATATAATACTTATCCTATACTAGAGGCTGGGTGCACATTTGTGCAGGGGGGGTTCTCTTAGCCTGATCTGAGCCCTTTCGCAGTCCAGGAGCCCTCAGGGGATATCCGACTGACAGCTTAGGCCCACTCCCCACGCACCTTACCACTGCCGCAGAGGGAGGTGCTTGCCACCGTCAGCCCAGCTTATGGCTGAGCAGCACTCCCAGTGCACTGGCAGTTAGGCCTGGTTGTCCCTAACTGCCTCCCCAGCCAGCCTGGTCACTCCTAACTGTCCTCCCCTGCTGGCCTGGTTGCTCTTAACTGTTCTCCCCTGCTGGCTTGGTAGCCCCCAACTGGTCTTCCCTGCAGGCCTGGTCCCTCCGAACTGCCCTCTTCTGCTGGCCTGGTCACCCCTAACTGTCCTCCCCTGCTAGCCAGCCTCCCTGGAATTAGAAAGGTTGAGAACCCCTAACTGCCCACCCCTGCATGCCTGGTCCCCCTCAATTGCTCTTGCCTGTAGGCCTTCACCCTCCCAATTGCCCTTCCCTGCAGGCCTGGTTGCCCCCACCTACCAGGGGGCAGCTCCTGCATTGAACGTCTGCCCTCTGATGGTCAGTGCACAACATAGCGACTAGTCGTCCACTATTTTGTCGATTTGCATATTACCCTTTTATTACATAGGATAATAAAAACCTAATATGCTAAATGTCCAATTGACCAGTAGGCTGTTTAACCAATCAAAGCATAATCTATATAATAAAGAGGTAATATGCAAATTGACCATCCAATACACAAGATGGCCACCACAAGATGGCTTGCAGGGGAAGGTAGTTGGGGGCGATCAGGCCTGTAGGGGATGGCAGTTAAGGGTGACCAGGCTGGTAGGGGAGGGCAGTTAGGGGTGACGGGGCTGGCAGAGGAGGGCAGTAGGGGTGACCAGGATGACAGAGAACAGCAGTTGGGGGGACAAGGCCTGCAGGGGAGGGCAGTTGGGGGCTACCAAGCCAGCAGGGGAGAACAGTTAAGGGCAACCAGGCCAGCAGGGGAGGACAGTTAGGAGTGACCAGGCTGGCTGGGGAGGCAGTTAGGGACAACCAGGCCTAAAGGGGAGGGCAGTTGGAAGCAATCAAACCTGCAGGGGAGGACACTTGGGAGGGACCAGGCCTGCAGGGGAGGGCAGTTAGGGGGGACCAGGCCTGCAGGGAAGGGTAATTGGGGGGGACCAGGCCTGCAGAGGAGGGCAGTTAGGGGCGACCAGGCCTGCAGGGAAAGACAGTTAGGGGTGACCAGGCCTGCAGGGGAGGATAGTTAGGGGCAATCGGGCAGGCAGGGAAGCAGTTAGGCATCGATCAGGCTGGGCAGGGGAGTGGTTAGAGGGTGATCAGGCTGGCAGGCAGAAGTGGTTAGGGACAATCCAACCAGGATTGAGCCTACATGGGCAGTCGGACATCCCTCAAGGGGTCCCAGATTGGAGAGGGGGCAGGCTGGGCTAAGGAACACTCCTTCCCTCCCCGTGCATGAATATTGTACACTGTGCCTCTAAATGCTAATGATATGCTAAGGCTGCTCAACTGCTCACTATGATGTGCACTGACCAACAGGGGACAGTTGACCAGTCAATCAGTCGCTATGATATGCACTGATCACCAAGGGGCAGATGATCCGACCAGTAGGTTAGCTTGCTGCTGGGGTCCGGCTGATCAGGACTGAGAGAGACGGGCCAAACATGCCCTGAAGCTCTGCCACAGTCCCTCCCTGGCTGGCCAATCTTCCATGTCCTCTCCGGCCCCAATCCTATACCAGTGGGGTTCCTCGGCCTGGCCTGTGCCCTCTCACAATCCAGGACCCTTCAGGGGGTGTCAGAGAGCTGTTTTCAGCCTGATCCCACAGGCCAGGCCGAGGAACACCACTAGTGCACAAATTCATGCACCAGGCCTCTAATATATAAATATAGTTGACCCTTGAAAAACATAGGGGTTGGGGTGCCAGCACCCCATATAGTAAAAAATCCACAAATAATTTCTGAGTCCCCCTTGGTACCTGTGAGAAATTGGTTCTGCCATAGCCCCCACCATGAATGGATACCAAAATCCGATGATGCCCAAGTCCCTTATATAAAACTAGAGACCCAGTGCATGGACAGGGTCTTTAGGCCTGCCCAGCGATCAAGGCCAATCAGGGCCTTCCTTTGTTTCACGCCACCTCCTTGTGGTCAGAGCACATCTTAGCGAGTGACTGAACTTCTGGTCTCCCAGTGGAACTCCTGAGGAAACACTTTGCCTTTAATATATATAGATGGTATAGAACAATGCATACAGTCAGCCCTCTGCATCTGTGGATTCTCGGTAGTGGATTGAAAATACTTTCTTCTACTTATCATGGTTGAATGTGCCAATACAAAAATCCACCAATACAGAGAACCTACTCTATATTTATTGAAAAAAATTTATGTATAAGTGGACACGTACAGTTCAAATCCTTGTTGTTCAAGAGCTAATTGTATATATTTAATGTAATATGTATTACCTATTTACATAGAAAATGTGTTCTTACTTATTACATTGTTATTGTATATATATAATGCCTTAATACATTACATAATGTATATAATACAATAAATTTGTATTTAGATGTACTTATTTTAAATCACATATAAAATATATTCATTTAGGAATATTAATCCCATACTCATTTTTCAAGAAAACTTTTATCCAAATTCATCACCTGCATATTCTACATCACTGTCTTCATCATTACTAAAGCTACTTTTAAGCCATCTATTCAAATCTGCAGAACCCACCTAAGCTGTTTTGAGTAAAATATGGTTTAAAAAAAAATCAAATTATTTTATTCTCAGTTTTTGTTCTATTTATTTTATTGCTGAACTTTAAAGATGGTTATATATTTTTTATTTATATTAGTATATAATGTTCCTCTCTGCCCTCTTTCATGCTTTGATACTAATATTGCTGATCTTTGTTTTTTAATATGTGAATTTGGCTTAAGAACGTTTATTGTGGGGCTATTTGGCTTTATTTTTATGCTTTGTTTTGTTTACTATTTATTAATTCTTGTTTAACTTTTTGTCCTCTCCTCACTTTTGCTGATTTGATATTGCTTCTCCTTATTCCTTGTTGACCTGCTTACTCCTCATTATCATCCTCGATCATTATTTTGGGAATACTATGCTTTTCTATTCTGTTTGTGGTTACCAATCATTCCTAACAGCCTTAACTATACCTTCATCAAAATCAAATAACTGTGTCCCAACCCTCACCAATGAAGGCAAGATTAACTTTAGAGTACTTTCACATCTCAATGCTGGACCCGCACCCCCAATCCTGGATTTTGCTGAGATAGTCTAGAATTTTGAATTCTGTACTATTTCCTAGATTTTCCCTGAATTAGAGATCTTTCTTTTCAATTAGCTTCTGTGTTCTGCAAGTAAGAACCCAGGTCAATGTGCCTGGGTACAGAAGACGTATTGCTCTTTAGTCAGTATTCCCTTACAGATACCACTACAGCTTTTATGCATGAATTCTCAAATGCCATTCCAATCCACCTCAAAACTGACTGAGCTTCCTGTCAAGAAGTTGGTAGATTTTTGTCTTTATTGCTGCAGTCTAGCAATTAAGTTATGTCTTTTCCCAGAATTCCATGAGTCCTTTATCTGATCTAAAACATTCTTCAGCTTAGGAGTTTTCCCCTTTTATTTGTTTACTAGAGGCTCAGTGCACAAAATTTGTGAACAGGGCTGGGGTGGGGGGAAGTCCCTCAGGCCAGCCTGCACCCTCTCACAATCCAGGACCCCTAAGGAGTCTGACCGGCAGTCAGACATCCCCCTAGAGGCCTCTAACCACTAGCCTGCCTGCCTGATCACCCCGAATCACTTTGCCTGCCTGATTGCCTCTAACTCACCTGCCTGCCTGCCTGCCTCATTGCCCCTAACCATTTGCCTGCCTGCCTGATTGCCCCTAACCCCTCTGCTTGCCTTTCTGATCGCCTCTAACTAACCACTCTGCCTGCTTGCCTGATAACCCCTAACTGCCTGATTGCCCCTAACCACCTCTGCCTTGGTCCCCGCCACTGAGGCTTTGTCTGGAAGGATGTCCAGAATGACGTCCAGAAGGTCATTTGGCTGTCTGGTCTAATCAGCATATTACACTTTTATTATTATAGATTATGTCTTCTCCATCTGTTCCTTTCCCCCCTTCTAGGAATGCTAGTGTCCCACCTCACCATTTTGATATCTTTGTGTTTTTACAAAATACTCTTTTCAGAAAACTAATTCAGTTCTCAATAGTTTTATTATCTTTTGTATTTAATCTAGGAAAAGTTTCAAATCAGGAACAATAACTGAAAGAGTAATTTTTTCTGGCAAATGCTTTCTTTGGTCTCTTTGATTTGGTCGGGCTTGTTCTGAATGCCCACCCTGAGCATTCTTCTCAAGTTATGAAATTCCCCTTAAAGTAGATCACACGCTTTCTTTGCTAAACATGGATTTGGTCTGTGGCACCCAAACATATCAACTCTTCCGGGCACTGACAGATCATCACACAGAGGATGACATGAAAGTTTTCATTCTGAAACCCAGCAGGGAACATACTGGCACAGGGAGACCTCTTCCACTTAGGCCTGGGAACATCTCTGTCTGCTTCCATGGCTTTGAGAACAAGCAGAGGGAAAGCATTCCCTCTCAACTTCCAGCTCCTCCCCACTTCGGACTCCAGGAATCTGTAGGAACCAGATCCCTGAAAGGACTGCCAGCAAAAAGGGAAAGGATCTGCCAAATCTGCCACACTGTCACTTTTACTTGCTGAAAACCAGTTCTGTCCTCAATGCAGCTGAGCTACACCATTTACCCCCCAGGCTCCTTACCTAAAGTATGTCAGAGATGGGCAGGGCAGGGGCTTACTGCCTACTCTTCTGTTCAACTCCCCTTTTCACATCTGCTTCTAAAGCTCAAATAGCCACTCATGTGAATGATTCCCAAACATTAATCTCTATTTGTAAGATTTCCAACCATCTGTTTAACCTCTCCATCTCTGTGTCCTGGCATGAAGGTAGTTTCTAACTATCTGACATGTTCCAGGCACAGTGGTACAAGGTATGCTGAAATAGTAGGTCAGTGGTTGGTAAACTGCAGCTCGCAAGCCATAAGTGGCTCGTGAGCCGTGATTCGCCGCTCTTTTGACTGAGTTTGCCGACCACTGTAGTAGGTACATAGCAGATGCACAGGAGGTGGTTTCAACACAGTGCAACCAATGAGTGAACTAAGTAAACATGGGACCTTGGGAGCACCCAAGGACACTGGATCCAGCCCAGAGGGTCAGAGAAGGTGATTGGGAAAGGGTCACCACGAAGCTGGGTCCTGAAGGCAGATGAGTAAATGTGGAGGACAGGTCACTCTGACAGTTCTCAATTAGGGTTGTTATCCGTTGTGTTTAATTTGGGAAAGTTTCAAATCAGGAACAATAACTGAGACAAAGGAAGTGGGGCAGACAGATGATGACCCAAACCCAGTAAGATAAATATGTAATAGAACAACAAAGAATATGCCAGCTTTGCTCAATCTCATCCTATGATCTTAAAAAGTATCATCCTGAGGAAGATCAGTTTAAGAGGATAACACTCAGAAAGGGCTCCAGGAGGACTGAGGGCAGTGCCACAGAGAGTAGCAATGAACAGGGTTGTAACTGATACATTCCTATGACTGATGTCTTCTCCAGGAGAGAAGCATCCTGCAGGGCATACAAGATGGCTCTTTGGCCGATGAAAAAAAAAAAAAGAACATCTCCCCTGACCAACAACCACTGTCTCTGCTGAGTAGAAGATGAAGAACTCTTCAGATATGTCTGTGGGCTAAAATTCAAAATTCCTAAAAGTGAATTATTTATGTTGCCTCTCAAATTCTCCTCCTGACTTTCCTGATCCCTGTCTTTTTTAGGGTTAACACCATTTCCCAATCATTCAATTTCTCCCTTTATAGAAAAAAAATTTTACTAGAGAATATAAAAGATAATGAATGAAAATATGTATCAGATTCCTAGAAAGGAAGGCTCAATGCTGGGAAATGTGCTGATTCTCCCCTAAAGTAATGAAATTTCACCAAAGTTCACACTGAAATTTTTTTGGAAACTAGGTAAAGTAACTCAAAGAATAAATAAGAAAAATTGTAAAAAAAAAAATTACACTGAAGAAAACTTGATTAATCAGATATCAAACTATTAATAGCTATCACAATTAAAATCATGTAATCAATGAAGCACAATACAGAAAACAGCAAATATATCCAAGAATATGTAAGTAGCTAACATAAAATTAAAAAAGCAAATTAAAATCAGTGAGGAAATAAATCTTGCTCAGTAAATGCTGGTGGAATAATTGCTAAATGTTTTAAATCCATTTTCTTACATTATACACCAAAGTACATTCCAAATAAATTAAAACATTAAAAAATGGAATATAAAACCCCAAAACATGTGACATTTGGGTGGGAAAATTTTTTCTAATGGAAAAAATAAATCTGTATATAATAGTTTCAGACTTCTGTATTTTAAGAAGTCATAATAATCTATATTACCAGAAAAAAAATCCCTGAAGAAATTAACTGCAACACTATATCAGAAAGGAATTTGTACTACTACACCAAAAAATAAACAATAACATTAAAACTCCAATGGACACTGAGAAAAGACAAATCACAAAAAAAAAATCACCAATAAATATATGCAGTTCAGGAGACATACAAATTAAAACAATGAAATACCTTTTGGCCTATCCAATTAGGGACAATTATTTAGGAACATGACAATGTGGCCGGCTGCCGTAAGACCAAGCTCTCCTACACAGCTGCATGTATTTTATAACACTTCCAGAAAGAACACAGAAATACACCTCAAGGGATTTACAATCTTATATTTAAGTATCTGTCTAGGAATTTAACCTAAGAATATATTCAGAAACTTAAAAACAGATATATTTATTAGAATTATTTGGATCCAAGAAAAATATTAGATCTAACAATAAAAGGATTAAAGTACGGTAATATGTACAACAGAATATTATGAACATGTTAAGAATATTCGGGAATATTTAAAGACATGAAGAAATCTTATGATACACTGTCAAATAAAAAAGGCAAAATTAGAATTTGAATATACCATAATATTTAACTGTGTAAAAGTACACATATGTGTACGTACACTCAGTAATCACACAACATGGAAATATCAAGAGTTATTATTTCAGAGTGACTTTTAATTCCCAGATACATTTATTTAGTTTCTTAATCTATAATAATAAAAGTGTAATATGCTAATTAGAGAGGATGACTAGGAAGGGAAGCCTGGGTGCCTGCCAGTGGCCAGAGGGAAGTCCAGATCCCATGTGCCAGAGGGAAGCCAGTGCTGGCAGCTAGGGAAAGGGAGGCTTACTCTTGCACAAATTTTGTGCATCGAGCCTCTAGTCTATATTTATAAAAGCCTAAGTGGCCAGAATGCCAGAATGACCAGAACGATTGGTCACTATGATACACACTGACCACCAGTGAGCAGACTCTCAATGCAGGAGCCGCCCCCTGGTGGTCAGTGTGCTCCCACAGCCAACCTCCCACGCCCAGCCAACCTCCTTTGGTCCCTCCCCAGAGCTGGCAGGCCTTGACCAGCAGCCCAAGCAGGAAGGAAGCCCCAGTGGGCAGCCAGAAGACCCTGATTGGCCCTGATCACTGGCCAGACCTAGGGATCCCACCTGTAGATGAATTTCATGCACCAGGCCTCTAGTTTTCTATAGAACTGACATGTATTACTAACCTAATCAGACAAGATATTTATATTAAAACAAAACACCAACAAAGCCACACTAGATCCTGTCTTCACAGAACACATTCCAAACCATCACAGCACACTTTTAAACTACACATTTCTCTGCCTACCACCCTCCTTTTAAATGTTCTGGCAACATCCAATCCCTAAAACTGCTGGATTCTTTCACAACTCCTTTTCTTGGCAGGTGCTTGTTTCTTCTTCCTAAAACCCTTCCACCCCAGCAAAGGCCCTTCATCCTTCAAACTCAGCTGAATGTCCCTCTTCTGGGTAACCTTTCCCAATTCCACAGGAAAAAATACTGCCTTCAGGGTGGAGTGCCCAACTCTTGTTTGGGGCCTCCCTGTGGAGTGAGTGTACTGCCATAAAGTGTATCTCAGCTCTTCCTCCCTGTAGGAGACTGAATAATGGTCCTGAGGCCCTTGAAGATGTCCAGATCCTTGAGGCCTGGGAACATGTTACACAGCAAAGGGACTTGGCAGGTGTGATTAAGTCAAGGATCTTGAATTGAGGAGATTATTTTGGATTATCTGGTGAGCTCAAAGGAATCACAAAGATCTTTTAAAAGGTTGGCAGGGAGACATGAATGCTGAGGCCCTGTCATCTGGTTCTGACTGCTTCTGTTTCTCCCCACCACGACTGGAGACCATCGACCCTTTGGTGCAGACAAAAAGCAAGCAGCCGTTGGACAGGAAAGAATGGCACTGAACAGATTTCCAACATCAAGTGCTCTGGGATCGAAAGAAAGGTCTTGAACACAACAGTGTTGGTTGAACTGCACAATGAAATCTGCTCTCCAAGGAGAAACCAAGATGGTGGCATAGGTAAACACCTGAACTTGCTGCCCCGCACAACCACTTCAAAACTACAACTAAAAAACAAAATGGACATCTTCCAGAACCACAGGAAGGCTGGCCAAGTGGAAATTCTACAACTAAAGGGGAAGAGAAAAGCACACTGAGACTCAGTGGAGGTGCAGAAGCAAAGTTTGAAGGTACAGAGGTGCGCTGAAGAGGGCTGACAACTGAGTACACAGCTGTCTTTTTCAACCCAGAAGGAGACACAAGTCCCGACTACTCTGAACTCCAGTTCTGGGAGAGACTCTGGGGACCCAGACTCATCCAGGCACTCGAGGGTGGCTTTCTTTAAGAGGTGCTTGCAGCAATTACCAAGGGACACTGAGACCCGGGGGCCTCTAAGAGAAGGGCTGATGGGAAGCCATTGCCATTTGCTCCGCCCAGACACTCCACCCCACCCAAGTTGTGCACAGAGGCTTTTGCATATGAATGGCCTGTTCCTTTGAAATCTAAATTTATCTAACAAACTGCAGCTGAGTCAGAGAGACACAGAACATCCAAAAGAAGACCCAAGGCCCCAAAAGCAGCTTGCCTTGCTTCATACCTGGGCCTCATCTGGAATCTCCAAAACCAAAATAAGAAGAGAAATCTGCAGATCTCCCTGTAGCTTCTGCTGGGTGGCCTCAGGCAGAGGATAAATTAGCACCTCCTTGGAGTTCCAAGAGCCAGTGTACTGAAGGGTCAGAGTGGGACCACCCAGATTACAATTTCTCAGATCCATAAGGAACACACTCAGGGTCAGACTCAGTGAGCACCAAAGCCCTAGTGAAGCAAGTCTTGCCTCATAAGGATGTCTCCAGCACAGAAGTTCTCCCATCATGGACACAGCTGACCCTCAAGGCCATTTGGCCTGGAGGTCAATTCCTCCCAGTGATACCAACAACAATCAAGGCTTAACTACAAGATTGTGCACACAGCCCACAAAGGGGTGCACCAAGAGTATCCACCTCAGATAACTGGGGAGGCTCAGCCACTGGGCCCTACAGCACACCTAGCACACAAAGCCACTCAATCAACTCAGGGGAGGAGCCAAAATGCAGAGACAAAGAAACAGGTCACAAATGACAGAAATGGAGGAAAGCAAACTACTGGATATAGAATTCAAAACCATGGTTATAAGGTTTTTCAATAATTTTCTAGAAATGGCTGATAAATTTAGTGAGCACTTGAAATACTTCAGATAGAGAATTCCTTCGGGATTATACATATTGTAATAAACAGAATTGTAAGGGAAAAGGTTTCAAAACACTGTATTTCATAATACTAAAAATGCTTCATTCTATAGTTGAGTCACCTACTGAAGAAATACATGAAACCTGAAAAAAGAAAGAAAGAAAAAGGAGATGATGATAGAACCAGTGGCTGTATAATCAATCACTTGAAGGCAAAGGGAGAGGAAATGCTGTTGGCATTGGAATTGGAAAAGACAAGAAACAGATTCACCCTGCATCCCCAGAAAGAAAGAACGTAGCCCTGCCAACACCTTGACTTTTAACCTTTGAAACTGTGAGGTAATAAATATGTACTGTTTTAAGCCAGTAAGTTTGTGGTAACTTGTTACAGCAATAACAGGAAAACAATATACTCCCTACTATACCAAAAACACTTGGACTTGTGGGTCACTACTTCATTGAAAATGACTGAAAAGAAGTAGGATCATGAGAGGCAGGAAGAGAAAGAAAAGGAATGGCAGTTAACAGTTGTTAATTTATTTACTAGGTGTTTTTTACACTTATTACCTTCTAGGCATTGTTCTGAGAACTCCTATAAGGAAGTGTTATTATCCCTACTTTACAATGGAGAGGAATAAAGCAAGAAATTAAGAAACAGCTTGTAAACAGGGGAGCCAGGAATAGAGTGCAGGAATTCTACTCCTGGGTCCATGCTGTTAAATGTAAAAAGAAAAAATTTATACACCGAGGAATTTGGACATTTAGATGAGCCCAGGGGACTAAACATTTTTTAAATAAGGCTGGCTTTCTTAAGGTAATATATGATGTATTCGATGTACCATGCTCTGTGCAATCCTGTTTTCTGCGTAGCTTGATTCACATCTGGATTCAAATCCCTTGGCATGATAAGGATGGGAGTTTAAAGGCTGTGGAATGCTGCCCTGCAGCCTACCTTCCTGTGCATCCAGCATACCTTCTACCCCATCCAGTAGATGGCCCAGAGACGGCCCCCGCACCAGAATGAGAGAGCCCCAGCATCTGTCCAAGGCCATGGTTCCTTCTGGTCAGGAATGCTGGTGGGACGCAGGTGGGGGAGAGGGGAGTCAGAGGCTGGCAGCAGCACTAAACTCCCAGGAGCAAGTCAGTCCTAATTCCCAGATCCCTCAGCAAGGCAAAGGGTTAAACAGATATTTTCATTGAGATTTAAAAGGAAAACATCTACATTAAAAGGGGAAACTTGGTATCAGCAAAGATAGCTTTCATATACAAAACGCTGATGACAAGCAATACCCACTTAATTGGATTAGAAGACCAACTGAGGACTTTCACTCAGAATTCTGAGAAAAAAGGGTAGTGTGATGATACCATGTTATTGTTGTTTTATTTAGAAGACATGGAGGAAGAAGAGAAGGATCTAGTATAAGTTTGATAGAAAGCCAGATGGTAAGAAGAAAGCAATGGGAGAAACTTAACCTTGAGATAAAGAAAAGGATTTAAAGATTTATAGGGAATCACCAATTACCAGGCAAAATTAATGAAGAGGAATTTGCATTCCGACTTATTACCAAATGTCTGAATTCCAAGCACCAGGCTGACTTTGAGCAGATGTTCTCCGACCAGAGGCAAGGGGTGAGGAGTTCTGACAATCTGATGATGGTTTAGAGGCTTAGATCCTGCCTGGGGTTCAACCCTCCTCTCCACGGGCTCCAGACCAGAGGTGCTGCCTCCCCTTTTCCTCTCCCCCTCCCACTTCCCACCCTACTCTCCCCACCCCAACCCCATGGACAAGTCCTTCCGGAAGCTTCACTCAGGAAGGAGCACCTCACTGACAGCTGGCTAGGGACTCCTGCCAGTGCTGAGCAGAATGCAGGGAGGACCAATACCTTCAAGAGGCCTAGAAAAGAAACTTTCTCCACTGTATTCACACCAACTTCTGACTCCAGATGTGTGGGTTTCCCCCACACTGACCAATTCCCCAGCACTCTGAACACCAACTGGGTGTCCTCCAGTCAATTCTGACCACCCCGAGTCACTGCAGGTAAAGAAAGCAGTCCCACAGACACCCCCACTTCAGGGGCTGGCCCCAAGTCCCAGGCTGGCATCTGTACATCTGACCAACCAGCTATAAACCAAGGGTGGGGGTAGGAGGGTTGCACAACCTCTGCCTCAGGCTTGATCATTTGTTGTGACGGCTCACAGAACTTAGAAAACAACTTACTAGATTATGGGTTAAGGAAACAACTCAGGAACAGCCAGATGGAAAAGGGTGCACAGAGCAAGGTGTGGGGTAGCATGGCATGTCCATGCTCTCTCCACGTGCGCCACCCTCCCCGCCTCTTGATGTGCTGGGCAACCTGAAAGCTCTCCAAACAAATCCCATTGTTCATCATTTTTATGAAAGTGACATCACATTAGCATGTTTGATCAAATCATTGACTACAAGTGGTTAAACTCAATATCCAATTCCCCCTCCCCTTCCTCCAGAGCCCAGGGCTGGGGCGGAGGGTTTCAACTCTCTAACCATTTGGTTGGTTCCTCTGACAATCAGCCCCTCTGTTCTCCAAGAGCATAAACTCAAAGTTTGGTTGAAAGAGGCTTACTATGAGTAACAAAAGATGCTCCTCTTACCCCTGCCACTCAAATACCAAGGGTTTTATGAGCTCTGTGCCAGGAACTGGGGACCAAATATACACTGAGTGGCCAGATTTTGATGATCTCTGAATGCATAATAAACTGGCCACTCAGTGTGTGTTTGTGTATGTGTGTGTGTGTGTGTGTGTGTGTATGTATTAGAGGCCCAGTGCATGAATTCATGCATGCATGGGGTCTGCTCAGCCTGGCCAGGGGGAAGAGACATAGGCAGTTGGCCGGCCTGCCTGCTGGTCAAACTCCTGGCAGAGGAGACAATTTGCATATTAGCCTTTTATCATATAGGATATACACTGAGTGGCCAGATTATTATGCGTTCAGAGATTATAATAATCTGGCCACTCAGTGTATATTTCACATATATCACCACAAGGCCTCTAATGCTCACCCTCCACTTTGCAAGGCATGCAGGAACCTAGCCTCCCCTCCCATCAACCCAGGGCACAAAGACCATTAGGTACTGGGTAAACAGGCCCTGTGGGTGGCGGGGAGTAGTGGAGGAGAGTGAGTCAGGCCTGGTATGAACCTGAATCAACCTGAGTCAGCCAGTCAGGTGCAAGCAGACCTGTAGTCAGTCATGGAGCCAACTCCCTGAGAGTGAACTTTTTAAGGAAGAAAATACTGGGCGAATGTTTATTTGCTTTGAGGATATCAGAATGCCTTCTTCAGGGCGAAAATCAGAAAGGAAATGAAAGACTGCTGGGAAGAGGAAGAAAAAAGATTCTCCCTGAAGCCTTCCAGTGGCTGATGAGAGGAAAGAGAGGAGGTACCAAGGTCTGACCCTGGGCTTCAATTTGGGAAAATGGTGGAGGGCCAGGGAGCTCAAGCTCCCCCTGGGACCACTGTGAGGTAACATCATCCATTCCCTGCCTCCCCGCTGCCTTCACCATCGGAGGCACTCTCATGGCACCTTTCTGTACCCTAAGCTCTCATGGCACACTTTCTGTACCCTAAGCTTGGTATCAGCACCTCTCTCCCTGCAAGAAACCAGGAGAGTCTGTTATAACCTCAATACGTACATGTGTAGCATATTCACTTAATTATTTCACCTAATCTTAAAGTAATACTTATTGTAATTTAGTCTTACTTAGTTTTAACTAGTCTTATTTTTAAAAATCAGAGGGCACAACTCAACTGCCTATAGAGCCTGGACAGGTAAGTAAATGTTCATGAAAGGAAAGGAAAGAACTACAGGGAGTAGTGGGAAATGTAACTTGTGAGAGCTCAGGCCAACAAAACATGCTTGCTCAAGACACTAAGACACCTGAAGGCAAATGAAGTTTAGCAATTTGTGTCCTCTGGGCACACTTTACAAAGATGCGATCAGTATGCACACAATTTTACACTTAGCTGTGCTCATTCACCGCTGCACCAACCCTTTCTCAAACTGGGACAGGATCCCATAAGCACACTGGGCGGCAGTCTGCACAGGCAAAAATAATATATCACCTCAATGTTACACAAACACTTTAAAAGTCTGATGAGAAACTTCTTTGGAAGTAATGGCTGCTGACCATTTCATCTAAATATGAAATAAGACAGAATCCTTGAGGTCAGCACACAGTCTGCATTCTTCTCATGCCAGGGCAAAGGCGAGACATGCATTTTCGTTATTGTTTCCCTTTGTTTCCCGGAGTAGCTCGTGCATCCTTATTTGGAAGTTTTCCTTTCTGGTCTACAAAGGGGGGAAAAAGACCGTCCTCTGAACAAAGTCAAAATGCTTTCTCGTCTTGCCCCTCCAGAGCATATGACAGAATTCTATACTCTGGAAGATGGATGGGAGGTCATAGATGCAGCTCAAGTCCTCTGCCATCATGAAGACTCATCAAGGTCAAAAAATGAACCTCGAATGTCTGCCTCTGGACCCAGTTTTGTATAATATTCCAAATGTCACAGAGGGAAAACAGAATGTATTTGTTTCATTTATTCTACATATAATTAAGCCTCACCAGAATCTCTCTATGTACTTGGTCCCCTTCATTACAGACACTCTCATTTCTAAAACACTCAAATGACTCTTACAGTGCAGCCTGTGGGGCAGACATTAAAATTTCTCAAGGGGCGATGTACACAGTAACATTTGGAAGTCTGCCTATGAGTCCAAGCCCATCGCACTTTCCCACATTCCCTCTTTCCTCTCCCCATCTCGCCTTCCCCTCACACATCCCTCAGTCTGGCCCCCTCAGCGCATCCCCCCCCCATGCCAAAAGAAACCTGAATTTCTCTACTTTTCATCAACCCTGGTTCTGTCTAACCAAGCCCTGTGGTTATTTAATACCCCAGCAAACAAAGGATCTTACCCCCAGGAAAGAAGGAAGGTCTACTTGGGGAGGTGACATCTGAGCTGAGGAAGCCTGAAGGGAATAGTGGGATGAAGGTATAATTGATCTTTCAAAAGGCAGCACTCTTTTTATTATTATTATTTCAGAGAGGAAGGGAGCGGGAGAAAGACAGAAACATCAATGATGAGAATCAATGATTACCTGACTCCAGCATACCACACACTGTGGATTGAGCCTGCAACCTGGGCATGTGCCCTCTCCTAGTTCTTAGGTCGATGCCCAACCACTGAGCCAGGTCAGCAGGGCAAGGGCAGCACTTTTAAGAGTAAAAATAATAGGCATAAAATGACCCCCAATTAATGGGACAACCTATGTTCAAGCTATTGAGGAGTTAGCTGTCAAGTTCTGTGGCGGGAGCATCCCTGCAAAGGGCCAGGAGGAGGAGCGTGGTGTGTTTCACAGACACAGAGACTAGCATCTCCGGGAAGCGCTAAAGCCATGCGTCAGGGCACAAGTGTATAGCTGCTCAGCTACCTGCAACACTGTCACTAACCAAGAACAAGAAGTCTCCAGGGATGCTACTATTAAAACCTTCACACCCTTTTATTATTAGAAGAAGCACTTCTGGCTTACACACAATTCTGGCAGCTTTAGTTACTGCTTTCTGGGCTTAAGGGAACAGATTAGAGGCAGCAGGTGACAGAGAAAGAAGTCCAGAATAGGACAAGCATATGATCCCAGGGTGAACTGACCACAACCATCCGAAGCCTCAGGCACCCCCGAGTCAAGGCTGGTGACAGAACTGACAGTGACAGTGATGGTTGGAGTAATGAAAAAAAAAACAGTAAATAAAATGGCCATGTTTGTAATACTTTAAGAACTATTTTGTATCTGAAATGGTTAGCAGAAGGCTCTGGATACCAGAATTTTTCATAAAGGTCAAATGTACAGTTTACATTAATATGCAACCACTGATCCAATTACTGTTATTTTGTTATTTTTATTCTTCTTTCTTAACCATAATTACTGATTGAAAACTCTACCAAGGCATAATGCACAAAAGCAGAATGTCATAAAGGTTGGGATGTCAGGAAGACAGCAATAGAAACACACGTGCAAACAAAACACATACACGCAGACCCTCCCCTGACCGGCCCCTCTGTTAACCTACAAAGATGGTTTTGACACATCTTTGATCCCATTTGCAAGCATGTGATTCCATGTAATGCTGGCACAATGTACTGTATTCAAATTGAAGGGAAAGCGGAAGAGACCTAAATAAAACTATACACATTATTTTCATAGTAGTTCTATGACCACTATGAAAGGCTCTTTGTTGATAAATCAAAAGGTTAGACTGCTGCTAACCTACCCTTCCAAGATGTTTTATTTTTTTTTTAATTTGGCTACTGGTGCTAGAAAGAAAAGCAAGAGCAATTAGAGGAAGTAGATGAATTCTCTGTCAGACAAAACAAAGGGGATTTTCAAGGACTTTGGGGGTTGTTGGCACTACTGCTTTATTAGATATAGTTTCAGGTCAAAACTTATGACTACTTTTTATGACAGTTTTATCATAACCCCTAATCTAACACTTATCCACTATTAGGTTCAATTTGGAACATGTACCTGGAAATTAGGGAAAGAATAGAGTGAAGAAGAAAATACCAATTTTTCTGAAGTAACAGAGCAAGGGTTAAAAAATAAACAGAGGCAAGGGATGGTGAGAATATTTACAAGTAGATGCAAGCTCTGAGAGACAGAGGGAAGAGATGGTAGGCTCTGTTCAGTCCCCTGACGGGCTGAAAGGAAATAGTGAGTGGTCAAGCTCCCTGTGCCAACCCAGGAGAGTCACTGGCCCAGGATATCTGGTTTATATTTGTTGTGAGATGGAATGCGAAAAAACTCGGTGAAAGAAGCTTTTCCCAAGTTCATAACAAATGATTTTTTAAATTTTAAATATTTGGCCAACTACACTGATTTTAAAATGTCAAACCTACTTTCTGCTGAGAATTCAAAAATTTCCTGGAAATACAAGGAACACCATCAACTTACTAAAAAACCCTCCTTTCTGCTAGGGCCTCTGCAGAGTGTTAGGAGCCATGGAGATGAGTAAGACCAATAAAGATTCTCAAGTGTTCTTACTCAGCTGGAAAAGAGCCAACTCCTATTCAATGTGCAAGTAAAGGGGGATGGCGGAGACCATGATGGCAGGGAAAGTGGCAGACAAACGAGCATGGCAAGGGTAAAGATGCGCTGACTGGGTCTGGCTGCAGGATTAGTCTATCGAAGTGCTTTGCCAAGTAAAAAGATATACTGAAACCTCTAAAATGCTCAATGTGTTCTGCTCTTTCTATGGCTCGACAACATGAGCTGGTCTCATCTAATAGGAGCCATATATAAACATTTTTTTTTAATAAAACAGAATTCAACAGACCTAAAATATCATACCTAACACACATTTGGACCACACATTAAACAGGAAAAATACCAGTCTCCTCCATCCCCCAAACACTTCTCTGAATTAGAAAGTTTAAAAGTTTAAAAACATTAAGTAGCACTCTAAACAGCAATCAATTGTCAACTACATCAGGAGGGCACACACAACCCACTCAACAGACATGCCTGGAGCACCCACCTCGGGTGATCATGACACCTATTGCACAAGGCCACTCTCCCAAGACAGGGAGATGTAACAGATCTGCCTAATGCATAGAAACAAAGACAGGGAGACAGCCAAAATGGGGAGACAAAGAAACATCCCCCCGATGAAAAAAATAATTGCTTGAATACACACATGCAAATTTAAGGCAAATAGTAAGAAGCTAGTAGTGAGCTTTCCTGGTGTTCAGGGGCGCACAGGGAGGATCTCTTGTGCATGCTCGCCCTGGGTCTTCTTCAGTCCCTGCAAGTCTGCAGAAGATGGCCACAGCCGGGCATATGCCTCATCAAGGTGAAGGGAGGCCCCTGGAGATGCTCCAGTGCGCACACTGCAATACAAACTCCTTCTGGGAAGGAGCAATTTACCACTGTGGACATCTCAGTCCTCATGGAGGTGGTGGCCATGTGGCCCAGATTTATGCAATCTGGCAGTCTTTCTCTGAAGCCCTGGTGGCCCACTACCAGAAACATGTGGATGAGGCCTCCAAGGAGCTCAAAGACATCCTTATCCAGGATGACCAGACCTTGCTGGTAGCTAATTTCCGTCACTGTGAATAC
This sequence comes from Lasiurus borealis, assembly GCA_004026805.1. Classification (NCBI taxonomy): domain Eukaryota; kingdom Metazoa; phylum Chordata; class Mammalia; order Chiroptera; family Vespertilionidae; genus Lasiurus; species Lasiurus borealis. Next base: position 143,014 of record PVJN01000425.1, read on the forward strand.
AAAATGCTGGGGAGGTCCTGGTGGCTATGCTCACTACCAGAAACCCTACAGATGAGCTGATCTGGGTTCACCTTTATAATAAACAATGGTTATAGAAAAAAATAAAAGCAGAAGCTAGCAGTGATAGTGGGGAAAACCTAAGCTTACCTACTAAGGCCTCTTTAGCATAGTGAGCACCTTTCATGAATGAAAAAAGGTGAAAGTGCAAAAATGGCACCCTTTCTTCTGGATCGCTGCAGCCTCACCTGGGCCTGGCTGCAGGATTAGTCTAAAGTCCAGCATTTGAAGTCTTTCCTAGCCCTCTTCCCAGATCAGATGCCTTTACACAGTACACAACCTGCGCATCTGCACCCAGCAGCCTTGCTGATAGCACAAACACCAACAACCTGATTGGATACTGAAGGACTGTTAGCTGGGACCTTCTAAGTAAAAGATGCAGTCATCCACATGTTCTGATTCTAGCTGCCCTCCTTCACTGGATCCATTTCTCTTGTCCATTCTACAATACCAGAGTAAGTCACAATGATTCAACTCAGAGGATCGCAATCACTACCAGAGGAATCTTGCTGCTACCACAGTCAATACCAGGACTAGAATAGGGCTGGGAACTTGCCTTCTGCCTCAGGTGTGGCCACAGGGCATGAGGTGTTCCCACTGGGAAGAGATGGGGCAATTCCAAATCTTTTAAGCAAAGGGGCTGGGGGGTATTTAAGATGAGGATGTTACCTCGTTTACCCTTTAAATAGACCACCACCACCCCTGCCCAAGAACTGAGGTCCTGTGGATGCCATCATGAGGTGTGCCACTTGGATCTCTACTCAAGAAAGAATGCCTTCAGCTGCAGGGACTGAGTTAGAGCCACGGGATCCTAGGACTCCACTTGCCTTTGAGCTGAAGGCACATTTTTTTCAGGCAGCCTCCAGCTGTGACTGACCACAGCAAGAGGACAGGGACTGATCATTTCTGCCCAACCTGGGACTCCTCAGACAGGTAGTTTGTTCTGAAAATCTCCCTGCCCAAACCTGCTGCCTCCCCCTTTTCCTTCAAGTGTTGGATCTGCATCATGGTCCAAAGCAGCGGTCACCAAACTTGTGGACCAGCAGTGGTCCACGGACCACTGGTTGGCGACCGCTTTCCTGGCCTAATTCTGCTTCCCACCTCTTTTGTCTTTCTTGGGTATTACTCTCTAATAAACCTCAATCATTCCTAATTCTGTTTAAGGGTTTCTCAAAGAACAAAACTGACACAATACAGAAACTGTGTAAAAATCAAAACATGGGTGATATCTTTGCCTCATCCAGCCTCCCTCTACCTACCTTTACCTGTACCACTAATCTTTGGGGCCCTTGCTCTGAGGACCCATTGAAGCACTTGTTCTGATTCTAGTCCAAAGCATAACTGCCTCATCTCAACCCCCATAGTACAGCAGATTGAAGATACCTTAATCTTAACAAAACTCATTTCTAGGATCTCATTGATGTATCCTGTAGCATTTCACACAGCATTGAAAGACCAATTAAAATTATACTCACACTTTCAGCCAACTAGAGTCCAGCATTTAAAGTCTTTCTTAGCCTTAGCTGGATTGACTCAGTAGATAGAGCGTCGGGCTATGGACCGAAGGGCAGTCAAGGGCATGTACCTCAGTTGCAGGCTTCTCCCTGTCCCGGTGCCTAGTAGGGGTTCCTGTAGAAGGCAACCAATCAATGTGTTTGTTTCTCTGTCTTTCCCTATCTCTTCCTCTCTCTCTAAAAATTAATAGGAAAGTATCCTCTGGTGAGGATTAAAATAAATAAATAATAAAAAATAAAGTCTTTCCTACGATTTTCTAATCTTATTTGCAGTCGGAGTTTCCATTCTGAAATGATATGCACCCTTTGAAAGATGCAATAAAATAAGTCACTAGCATAAAGACTCCTTTCCGTGTCCCATCCATCAGTGCTTTAAAAAGCACAGTCACTTAGAAATCAGAACACAAGCACCCAAGGAACTCTTAAAAGCTCTCACAAGGGGAACGTCGTCTCTTCACAATTTTGACACAAAGAAAATAATACGCCATGGTTTCCACAATACCTAGGAAGTTGTGTAGTAATGAGAGGTGTTTTTAAATGTTACATATCCTTTACCTAATAGTTTTATCAGAGGGCTGTTATGACAAAGACATTATTTTGCAAATACTGGTTACTCTACCCAAAGAAATTTGGATAAATGCTGCATGTTAGAGTGACTCCTATGTAATCTATGCAGTAACCCCATCTGTAAAACCTTTCTTCACAGTACGTATTCCCATGTGGCGAAGTTTCTGATCCCAGTGTTGTACAGTCCAATGTACCACAACTGCCAGGATGGCACCACCTCAGCCTTGCCCGGCGGCCCAAGGACAGGGTCATGTGGTGAGTGAAGAGCTGAAGCGAAGGACCAAGGTCATCATCACAAAACTATTTCCAATTCAAGGAATAAGTCAGAACCTCTTTTCCTCATTCGAATTCAAAGGTAAAAGTTACCTCCTTGAAAAATGTTTCAGACTTCTGGCTCTGTCACAGGGAGCAGCACATGCCTGTCACCTGCAACCCTGGGACCTAGGTCGACCATCTCTTCCACATCAGCTACTAAGAAATCTTTTTAGGCTAAATTAAATCCCATTTGTTTCATGTGACAACATATAAATGTTCCGCTTTGTTTTTTCAATGCAACCCAGTGGTTTTCAGCATTTAAATCTGTGCTGGAGGCCAGGACAAAAACTAGAGCCCAGCTGACTCTCCAACACGCTCGCTTAATTTCTGCGGGGAGTTGATGAGCTGGAGGAGTTTTAGGTATCCCAGAATAAACACAGGCTGTTCTGAATAAAAACCAGCCCCCATAAGCCCTCGGTCTGACCATGAATCACCACCACCTTCCACGGGCTCCAGAAAGTGGGTGATACGCAAACGAGGCGCTGCGAGATGGACAATGAACCAGAAACTACCCCAAGTCCTACTTTCCGTGGAAATACCTAGAAAGTCTGCAAGAACTGCCTACGCACGGACAGAAGACCTGTCCGGGCGGCAGGCCCAGAGTCCACTAGGAGAGCCACCGACACCCGTTCCCTCCCCGCCCGCCTGGCCCGCGGGCGCGGCCGCGGCCGCGAACCAGGCTCCTTCCCACCCCGCTCGCGGCCAGACCCGGGCTCCAGGTCCGTTTACAGGAGTGGCATTTCCTGGTTGCAGAGCAGCGCAGGTAATTCCACAAGCCCACCGGCGCGTTCCGAGGCAAGACTCCGGCCGGCAACTTCATCTCTCCACTCGCCCCGGCGCCGCGGGCGGGGGCTGCGCCGCCGGGAGCGGTGGGGGGAAGGGCGCCTCTGGGTAGGGGGCGCGGCGCGACCCCCGCCGACCGCACTAACCTGGTTCGGGATCCTCGAGCCGCCCCAGGTGGTTGCCCATGCTCAGCCGACTCGGCAGCGGCCGGCTGGCCGGCCTCGGACCCTGTCCACTGCGATGCGGCTCAAGCCGGCTCCTGCGGACCAGGCGGCAGCGTCTGGCGGGTCCGCTCCAGTCAAAGAAAGGGCCGGGCGCCTTCCAGTTCCCGGCGGCCGCTCACCGAGCGGCTCCAGGCGCGCAGGCGAGCCCCGGCCCCTCATCTGCATTTTGCCCGCCCACTTCAATCCACAACGCCCGCCCACCTCATCTGCATATCTCTGGAGTGTCCGGAGTCCCCTCCAGGCGTGGGCGGGACGCCCAGTTGACAGACTCCGCCGGGCCTTGGGGCCGGCGCTAAGAACTGCGGAGAGACAAGGCTGGAAAAACCCCACTGGGGTAGGCTGAAAGCCAAGTACACCTGAAAGGCAAAATCCTGCGCGTGATAAGTTAGATCTATGAGAACAAAAAACCTAGGGTTGGCACAGGACAGGCGCTTAATAACTATTTGTGGAGTACATGAATGAATGGACGTACAAGCAACTCTTGAGGAGTAGATGAAGGAAAAAAAAAAACGCTTTAACAAGGACTTGCCGATTATGCAAGATGGCTAATAAAAATGCACACCAATCCTAAATGGTAACTCTTTTGCTGCAATCAGAAATTACTAACTTATGGAAATTACCCTGAACAGCTTTTATAGTTAATCTCACAGTAAAAACAGAACTAACTAAATCTTGCTGTGAAAATCATTTAATAAAATCATGAGTGGAATGGCTGTTTCTATCTCCTGCATCACTTGAACACTATGGTCCGTTCTCTGTTCTCCTCTTCCCCTGGAGTGCCCTAATGCTCAGTCATCTCTATCCAACTTGGTCATCTCTTCTCTAGAATTTGGCCTTCACATCCAACTTGTAGCTTTTAAATACCACTTATATATCTCCAATCCTCTCTTCTGAACTCCAGATCCATTTACCCAACTACCTTCTTGACACTCCACTTAAATGTCTTAATAGGCATCTCCAATTTAACTGGAACAAAAACAAATTCTTGATTCTTCTCCCATGTTTCACATAGTCTTCTCCATTTCCATAAATGGAATATGTTGGGATATATATTGTAAATGCCATCATATCTCAGCATTTCTCACCACTTCCATTGCTACCATCTGGTCCAAGCCATGGTCATCTCCTACCAGGATTTCCAAAACTGCCTCCTGACCAGTCTCCCTTCCTCTGCCCCTGCCTCTCTATAGTCTGTTCTTCAGATAACAAAGTGATGCTTCTAAAACCTGGCCAAAACATATTACACCTCCACTTAACAAAGCTCTTATGCTTTCTACCTCACCAGGAGAAAAACCCAAAGCCCTTACAATGTCTCAAGGCCCTGAATAATTGTTCCCCAGACCCTTACCACCACCACCCCCCCCCCATCAGTGGACTCACTTTCTCCCTCTCACATTGCTTTTGCTACAGTTGCCTTCTGTTGTCCCTCAAAGATGTCCAGCATGTTCCCACCTAAAGGTCTGGGCACTCACTGTTCCTTCCGCCTAGAATGCTCTTCCCCCACATTCCTACATTTCATAGATGATATGGTTCATGCTCTCTCATTTCTGGGACTTCTGGTCAAATGCCATTGTATTCAGAGGAGCTTCTTTTGTTGCACCACATTAAATAGTACACAGACCCTTAATGCAGGTATTTCTCTGCTTTGTTGAACTCCATGACATTTATCACCATTTAGTATACTACATATTTACTTGTTTACTGGTTTGTTGTCTCTCCTCTAGAGTACACATTTCATGAGAACTACAGGCCTTCTCTCAAAGATGCCCATCTCTGGCTTGGATTCCAATGGCAACCAAAGCTGCCTCCTCTGCTTGGTACCTACATCAATCAGTGTCTTTGTAGCTGTATCACTGCTGAGAGAGATGTTTGGAAAGACAATCACCATCAACTGGTTAACACTGGTTGTTTCTGGATCATGCTTTAACTTTCTTTGTATTTTTTCATGCCTTAGAGGGGCTTACATATCTGTTTTGTACATGTCACTATTCAAAAGGGGGGGGACCTCAACTTTCTTTTTTTTTAATATTTTTTTATGGATTTCAGAGAGGAAGGGAGAAAAAAAGAGAGAGAGAGAGAAACATCAATGATGAGAGATAATAATTGGCTGGCTGCCTCCTACACGCCCCCCACTGAGGATCAAGCCCACTACCAGGACATGTGCCCTTGGCCGGAATCAAACCCAGGACCCTTCAGTCCATAAGCCGATGCTCTATTCACTAAGACAAACCCGCCAAGGCCCTTAACTTTCTTTATTAGCTATAAAGGGCCAACTTGCTAAACTAAGTTCACACAAAGAAAACCAAAAGAAACTTAAATGTGGGAAGAAAGAATAAGAGAGGGTAACAAAGTTGAGTAACTTACTCACATGAAAAGTTCCTCAGGCAGCATGTATATTGCTAAAAACACTCCAATGCTGGAAACGGGACAGAGAAGTCAAGGGAGGATCTAGAAAGACAGCAGTAGGTTCGTGGTGTGGACACTGGTAGCGGAACACACAGTGATTGGAAGTTGGCTGAGGCACCTTATGGGGTGATGGAAATGTTCTGAAACTTAGTTGAGGACAGTTATAATTCAGCAAATTTACTAAAAGCATGGGATAGCACATTTTAAATGAGTGAATTTTATGATAAGTTATAGTTCAATAAGGTTGATTTTTCTTTTTTTTAAGTCAAGAGAAATATATGGCCCAAACCGGTTTGGCTCAGTGGATAGAGCATTGGCTTTCGGACTGAAAGGTCCCAGGTTCGATTCCGGTCAAGGGCATGTATCTTGGTTGCAGGCACATCCCCAGTAGGGGACATGCAGGAGGCGGCTGATCGATGTCTCTCTCTCTCATCCATGTTTCTTACTCTCTATTCCTCTCTCTCCCTCTCTGTAAAAAATCAATAAAATATATTTTTTAAAAAAAAAAGGAGAGGGAGAGATGGATAAGGCTCTAAGATCATGTATTATTTCTGAATACATGGCCCCATCCCCATTCCAAATGCATTTGAAGTCAAGGGGGATTTGCTGCCAGGAATCAAGGCCAGAAAGATAAGGACTTTGAAGAAGATGAGATTAAGGGAAAAAAGAGAAACATCAGCCACGCTCAGGATGTGCTTGCTTATTGAATGTGCTGCCACAGGTCCAACAAACTGGGTTCCACCCAAAGCAAGGGAACTTCTAGGGCAGGAAACAGCAGCAGTGCACGGCAGGACATGGGAAGCATCGGAAAAGAAACCCGAAGGCAGCACTACAGAAGATGCTTGAAAAGAACAAAGCGCATCCTGTTGTGAGATCCAGAAAGGCTTGCTAAAGGAGGTGCTGCCCAGCTGGTTCTTTCATGCTGAACAGCCTCTGTCAGTGTCCAAGTGGCAAAGGGGCAGGGGCAGAGAGAAGGCGGTGCCAGGCATGGACATGCGCATCCTGGACACGCAGGCCCCAGATGCAGGGCCCTGTCTTTGTTCATCAGAGCAAACAAGGGCTTGATTGTGAAAAAGTTCAGAGTATGTTCAAAGAACAAGCCGTCTTAGCCCAGCACTTGAGACCAAGGGCACGAGCCAGCAGGAGACTGATCAGGCTGCAGTGGGGTCTTGCTGGGCAAGGCAGAGGTTTGCTCTTGCTTCTTACCCCATGAGGAGGGCCTGGAGGAGTGTGAACAGAGCAGTGGCCTAAGGAAAATTGTGATTTGTAATAATTACTCTGGTAGTTTGTATTTCGCTCTTCTACACCCTCTACCTAATGTTTTACAGAAAACCAAACCAACTAACACACCCATTTCAATAAGACACTGATAATATACTGGTGAGTAGGCTCCTCTCCAGAATATCTGGGTGCCTGCTTCCACCATTTGGGTTGTCTGCTTAAGAAGAGTCAGGGGTATTTGTTCCAAGCTTGTTATGCTAATTGTACTAATGATTTTATTTACATAAGTTAATTACTATGTAAACCAATGAAATAGGAGCACAAAGAGAGATAGTTACTTTAAAAGCCAAGCTACATACTTTGAAAAAAATTCAGTGAAGGCCAGTCATTGGAAAATGTGTGAAACAAAAGAAGCAACTGTAAAGATCAGGGGACCATTTATAAGCATGTGAAAGGGTTCTGCACGGTCTTCTTCTGAAGGACACAAGTTCTCGCTCCTGTTGAGAGAAACTAAAACTGAAAATCATGGCAGATGTATTGCAAGCGTGGAAAGACATGAGGGAACCCCAAGCAACAGGTCTGCTTTAAGAAAATGCCTTGGCCCTAGAACTGAAGATGGGTGAATAAACAGTTGTATGTTTTAGGTGAAAATAACATGTTTAAAGTAGCTGTTACATTTTTAGGGTTTTCTGATTTAACTAACTTTGCCCATTAGCTGATGCAAATTGATCCCAATCTCACAGCACAGAAGAGTGTGCAGTGAGCATTACTAGCAGCACTCCTCCAGCCAGGAGCCTCGGGGCTGTAGGTGAGGGATGAGATGCTGAGTGGGTTAAGGGACCCCAAAGCAGATGAAAAGGCATGGAAAAGATGTGGCTGAAAAGACAATTACACTAAAGTGACAAGAGAATTTTTTTGGGTGATGAAAAGTGGTACTGCAGTCATGCTCTAAGTCCAGATGCTACAGGAAGCAGTTAAGCAACTCTGCAAGAAGGGTGGTGAGTTTCATTTAAACAAATTAATGAGACAGCAATGTAAACACCAGAAAAGCAGAAGCTTCCATTGTTTTGTTCATTGCTGCATCCCTAGCAGCTAGAAAATACTTGAAAAACAGCAGCACTCGAACTTCCTGAAAGGAATGAATAGATGTACGTACATGTAGAATATCCACAAGGCATTTTCAGAATGCAGGGTGCAAGCTGTGGCAGAGGTGCGGGTTTGAGAGTAATCAGGAACCTGTCTACCTTGTAATCTCATAGCTCCCACATGGAAGGAGACAAGAGAAGATGTCAAAGCAAAGGTCTTTGACCTTAACAGTAATGCCTTCAGGGTCAGAAAGGACTTTAAGAAGATTTTCTAATCCCATCACCCTACCTCTGTACCTCGGAGCTATTCAGCTTAGAATCAGTATTTCTCTAGCAATAATGGGAAATTCTTTTATACAGCAACACACCTTCTGAACTTCTGTGGCTATTAGAATATCCTTCCATATATTATGTCAAAGCATGGCCCTAATTTTAACACTTGGAACCAAAAGGAAAAGTTCATTTATTTTTTAATCCTCACCCAAGAATATTTTCTTATTGACTTTTAGAGAGAGGGCAAGGGCAGGGGAGAGATAGAGCAACATGTTGATTGGTTGTCTCCCTCATGCACCCTGACCAGGGTTAGGGATCGAGCCTGCAACCAAGGTACATGCCCTTAACTGGAATCAAACATGAAACCCTTCAGTACACAGGCTGACACTCCATCCACTGAGCCAAACAGGACAGGGAGGAAACATTTACTTTTTATCAGAAAAGGAATTGGTTGACCAACTGATAATTTTGGAAGAAAAAAAAATGATGTTAGGAAAGCAAAGCTGAAGGAGTCTGAATAAAATGTCCCAGCATCTAAGCAGATAGGTTTTCTTTTTTCTTTTCTTTTTTTTTAATATGTCTTTATTGATTTGAGAGAGAGAGAAACCCTGATATTAGAGAGAAACATTGATCAATTGCCCTCCCCTGGAACCCATTGATTCACACTAGCCAGGGTGGATTTTCATTTTAATTACTGTAATTCCTAAGTAGGAGATTATGTTTAGGAAGATGGTTTGAGAGGAAAAATCACATTTTATATAAGTATCTACATTTCAGGTTCTGCTCTTGGTTTCTCACATATGCCATTTCATTTCATCCTATAACTCCTGAGCTGAGTGTCTTACAGACACGGAACACGCTCAGAGAGGCTCACGCCTTGCCGGTCACATAGGATGCTTCTCTAAGAGATTTGACCCCATGAACAGTGGACTCTGACAGGCTTCCTGAAGCTGCAGGGTGACTGCACAGGTGTCCTCGATGAGCATTGGCAGACGTGAGGGCGTGTATAAAAACTGGAAAATGGCCCTCACTGGTTTGGCTCAGTGGATAGAGTGTTGGCCTGCAGACTGAAGGGTCCCAGGTTCAATTCCGATCAAGGGCACATTCCCAGGTTGCGGGCTAGGTCCCCAGTAGGGGATGTGTAGGAGGCAGCCAATCAATGATCCTGTCTAATCATTGGTGTTTCTATTTCTTTCTCTTTATTTTAAAAACCTGAAGAACAACATACCAACTTGGATGAATATGAGGTTCACTGAAACTATCAGAAAATGGGCTGAAAGCTAATCCTGAAAAGGAGCAGAGGTGTGTTAAAAATGGTAGGGACACAAGCAACCTGGCTGCCCCTGAACCTCTGCCCGTGTTTCTGTCTTCTTTCACACATATGCCCCCCAGAATGGCCTAGACCCTTAAAAGAGTAGATCAAACCCTGAAAAGGGTAGATCAAACTGTAGGAAGAGGAAACTGAAATCCGAGAAAATCACCTAATGAGCTTAAAGTTCCTGGCCCAGGGACATTACACCCACAACGCTGGCTACCCAGCGAACACGGCCACGAACTGCTGTCAGTCACCACTGAGACATGCTGGAGCAGTGCCAGAGATGCCACCCAGAACAAAGAGGCTCGTTGATATGGAATGGTTTCCAAAACGCACTGCTCCGGGAACCAGCATGCGTGTGGGACGCCTGTCCATTTATGTGCCTGGTGTAGGAAGGGGAGCTTCCCTCCACACAGGGCAGCTTCGGCCAGACAGAGATGAGCAGATTAGGAGCAAAACCTGTCACCGTACCTTTTACATTTTGAACCATATGGATTGTTATTACCTATTAAAAAAATGAATAAAGTTTAAAAAAGTTACACCTGTTTCAGCCCTGGACAGTGTGGCTCAGTGGGTTGAATGTCATCTGTGCACCAGAAGATCCCAGTTCTATTCCCAGTTAGGGCACATGCCCAGGTTGCAGGTTCAATCCCCAGTAGGGGGCGTGCAGGAGGCAGCAGCTGATAGATGTTTCTATCTGTCTCTCCCTCTCCCTTCCTTTTTCTCTAAAATCAATAAAAAGATATTTCTTTTTAAAAAGTTTTGCCTGACAAAAGACTGGCGGTTGACAGGACAACATTTTAAAGGGATGGTTTCTAAGTGCCTGCAATGACAAAGACTTCACTGGGAGCACCAAGAAAAATCACGGAGAACAAGACAAACTGTTCAGAGTCTCTTTCACTTGCTTTCATTTCAAAATCCACAGACATGGCTACTCCAGTGGCAGCAGTGGTGATGGCGGGGACTGACCAGGTCTCAGAGCTGAGATGTGGCAGGAAGGACAGAATGAAGTGCTGTCTATGCTTCTCTAAAGCTTTTCCTAGAGTCATGCTGTCCCCACTAACTGTGTCCAAATCTTGTTTTTTGTTTCTCTGGCATCAACTCTACATACAGTTTCCCTGCACATAGATGATCCAATATATGTGGATTTAACTTATTACAAATGTATTGATTTAATGTTCCAAAACTAATTCCCACAGCATAAAATCACCACAACTGGCTTGTCTTTGGGTTGATTAAATAGAGATAAGTATCCCATCCAAACAGCATTAAGAAAATCTGAGCAAGTTTAGTTGGGGGCAAGGGGAGGTATCAAGAGCACACATTTCTACTCTGACCATCTGCACTGCACTTTGCTTAGGGAAAATACTTTCCATAGTATTAAAATTATTTTTGAGATGGGAATCAATTCACAAGCAAGGATAATTCAATGGCAAGCTCAGTCCTCCAAATAAACTTTCCAGAAGAGAGAATACAATTCTGAAAGCCTACTGTGTGTGGCAGCCAGGAAAAGCTGCACTGGAGAGCAGACCTCACCATATTTTCACGGAGGAACATGAATATTGCTGGAGGTCACGGCCAAGTTCAAGGCCTGGAACTTTCATACTCCCTGAGTTCAATGGGAAGACCTCCTGTTTCCTTCCATCTAGTATGATGATAACACAGAACTAGAAAAGCAGAACGTTCTTCTGAAACATAAAATTTGTCCTATGATGGAAACCCATGTGTCCTTCCCTTTTCTCCTTGTCCCCAGAAAAGCACAAGGCACTGGCCAGGCTGAGTCTTTCTGACCAGGAACCAGGCTTAAATGAAGGTGCAGCACCCATGGTCATCCTCTTAGGAAAGATGGATTAGCGCAGACACTGGGATCAGAGCCAGCCTACCGGGGAAGCAGGACCATGGGAAGCACAGTTGCCCTCCAGCTTCAGTGCTTGTATCGGAGCCTGGGTTTTAACACTGACCCCTGCCCTGGTATTGACAGTGCGCCTTCCCTGTTCTGATTAGCAGGCACCAGTTAGTTACCAGCATACACACCCGTCACTGCTAACATAATATCATCATCCCTGCAGTTTATCTAAGTATGATTATCTTAACACATAACCTCTTCTCTTTCCTGGCACAGGCATGATTTCAAATACACGGGAACTACAGTGGTACCTCGAGATACGAGTGCCCTAACATACGAGATTTTTGAGATACGAGCCATCGAGCGAGCGATTTTTGCTTTGAAATACAAGCAACATTTGAGATAGGAGTAATCACGAGTATCGGCTGGCTGCACATGATCCACCAGTTTACCTCGACTTCAGTGTCTCATAGTTTCCTACGCCTCAAGGTTATGGAATGAATTAAACTCGTATCTCGAGGTACCACTGTACTTCAAGTAGCATTATGCTGTGTTTTGTTATTAAACACGGTATAGCAGGTCTAAATGAATAGATGCTTTAAGAGTAATAAAGAAGAAAACATCAACTTTTTAGGTGCTAGTGGATTTAGGGAAGACTCTCCCTGCACACAGTAGAAGGTAGGAGCAAAGGTTCAAAGGTGGTTGTTAGAGGCTGGAAAAATAATTTTCGACATCGTTCCCTCATCATCGACCAGCACAAATACAGGCAGTTCATAACCAGTGAAGAAACAAGAGTTAGGAATCAGACTGGTGGAAACTGGATATCAGCTTTGATATGTGTGTGTGTGTGTGTGTGTGTGTGTGTGTGTGTGTGTGTGTGCATGTATGTGTGTATAGAAAGGAAAGGAAAGGAAATGGGGACAAAGGATAGAAACATCAATAATGAGAGAGAATCATTGATCGGCTGCCTCCTGCACACTTCCTACTGGGGATCAAGTCCACAACCCAAGCATGTGCCCTTGACCGGAATCAATCTGTGACCTCCTCATAGGTCAATGCTCAACCACTGAGCCTCCAGCTGGAAAAGCTATAACATTTTTAGAAAAAAACACAGGAGAAAATCTTTAAGGTCTAGGGCTAGGTAAAGAGTTCTTAAAGTTAACATCAAAAGCATGATCCATAAAAGGAAAATCTGATAGCTGGACTTCATCAAAATTAAAGATTTTTGCTCTGAGGAAGACCCTGTGCTGAAGGTGAAAAGGCAAAGTACAGACTAGGAGACAATATCTGCAAACTACCTATCCCAGACCGGAGCTCAGGCTGGTTTGGTTTAGGGGACAGAGCGTTGGTCTGCGGATTTGATTTTGGTCAGGGGCACATGCCCAGGTTGTAGGCTCTATTCCCAGTAGGGGATATGCAGGACGCAGCCAACCAATGATTCTCATCATTGATGTTTCTATCTCTATCTCACTCTCCTTTCCTCTTTGATATCAATAAAAATATATTTAAAAAAAACTAGTATGTAGAAATTTTAATAACTCACAATGAAAATTATTAAAGAATCCAAATGAAAAGATGAATAAATGACAAGCAAACAAGATACAGATACCGAAAAAGCAAACGGAAAGATGCTCAACATCACTAACTGTTGGGGAATACGAATTAAAACTCATTAAGTGTCACTCTTCATGCCTATCCCAATGGCTAAACTAAAAAGTGAGTACACACATCATACTGGCAAGACTGTGGAGAAAATGGATCACTAAAATAGTACAGCCACTTTGGGAACACATTTTGGCAGTTTCTTAAAAAACTAAATATGCAACTACTATAGGACCTAGCAAGTGTACTTCTGGGAAATTTTCCGAGAAATGTTCTCACAAAATGTTGACATGGAAATCTGTACATGAATGTTTATAACAGCTTTATTCATAATAACAGAAAACTGGAAACAACCCAGATTCATTGGTGAATAGTTAAACTGTGGTACATGCATACCATGAAATATTATGAAAAAATAAAAAAGGGACAAACTCTTAATACACACAACAATCTGGATTAATGTCCAGAGAATGATACTGAGTTAAAAAAAAAAAAAAGCCAGTCCCATTTTTTAAAAAAATATTTTTATTGATTTCAGAGATGAATGGAGAGGAAGATAGAAACATCAATGATGAGAGAGAATCCCCAGTAGGGGGCATGCAGGAGGCAGCCAATTATCAGCTGCCTCCTGCATGCCCTCTACTGGGGATTGAGCCTGGAACCCAGGCATGTGCCCTGGACCAGAATCAAACCTGGGACCCTTCCGTCCACAGTCCGATGCTCTATCTACTGAGACAAACCGGCTAGGGCAAGCCAGTTCCATTTTTATAACATTCTTGAAATAACAAAATTGTGGAAATGGAAAACAGATCAGTGGCTGCCAGAGATTAAGGAGTGAGTTGGGAGGGAGGGAAGTGAGTGCAGCTACAGAGGTATACTTATGGTAATGGAAATGTTCTACAACCAGACTGTACAATGTCAGTATCCTGGTGGTGATGTTGTACTATCTTTTTGCAAGATGTTAACATTGGGGAACTTGAGTAAAGGGTACAAGGGAACCTTTCTCTATAATTTCTTACAACTGCACGTGAATCTTCAATTATTACAAAATTAAAAGTTTAATTTTAAAACATATGAAATACATTTTCAACTTGTATACTGTATTGACTTTAGTTTACTTTTATCTTTGTTTAAATCTTTATTATTGAAAGTATTATATATATTCTACTTTTCCCCCATCAGCCCCACCAGCCCACCCCTGCCCCTGCCCCTGCCCCAGGCTTTCATCACCTAATTGTCCATATGCATGGGTTATGCATAGTTTAATTTTTGATGAAAATTTAAATAAAAATGATGCAACCTTGGCCAGTGTGACTCAGTTAATTGGAGCATTGTCCCGTACAGCAAAAGGTGGCAGCCAAATCAAGACACATACCAGGTTCAGGTTTGATCCTCTGTCGGGTGCATATTGGAGGTAGCTAATCAATGTTTCTCACATCAATGCTTCTCTCTCTCTTTCTCTCATCCTCTCTCTAAGGAAAAAAAATCAATAAATAAAAACCATGTACTTTAAATATCATTACATTTATTTTTTTACTCTTTGAGTATGATTACAAATCATGAAGTGACAGAAATAAGAAAATACTAAAATGGAACTCAGTGGGGAAAGCTGAAAATAAAAAATAAAAATTTGTCATACAAAATTCACCCATTATTCATAAAAACGAAGAAAATGAGCAAGAAACTTATTTTCATCAAATCCACAACTTAATAGATCATCCAAAATCCCTGAGACTTCCTATTCTTTAGTGGATATTTAATTAAACTGATCAAGTAGTGGGTCCTCATTTGTATTCTTGCCCTGGGTCTTGCAAATGTTAGGCATGTGCCTGCTTCCTACAGCCCACGCTTCTTCCTTAGGACATACCAGCATTTCTGAAGGTTAAAAAAGAAAAGTGTTTATAATGATCTGAGACTAGAATTGAACTCTATTTTACACAGAAACACAAAACTAATTTTTATACAATTATACACTGGGAAATGAAACTAATATTAAAAACAAGGAAAGATACCACAGTGTATTGTTCAGAAATGTACCAAGTTGTTGGCACTACAGGAAGTCACCAGTGTTGACACTGCTCCTGGCATTTCAACCCCAGCACTGGGTCCTGTCCTGTTTGTAGCATTTATCCTTTCCACTGATCTACAGCATCTGTCTACTAGGGCATTCAGCCCCCAGCATTCACATAATACACGTGCTACCTTTTTTATTTTTAATATATTTTATTGATTTTTTACAGAGAAGAAGTGAGAGGGATAGAGAAGTAGAAACATCGATAAGAGAGAAACATCAATCAGCCACCTCCTGCACGCCCCCAACTGGGGGTGTGCCCGCAACCAAGGTACATGCCCTTGACTGGAATCAAAACTGGGACCCTTCAGTCCACAGGCCAACGCTCTATCCACTGAACCAAACCGGTTTCGGATACATGTGATATTTTATTAGAGCTGGTTTTCCTTTTGTTTCTCCTCCACATTTATAGGTAAGGAATTACACTGATTTTTCTTTCTTGTTGACTGCCTTTTGCCCAGAAAGTTATGCATGGAGAAATTCTGAGGCCAGCTAACATCAACAACCAGCTCTCAGCAAAGCCACAGACAGAAACACAAAGGAAAAGAACTAATGGAGACACAGAACTACCAGAAAATAAGAGACAAAATGGCTATAGGAAATCCTCATATATCAACAATTACCCTAAATGTAAATGGTATGAATTCACTAATAAAGAGGAAGAGAGTAGCAGAATGGATCAAAAACAAAATCCAATCATATGCTGCTGGCAAGAGACACAATTAAGCTGCAAAGACAAAGGTAGATTCAAAGTAAAAGGGTGTAAAATGATCGTCCAAGCAAATAACATCCACAGAAGAGCAGGGTAGCCATACACTGACAAAGTAGATTCCAAGATAACAAAGATAACAAGAGACAAAAACGGACACTTTATAATGAGAAAGGGGACACTATATAACACTTCTTAATATATGTGCACCCAACCAGGGAACTGAAATATATAAAACAATTACAGAACTAAAAGGAGAAGGAGATTAAAACACAATCATAGCTGGGGACTTTAATACTGCACTGACAGTTCTAGGCAGATCAACCAAACAAAAAATCAATAAAAAAGTATCAGCCTTAAATGAAACAGTAGTTCAAATGGACATAACTGACATTTACAGAACCTTTCATCCCACAACATCAGATTACACATTCTTCTCCAGTGCACATGGAACATTCTCAAGGATAGACCACATGCTGGGTCACAAACTAGCATCAACAAATTCAAGAAGATTGAAATTACACCAAGCATATTCTCTGACCACAATGCCTTGAAATTAGAAATCAACTGCCAAAAGGATGTAAAATACCACACAAATACATGGAGATTAAAAAATATACTACTAAAAAATTATTGGGTCAAAGAAAAATAGAAGATGAGACAAAAAGATATAGAGAGATAAATGAGAATGACAATATAACATGTGAAAACCTCTGGGATTCAGGGAAAGCAGTAATAAGAGGGAAGTTATAAGCATTACAGGCCTATCTCAGAAACAAGAGAAATCCCAGGTAAACAACCTAACATCACACCTTAGAAAAAGAACAAAAGCAGGAGAAAGCAAGATGGCAGCATAAGTGAACACCTAAACTGCTGCCTCGTGCAACAATTTCAAAACTACAACTAAAAGACAGAATGGACATCATCCAGAACCACAGGAAAGCTGGCTGAGTGGAAAAACTACAACTAGAAGAAAAGAGAGGGGCTCACAGAGACTCAGAAGAGCTGTTAAAAGCCGAGATACAGAGATACACACGTGGAGAGGACGGGTGGTGGAGTGCCTGGCTGGTTTCCTCTAGTAGGAAGGAGACTGAAACTCCTGACTGTGCTGAACCTCAGATCCAAATGCACTAAACCCCAGTTCCAGGTGACACTCATATGGGGAAGTCTGGACTGTCATGAAAAGGGAGGAGTGCACAGAAACTTAGGGGAGCTGCGAAAAGGCAGAGGTCTGGAGGCTCATGAGTATGAGGGTACACCCAGAGGCTGACTGCTGATTGTGCCACTGGCTTTCTCTAGCAGGAGGGAGACAGAACCTCCCAACTGCACTGAAATCCACTTCTCACTGCACTGAACCCCGGTTTTGAGCAAGACCCGGGGGACCCAGACTCATACGAGTCCCCAGAGCACATGGAAACTCAGGGAAGCTGGAAAGGCAGAGGTCTGGAGGCATGTGCGCATGCACAGACTGAGCTGCAGCGATTACCAAGGGACACTGAGACCTAGGAGCCGAGTAGGGTAGAGCTGATGGGAAACCAAGGCTGTCTGCTCAGCCCTGAGACTCTGCCCCATCCAAGCTGAACACAGAGGATTTTGCAATTTTGCAAGTCTTGTATTATAAGGCTGACTCTAGCACAGAAGTTGTCCCAGCATACACACAGCTGATTCTCACAACCAATTGGTTTGGATGTCAATCCCACCAGTGATACCAACAACAATCAAGACTTAACTACAATAAGGCTATACACACAGTCCACAAAGGGGTGCACCAAGACAGTCCACCTCAGGTAACTGGGGAGGCAAAGCTACAGGGCCATATAGAACACCTAGCACACAAAGCTACTCAACCATCTCAGGGAAGCAGTGAAAATATGGAGACAATATAGAGTGCCAGAAGAAAAGAGAGCAAGATACTGAAAACCTATTTGAAGAAATAATGACTGAAAACTTCTTCCACCTGGTGAAAGAAATAGACTTACAAGTCCAAGAAGTGCACAGAACCTCAAACAAAAGGAATCCAAAGAATATCACACCAAGACACATCATCATTAAAATACCAAGAGCAAAAGACAAAGAGAGAATATTAAAAGCAGCAAGAGAAAAACAGTTAATTATCTACAAGGGAACACTCATACAATTGTCAGCTGATTTCTCAAGAGAAACTATGCAGCCAGATGAGAGTGACAAGAAATTCTAAGTGATAAATAGCAAGAACCTACAACCAAGATTACTCTATCCAGCAAAGCTATCATTCAGAATTGAAGGTCAGATAAAGAGCTTCACAAATAAGAAAAAGCTAAAGGAGTTCATCAACACCGAACCAGTATTATATGAAATGCTGAAAGGTACTGTTTAAGAAGAGGAAGAAGAAGAAATAGGTAAAGATAAAAATTATGAACAACAAATACATATCTATCAACAGGAGAATCTAAAAATCAAGTGAATAAAAAATCTGATGAATAGAGTAAACTGGTGAATATAATAGAATCAAAGGCATAGTAAGAGAGTGGACTGACAATTCTCAGGGGCAAGGGGTGAGGAGTGTGCAGGGAGAGACTGGACAAAAATCATACACCTATGGGTGAGGACAATGTGGGGGGAGGTAGGGCAGAGGGAGGGTTGGAAGCTAGGTGGAGGGCAGCTATGGGAAAGGGGGAGAGGAAAAAATGTAATAATATGAACAATAAAGATTTATAACAAAAACAAAGAAAGAACAAAAGCAACCCAAAGTCAGCAGAAGAAAGAAAACAATAAAAATTAGAGCAGAATTGGCGGAGACTGGTTTGGCTCAGTGGATAGAGCGTTGGCTTGGGGACTGAAAGGTCCCAGGTTCGATTCTGGTTGGGGGCATGTACCTTGCTTGCAGGTACATCTCCAGTGTGGGGCGTGCAGGAGGCAGCTTATCAATGTCTCTCTCTCATCTATGTTTCTGGCTTTCTATCCTTCTCTCTTCCTCTCTGTGAAAAATCAATACAAAATATATTTTAAAAAATTAGAGCAGAATTGAATGAAATAGAGAACAAAAAGACTATAAAAAAATTAATAAAACAAAAAGCTAGTTCTTTGAAAAGATTAATAATAAAATTGACAAACCCCTGACTAGACTCATTAAGGAAAAGAGGGAAAAGATCTATATAAACAAAATCAGAAGTGAGAAAGGAGAGGTCATCACAGATATCACAGATACACATAGGACCATACTAGAATATTATAAAAGACTACATGCCACCAAATTCAATAACCTAGAAGAAATGAATAAGTTCCTGGAAATACATAACCTTTCTAGACTAAATCATAAAGAACTGGAAAATCGCCATAGCCAGTTTGGCTCAGTGGATAGAGCAACAGCCTGTGGACTGAGGAGGCATCTCAGGTTTGATTCTGGTCAAGGGCACATGCCCAGGTTGCAGGCTTGGTGTGTAGTAGGGGGCATGGCTGAGGTACCCAATCAGTGATTCTGTCTCATCATTAATGTTTCTATCTCTCTCTTCTTCACTCTTTCTCTCTGAAATCAATAAAAGTGTGTTTTTTTAAAAAAATAATTGGAAAATCTAAATACCTCCCAAAAAATAAAAGTCCAATACCAGATGGCTTCACCAGTGAATTCTACCAAATGTTCAAAGAAGGTTTAAAATCTATCCTTAAACTCTTCCAAAAATTGAAGAGGCAATACTTCCTAACACGTTCCATGAGACCAATATAAGCCTGATACCAAAACCTGGCAAAGATGATAACAACAACAAAAAAAACTACAGACCAATGTCTCTGATGAACACAGATGCAAAAATCCTAAATAAAATATTAGCAAGTCTAATACAACAGTATATCCAAAAAGGGGCACCAGGATGGTTCAATATACACAAATCAATTAACAGAGTACACCACATTAACCAAAGAATGGACAAAAATCATATGATTTTATCAATAGATGCAGGAAAAGCATTTGATAAGATACAACATCCATTTATGATTAAAACACTCAATAAAATGAGAAGAGAAGGAAAGTACCTCAACTTAATAGAGGCCATATATGATAAACCCTGAGCTAATATACTCAATGGTAAAAACCTGAAAGCTTTTCCTCTAAAGTTAGGAACAAGTCAAGGATGTCTACTCTCTCCACTCTTATTCAGCACAGTGATGGAAAGCCTAGACAGAGCAATGAGGCAAGAGAAAGTAATAAAAGGCATCCAAATAGGGAAGGAAGAAATCAAACTGTCACTTTCTGTGGACAACATGGTGCTATATATAGAAAACACTACAGACTCCACCAAAAAAACCCAAAAAAACAAAAAACTATTAGAAACAATAAATACAGTCAAGTTGCAGGATACAAAATCAATTTGCAAAAAAATCCATTGACTTCCTGTATACTAACAACAAACACTACTGAAAAAGAAATGGAATTTTTAAAAACCAATTCCTTTTGCATTTGCAACCAAAAGAATATAATGCCTAGCAATAAATTTAACAAAGAATGTAAAAGACCTATATACTAAAAAGTATAAAACATTATTAAAAAAAATAGAAAAAAAAAGGAAAAATATCCCATGCTCATAGGTTGGAAGAATCAACATAGTTAAAATGGCCGTGTTACTCAAAGCAATATAAAAATTTAATGCAATCCCCACCAAAATCCCAATGTCATTTAAAACATATATAATGAGAAATCATTAGATTTGTATGGAACCATCAAAGACCTCAAATAGCCAAAGCAATCCTGAGAAAAAAGAACCAAGCTGGAGGTATTGCACTACCTGACTACAGAGCTACGATAATCAAAATAGCATGGTATTGGCTGAGAAATAGACACACAGATAATGGAACAGAGAGCCCAGCTATAAAAACACACATATATGAACAGATAATTTTTTATAAAGGAGCCAGAAATGCACATTGGAGCAAAGATAGTCTCTTCAATAAATGGTGCTGGGAAAACTGGAAAGCCATATGCAAACGAATGAAACTGGATTAGTTTGTCCCTATGTACAACAATTAATTCAAAATGGATCTAAGATCTAAATATAAGACCCGAAACAATAAGTTACAGAGAAGAAAATATAGGAACCAAACTTATAGATCTTGGTTGTAGAGAACATTTTATGAACTGGACCTCCCAAAACAAGGGAAGTAAAGGCAAAAATAAATGAATGGGACTACATCAAACTAAAAAGCTTCTGCACAGCAAAAGAAACAAGAAAACAAAGAGGCAGCCAACTAGATGAGAGATGATATTTGCAATCAGCAGTTTCAACAAAGGGTTAATATCCAAAATATAGAAATAACTCATAAGACTCAATATCAAGCAAACAATTCAATCAAAAAGTTGGCAGAAGCCCTAGCTGGTTTGGCTTAGTGAATAGAGCATCAGCCTGAGGACTGAAGGGTCCTGGGTTCAATTCCCATCAAGGGCACATGCCCAGGTTGTGGGCTCAACCCCCAGTAGGGCGCAAGCTGGAGGCAGCTGATCAATAATTCTCTTTCATTATTGATGCTTCTATTGCTCTCTTCCTTTCCCTTCCTCTCTGAAGTCAATAAAAATACATTTTTAAAAAAGGTGTGCAAAGGACCTAAAAATACACCTCTCCCAAGAAGACAAACAGCCAATGGATATATGAAAAGATGTGCAACCTCAATAGCAATTAGGAAAGTACAAAACAAAATTACAGTAAGGAAATAGGGGAACCAAGATGGCAGTATAAGGTATACACCTATATGTGCTGCCTCTCAAAACCACACCAAAACTACAACGACTATCCCCCAGAACCATGGGAAAGTTGGTTGAGTGGAAGTTCTACAACTAGAAGGAAAGAAGAAAGTACATTGAGACCTGGTAGGTCGTACAGAGGCTCAGAAAAGCAGAGGTACAGAGATGCGTGCTAATCGGGCTAGCATGTGCTGTTTTTTTTTTTTTCAATTGGGAGGGAGTTACAAGTTCCCGACTCTCTGGCGATATTCTGGGGACCCAGACTCATACAGGGAGAAACTGGACTGTCTGCCATTGGGTAAGAAAGGGAGGGTGGCCTTCTTGCAGAGGTGCCACAGGAATCATTGTTTACTGCACTGGGGCACAAGATGAAGGATGGAACAGAATGCCACAAAGAGGGCTGACGGGCAGCCATTGCTGTTTGCCACATGCTAGCCTAGCAATTCCCTGATACCCTGCCCCACCCAATTTACAAACCCACCAAGCTATGCTAGTGGCTTTTGCATATGAATGGCCTGCTCTCTAACAGATTAACCTAACAAATTGCAACTGGGTCAGACAACTCCAAAACTTCCAAACGTCAAGCAAAAAGGAGAAATCTGCTGGATCTCCCTGTAGCTCCTGCTGGCTGGCCTCAGACACTAGCTAACTTGCACCTCTTGGGAGATCCAGGAACCAGTGTACCTACAGGTCAGTGAGAGACGACACCAGATTTCAACTCCTCACATACATAAGTGACACACTCAAGAGAAAGACTCGGCGAGCACCAAAACCTCACTGAAGCAAGTACTGACCATAAGGGTGTCTCCAGCACAGCGGTTCTTCCATTAATAGACACAGCTAATCCATACAGTCAATTGACCTGGAGGTCAATTCCTCCCAGTGTACCAATAGCAATCAAGGCTTAAACAAAAAGACTGTGTACAGTCCACAAAGGGGTGCACCAAGAGTGTCCACTTCAGGTGATTTGGGAGGTGGATCTACTGGGCCATAAAGGAAAACTAACACACAAAGCCACTCCATCAACACAGGGAAGCAGCCAAAATGTGGAGACAAAAAGACATGTCACAAATGAAAGAAATGGAAGAAAGCACACTACTGAACATAGAATTCAAACTACATTTATAAGATTACTCAAGAATCTTCTACAAACCACCCAGAAATTTAGTAAGACCTCTGAGAAACTTAGTGAGATCTTAAGGATCTTAATGAGAATGCCAAAACAAAACAAAAAGAAAAGAAAAAGGAGCAGTCAGAAATTAAGCATACACTGTCTGAAATAAAGAATAATATACAGAAATCCAACAGCCGACTAGAGGACCCCACAAATCAAACTAAAGATCTGAAATATGAGGAAGCAAAAAACACCCAACCAGAAAAACAAAAAGAAAAAAGACTTCAAAAATGTGAAGACAGTGTAAGGAGCCTCTGGATAACTTCAAGCATACCAATATCAGAATTATGGGGGTGCCAGAAGAAGAGAGAGAGTAAGATACTGAAAACCTATTTGAAGAAATAATGACTGAAAACTTGCCCTACCTGGTGAAAGAAATGGACTTACAAGTCCGGGAACACAGAGAACCCCAAACAAAAGGAATCCAAAGAGGACCACACCAAGACACATCATAATTAAAATGCCAAGGGCAAAAGACAAAGAGAGAATCTTGAAAGCAGCAAGAGAAAAACAGTTAGTTATTTACAAGGGAGTACCCACACGACTGTCAGCTGATTTCTCAACAGAAGCTATACAGGACAGAAGGGAGTGGCAGGAAATATTCAAAGTGATGAATAGCAAGAACCTACAACCAAGAGTGCTCTACCCATCAAAACTATCATTCAGAATTAAAGGTCAAATATAAAGCTTCATTGACAAGAATAAGCTAAAGAAGTTCATCACCACCAAACCAGGATTATATGACATGCTGAAGGGTATTCTTTAAGAAGAGGAAGAAGAAAAATATAAAGATAAAAATTATGAACAACAAAGTGATAACAAATACATACCTATCAACAAGTGGATCAAAAAATCAAGTGAATAAAAAAATCCAATAAGCAGAATAAATTGATGAATAGAATAAAATTAGAAAGGGAATGGACTGACAATTCTCGGGGGGAAGGTGAGGTGAGAGGTGCGGGAAGAGATTGGACAAAAATCTTACAGCTTTGGATGAGGACAGTGGCGGGGGTAAGGGCATGGGGTGAGGAATTAGGTGGAGGGGAGCTATGGGAGGAGAAGAAGAACATCTGTAATAAACTGAACAATAAAGATTTATTAGATTAAAAGAAAAACTAATGAGATGCCACCTCACACCTGTTAGAGTGCCCTTATCAACAAGACCAGCAATGACAAGTGTTGGAGAAGTTGTGAAAAAATTCACTGCTGGTGGGAATGTAGATGGTACAACCACTATAGGAAGCAGTCTGGTGATTCTTCAAAAAATTACAAAATAGAGCTACTATATGACCCAGCAGTCCTTTTCCTAGGTATATTCCCCAAAACCTGGGAATCATGTATTCACAAAGATATATGTACCCCTCTGTTCATTGCAGCATTATTCATGGTGGCCAAGAGACAGAAACAGCCAAAGTGCTCTGCAATAGAGAACCAAATAAAGGAGACATGGCCCATATACACAGTGGAGGACTATTCAGCTGTAAGAAAGGATGAAATAGTGCCATTTGCAGCAACATGGATGGACCCTGAGAACGTTATGCTAAGTGAAATAAGTCAGAAAAAACTAAGAACCTTATGATTCCACTCATACGTGGGATCTGAAACTCATGAACACAAACTGCAATGTGGTGGTTCCCAGAAGGAAGGGGGTTAGGGGAGAAGAGGATCCAACAATCTATCAGATACAGAGTTCAAAACATGGTTATAGGGATGTTTGATTAACTGAGTAAGAATTTCAACAAAGAGATAGTAAGCATTAAAAAAATGACATAAAAACCATAAAAATGAGCCAAGCAAAAATGAAGACTACAATAATTGAAATGAAGATTATAACAGGTGGAATCAGCAGCATATTAGATGAAGCAGGGGATCAAATCAGAAAGTTGGAAGAAAAAGTACCCGACAATAACCAATCAAAACAGGAAAAAAGAGCAAATAAAAATGAGGATAATTTAAGGAGCTTCTGGAACAACATCAAGTTTACAACATCTGAACCATAGAGGTACCAGAGAGAGAGAGAGAGAGAGAGAGAGAGAGAGAGAGAGAGAGAGAAGAATCTATTTGGAGAAATAATGGCTGAAAACTCCCCTAACCTAGTGAAGGAATAGACACACAAAACCAGCAAACACAGAGCGTCCCAAATAAGATGAACTCAAAGAGGCCCACACCAAGGCTCATCATAATTAAAATGCCAAAGGTTAAAGACAAAGAGGATCTTAAAAGCAGCAAGAAAATAAAGCAGTTAGTTACCTACAAGGGGGCTCCCTTAAGACTGTCAGCTGATTCCTCAACAGAAACATTTCAGGTTAGAAGGGTAGATGCAAAATATTCAAAGTAATAAAAAGCAAGGACCTACAACCAACATTACTCTAGCAAGGCTATCATTTAAAATGAAAGAAGTATTAATACAGAGTTGAGCAAGGTGAAATTGGCATAGAACATTCCCTTTTTTTTAACTTTTAGAAAACAGTGAGATATCAGTTTAAAATAGTGACATGCTTTTAAAAAAATGTACTATATATTGAATCATGAGCACTTTTGTCTTTACCTGTGGGGCTAACAGGAACCTCCTCTGGCCAAGTACTTCTCCAAAAGGGATCGGTGTTCAACCCTCATTACCTAGGTACTCACCAGTCTCATCTCACCAAACCCCACTGCTTGTAACCCATCCATGCGGATCTGGCAATCCCACTGTGAGTGGATATATCAAATGGACCAAAAGCAGGGACTCCGACAGCAATGCTATTTACGGTAGCCAATAGCTGTCGACAATACAAATGTCCACTGATGGGTGAATGGATAAACAAAAATGGTCTAGCCATACAACGGAATATTACTCATCCTTTTGTAAGGAAGGAAATTCTAACACTTGGATGAACCTTGACGACATTATACTATGTAAAAATAAGCTGGACATTAAAGGACAATACTGCATAATTCCATTTATATGAAATACCAAGAATAGGCCAGCTCATAGAGACAAAAAGTGAAATGATGATTAGCAGGGACTGAGAGAGGGAGGAATAAAGAGTTACTGTTTAATTATTAGAGTTTCAGTTTTGCTAGATGAAAAGGATTCTGGAGATGGATGTTAATGATGGTTGCACAACAATGTAAACATGTTAATATCCCTGGGCTGCACACTTACAAATGCTTAATATGATACATTGCATGTCCTGTTATTTTACCACAATTAAAAAATAAATCCATCATGTTAGCGAGGATGTGGAGAAAAAGAAACCCTTGTGCACTGCTGGTGGGGATGCAGACTGGTGCAGCCACTGTGGAGAACAGTATGGAGTTTCCTCAAAAAGTTAAAAATGGAACTCCCATTTGACCAGTGATCTCACTTCTAGGAATATATCCCAAGAAACCAGAAACACCCATCAGAAAGGACATATTTCCCTCTATGTTCATAGCAGCACAATTTACAATAGCTAAGATTAGGAACCAGCCTAAGTGCCCATCAGCAGATGAGTGGATTAAAAAACTATGGTACATCTACACAGTAGAATACTATGCAGATATAAAAAGAAGGAACTTTTACCATTTGCAATAGCATGGATGGACCTAGAGAGCATTATGCTAAATGAAAAGAGACAGAGAAAGATAACTATCACATGATCTCACTCATTTGTGGACTATAAGAACAACATAAATTGATATACAAAAAATAGATCCAGAGACAGAGAAACACAAAACAGACCAGCAAACCTCAGAGGAAAGGGGCGTAGGGGAGGGTTAGAGATCAACCAAAGGACTTGTATGCATGCATATAAGCTTTATCCATTGTCAGAGACACTGGGGCGGTGGAGGCTTGTCCTGGGGAGCGAGAGTTGCCGGGGAGGGGTTAATAGAGGGAGGGGGAGAGAAGGAGACATATTTAATACTTTAAACAATACATAAATAAATCCATCAGGAGAGTTTAGTACTCTTGACTCCACACTTCAAAATAACCCCAGAACCCAACTACTGACCCCAGCTCTCTGGCTGCATCCTGTCCAGGCACCTTCTTCCTAGTGTTCAGCATAGCCTCTGACCTGGTCTCCCCTTTCCAAATACAGTCCGGCCACTGTCCTGTCCACTGGTGATCCCTCTTGCCTAGAATAGTACTGGGCACATAGTGGCCACTCAAAAATATTTGTTGAATTAATGAATGACTAAAAGGAGGATTGTTTCTAGTCTGGTGATGAAACTTTTCTTCCGAACCAGGACTCAAAGCAGAATAGCACAACAGTGCTTTTGAGGAGGCTGCCATCTAATAGCTGGATTCCTTCATAGCTCTGTGGAGGCTCAACATTTCATGTGACCTTAAGATGGGCAGTTAATGAGGTAGCAGGGAGAACCATGGCCTGTGCACAAGGGACTACTATCCTATCCTCTAAAACCCATGCCTATTGGGTAAGATGAGATATATCCAAAGGATACCTTGAAGAGAAAGGGAAGAGGAACATACCTGGGCTGTAATGCAGATCTGTTAATAATATTGATGTTTTAAAAATTAGAGGAGTGAATGTGGCATGTGGAAATATTGGGTGGGCATGGGAGGTAGAAAGCCAAACTCATTGAACTCTATGAAGCCAAGTTTCCTGGCTCTTCTTCAGACTGCTATCAGAATACAGGGAAGTAACAGGCCAGGAAAGGGGTGACAGGAAGCAGGCAGCAGCTGGTCCGTGGAGACTGTGGCTACGGCCCTACCCCATGGCTGATGCCAAATGGCAGAGTTCAGGGCACAGTGTAAATCTGGATACCAGAATCTAGACAGAGCCTACAAAAGGCTTCCAGAAAGTTCACATACCTGCAATCAAGCAGTTCCCATACCCCCTGGGTTAGATGGTGAATTAGCCCTATATGCAAGTCTGAGCAACCATAAAATTATTACCAAAAGATTGGTAATTATTGGCCAAGTGCTTCTCCAAAAGGGATTGGTGTTCAACCCTCATCACCTGGTTATGCTAATATGCATACAAGTCCTTTGGTTAATCTCTAACCCTCCCCCACACCCTTCCCTCTGAGGTTTGCCGGTCTATTCTGTGTTTCTTTGTCTCTGGATCTATTTTTGTTCATCAGTTTATGTTGTTCACTATATTCCACAAATGAGTGAGATCATGTGATATTTATCTTTCTCCAACTGGTTTATTTCACTCAGCATAATGCTCTCCAGGTCTATTACCATTATTTCTCTGGTACTAGGTTTGAGGGTTCGCCCTAAGGACAGATCAATTCCCAAGAAAGGGTGCAATACAAGCTGATGGTAGGTTTAACTATGATGAGGTTAAAACCACAATACTGTTTTGTAACTTCACTAGTTGTTTCAATTTTCTCACTGTTGATAAATCTACTTCAATTGTCCAGTTCTTCATGAATCTAGTGTAGGAAAGTTATATATTTCTAACAACTTGTCCACTTCTACTAGGCTATTGAATTTGAAGGCATATAGTCTTTCCTAGCATTCTAGTATGATCCTTTGTATTTCTGTGGTGTCCATTGTAACTTCTCATCTTTTGTTTCTGATTTTGTTTGAGCCTTCTCCTTTTTCCATAGGTTTGTCAATTTTATTAATCTTTTCAAAGAAGCAGCTCTTTGTTGCATTAATTTTTCATACTGTCTTTTTTATCTCTAATTCATTTAATTCTTATCTAATTTTTATTTCCTTCTGCTAACTTTGGGCTGCATTTGTTCTTTTTTGAGTTCTTTAAGGTGTAATGATAGGTTGTTTATTTAGGATTTTTCTTGCTTCTTGAGGTAGGCCTGTAATAATATGGACTGCCCTCTTATTAATTCTTTGCTGCAGCACACAAGTTTTGAGATGTAGTGTTGTCATTCTCATTTGTCTCTATGTATCTCTGATCTCTCCTTTTATTTCTTCTTTAACCCAGTCATTTTTTAGTAGCATGTTGTTTAATCTCCACATATTTGTGTTTCCCCCATCTTGTTTTTGCAGTTGATATTCAATTTCAAAGCATGGTGGTTGGAGAATATGCTTGGTATGATTTCAATCTTCTTAAATTTACTGAAACCAGCTTGGTGTTTCAACATAATGGTCTATCCTTGAGAATGCTCCATTACCCTAGAGAGTGTATAATCTGGTGTTCTGGATGAAAGTCTCTGTAAATGTTATGTCCATTTGGTTTAATGTGTCATTTAAGGCTGATATTTCCTTACTGATTTCCTGTTTGGATGCTCTCTCCATAGCTCTCAATGGGGGTATTTAGGTCCCCAACTATAATTATGTTTTGTCAGTTTTTCTCTTTTAGTTCTTGTAGTAGTTACTTTATATATTTTGATGATCCTTGAGTGGGTGCATATATATTGAGAAGTGTTATGTCTTTTTGATGTACTGTCCCTTTTATCATCATAAACTGTCCATATTTGTCTCTTGTTACCTTTTTTAAAATCTTGAAATCTATTTTGTCATATATAAGCACTAGAAGCCCAGTGCACAAAATTCATGCATAAGAGGAATGTGGGGGGTCCCTCAGCCTGCCTGCACCTCTCGCAATAGGACCCCTCAGGGGATGTCCAACTGCCAGTTTAGGCCCAATCCCACAGGGATCGGCAGTCAGATATCCCTCTCGCAATCCAGGACCGCTGACTCCTAACCGCTGACCTGCCTGCCTGCTTGCCTGATTGCCCCTAACCACTCGCCTCCTGCCTGGTCACCCCTAATTGCTCACCTGCCTGCCTGATCGCCCCAACCCCTCTGCTTCCCTGCCTGATTGCCCCTAACTACTCTGCTTACCTGCCTGATAGCCCCTAACTACTCGCCTGCCTGCCTGATTACCCCTGAAGGATGTCCAGAATGACATCCAGAAGATCATTTGGCTGTCTAGTCTAATTAGCATATTACACGTTTATTTTTATAGAGAATGACTAGATCTGCTCTTCTCTGGATGCCATTTGTTTAGAAAACCCTTTTCCACCCTTTCTTTTTTTAAAAAAAATTAAATCTTTATTATTCAGATTATTACATTTGTTTCTCTTTTGTTCCCTCCATAGCTCCCCTCCACCTGGTTCCCACCTCTCCTTCTACCCTTACCTCCCTCCCGTTGACCTCATCCATAGGTGTATGATTTTTGTCCAGTCTCTCCCTGTACACCCCGCACCCCTTTCCCCCTGAGAATTATCAGTCCACTTCCTTTCTGTGCTCCTGATTCTATTATATTCACCAGTTTATTCTGTTGATCAAATTTTTAATTCACTTAATTTTTAGACTTGCCTTTTTAGACTCACTTGTTGATATGTATTTGTTGTTCATAATTTTTATCTTTTACCCTTTTCTTCTTCCTTTTCTAAAAGAGTACCTTTCAGCATTTCATATAATACTGGTTTAGAGTTGATGAACTCCTTTAGCTTTTTCTTATCTGTGAAGCTCTTTATCTGACCTTCAATTCTGAATGACAGCTTTGCTGGGTAGACTTGCAAAACTGCAAAAGCCTCTCTATTGAGCTTGAGATGGGTGGAGTC
The DNA here is from genome assembly GCA_004026805.1 of Lasiurus borealis. NCBI lineage: Eukaryota > Metazoa > Chordata > Mammalia > Chiroptera > Vespertilionidae > Lasiurus > Lasiurus borealis. The sequence goes on from PVJN01000425.1 coordinate 173,350, forward strand.
TCAGGGCTTAAAGGACCACTTTGCTTTCCAGTCAGCCCCGCCCTTCACGGTCCCTGAGTCTCACGTGACTGGGTAATCGCTGGAGCGGTCCCTGTGTGTGAGCGCATACTATCGCAATGCCTCCAGAATGCTGCCTTTCCGGCTCCCCTGCACTCCGGGACCATATGAGTCTGAAACTGGAGTTTAGTAGAGTTAGAAGTGGTGCAGTTGGGAGGCTCTGTCTCCCGCCCACTTGTGAAAGCCAGTGGCACAATCAGCAGTTGGTCTTCTACACGCAGTGCTGTGTGCACCACCAGACTCTGCCCTTTCATGACTCCCTTAAATTTCCATAGTCCAAACTCCCTCCGTATGAGTTTCAGCTGTACCTGGGGTTTAGAGTTGTAGGATAAAGGTTTCAATGCAGTTGGGAGTCTCCATCTCTCTCCCACCAGAGAAAGCCAGCCAGGTACTCTGGCACCCACTCTCTCCAAATGTGCGTCTCCGTACCTCAGCTTTTTGCAGCTCCTCTGGGTCTCTGTGAGCCCCACTCTTTCCTTCTAGTTGTAGAATTTCCACTCAGCCAGCTTTCCTGTGGTTCTGTCTTTTTGTTGTAGTTTTGAAATTGTGTGATGAAGCAGTGTAGGTGTTTACCTATGCCACCATCTTGGATTCTCCCCATTTTCCACCCTTTCGCTTTGAGTTTACATTTGTCCTTGTAGCTGAGAGATGTCTCCTGAAGGCAGCATATAGTTGGGTTTTGTTTTGTGACCCAATCTGCTACTCTGTGCCGTTAATTGCTAAGTTCAGTCCATTTATATTTAGAGTGACTACTGATATATGAAGATTTCCTGTAGCCATTTTATCTTTTGTTTTCTGATAGCTCTGGCTTTCCAATGTTCTTTTCCCTTGTGTTTCTATCTGTAGTTTTGATTTGGTGGTATTCTATGATTTTTCCTGTTTCCCCTCCTTTTAATGTATGTGTCTCAGTTCTGTTTTTTGTATGTGTGTGTATGGTTATCATTAGATTTATGCAAAAGAAAGTTTCATGTACACAGTCGTTCTTTTTCTTCTGAATGCATCTTATCTTTATAAGTACAGATCTTTACTTCATTCTTTTTTGTTTTTGTCGTCACAAAGTATCCCGATTTATGCTCTGAGTTCATTTCCAAATTTCAGTAGCTATTTTTCTCTCTTTTAAAAATGTTTTGCCCTAACCTGTTTGGCTCAGTGGATGGAGCGTCGGCCTGTGGACTGAAAGGTCCCAGGTTTGATTTCAGTCAAGGGCATGTACCTCGGTTGCGGGCACATCCCCAGTAGGGGTGTGCAGGAGGCAGCTGATTGATGTTTCTCTCTCTTTGATGTTTCTAACTCTCTCTCCCTCTCCCTTTCTCTCTGTGAAAAAATCAATAAAATATATATTTTTTTAAAAATGTTTTACCTTCTTTATTCTTTATGTTATACTTAAGTGTATCATAATCTATTTTGAATAAGGGTTGCAATATCCAGCTTCTGTCTGTCAGTCATCTTACTTATAGTTTTGTCTTTTGTTTCAGGTACAACACTCCCTTTGGCATTTCTTGTAACAGAGATATTGTAGTGGTAAATTCCCTCAGCTTTTGAACGTCTGAAAAAAATCTTTATTTCTCCTTCATATTTAAAGGATATTTGTAGATATTTTATTTTTAATTGGTAATTTCTCTCTTTCAATAGTTTGAATATTTGATTATTAGCTTGTAAAGTTTCAGCTGAAAAAACTGATGATACTGGAAATGGACTTTCCTTCATCATTTTCCTGGCTGCCTTGAGATTTCTTTTATTTCCATTATTTTTTGACAGTTTTCATACAATTTGCCTTGGAGATGGTTTTTGAATAATTGGTCTTTTGCTTGCTTCTTGGACTCAAGGATGCAGCTCTGTCCTCAGGTTTGGGATGCTCTCATCAATTACTTATTTGAATAGGCCCTCTGTTACCTTCTCCTTCTCTCTGCCTTCCGGTATACCCATTATTTTATACTACACTTTCTGATGGAGCCAGATCGTTCTCATTGAGTTCTTTCTTTATTTTATTTTTACCCTGAAGTCTCTCTTCTTTCACCTGTGTCATCTGTATATTTCTATCTTCGATATCACAAATTTTTTTTTGCTCTATTTGGTCAGCTCTTTTTCATAAGCTTGCTAGTTCATTCTTTATCTCTTCTTCTACACAATTTCCATTTGGTTCATTTTTAAAGATTCATTCTCTTTTGTAAAGTGATCCTTTTGTTTGTTGATTTTATTTGACTTCATTAAATAGTCTACCTGTATTTTTTTTTGTATTTTGTAGATTTTTTTTCAGAACTGCAATATTGAATTCTCTATCATTTATATAACATATTTCCACTTTCTTTAAGTTTATTTCCTGGGATATTTTTCATTTTCTTTCTTTCTGCCTTATTACGTTAGTCACTCACAGTATTTGATGGTTTCCTTTTTCTGCCTAGGCATCTATGGGAATGAAACCTGATTTTTTAATATATTTTAAATAATTTTTTTCAATTACAATTGACATACAATATTATATTAGTTTCAGATGTACACTACAATGATTAGACATTATATAACTTACTAAGTAATCATCCCAATATATCTCACACCAATCTGACAACATGCATAGTTCTTAAAATATTATTGACTATATTTCCTATTCTATACTTTGCATCTTTATGACTATTCTGTAACAACCAATTTGTCCTTATAAATCCTTCACCTTTTCCACTCATATCCTAACCCCTCTCTCATCTGGAAGCCATAAAAATGTTTTCTGTATCCATGAGATTTTTCTGTTTTGCTTGTTTGTTTATTTTTGTAGAATCAATTATTGAGATACATTTTTATTGTCCATATATATTTTTTCTTCTTAAAGAAGACCCTTTAACATTTCATATAATACTAATTTATTAGTTTGGTGGTGATGAACTTCTTTAGATTTTTCTTGTCTGGAAAGCTCTTTATCTGACCTTCAATTCTAAATGATAGCTTTGCTGGGTAATCTTGGTTTTAGGAACTTACTTTTTATCACTTTTTAAATTTAATTTTAAATTAAATGGTTTTTAATTTCAGACCTATTTTTTAATTTTTATATCGTTATTGTTGAGACCTTTACAGACGTTCCCTTTCATTCTCCCATTGCCCCCCTCCACCCATTCCCTGCCTCACCCCAGGCCTTCACCACCCTATTGTCTGTGTCCAAAGGTAATGCATGTAAGTTCTTTGATTAATCTTTTCCTGCACCTCTTCCCTCTGAGATTCATCTGTCTGTTTAATGTTTCTATGCCTCTGATTCTATTTTTTATATTAAATTTTAATTATTCAGATTATTATATTTGTTTCTTTTTTCCCCTCCATAGCTCCCCTCCACCTGGTTCCCAACCCTCCCTCTACCCTTACCTCCCCTCATTGACCTCATCCATAGGTGTATGATTTTTGTCCAGTCTCTCCCTGCACCCTCCTTACCCCTTGCCCCCTGAGAATTATCAGTCAACTCCCTTTCTGTGCTTTTAATATTCTGTCTTTGTCTTTTGCTCTTGGTATTTTAATTATGATATGTCTTGGTGTGGTCCTCTTTGGATTCCTTTTATTTGGAGTTCTGTGTGCTTCCTGGACTTGAAAGATGTCCCAGAGGCTTCTTATATTATCTTCACATTTTTGGATTCTTTTTTTTTTCTTGCTTTTCCACTTGAGTGTTTTCTGATTCTTTATATTTCAAATTTTTTATTTGATTCTTGCCTTCCTCTAATCTGCTCTTAGATCTCTGTATAATATTTTTTATTTCAGTCAGTATATGTTTAATTTCTAGTTGGTCCTTTTTCATCTCTAGTTGGTCCTTTTGTCATCTCCTCTTGGGTATCGCTAAATGTACCCATCTTTTTCTAGGACATTCTTGAAAAACCTTATAACCATGGTTTTGAACTCTATCCAGTAGTTTGTTTTCCTCCATTTCTTTTGTTTGTGATCTCTTCCTTTGTCTCCGCATTTTCCCTATGCTGGGAGAACTTCTGTGTTTGGATTCAGCCTTATGATACAAAACTTGGAAAACTGCAAAAGCCTCTCTGTTGAGCTTAGAAGGGGTGGAGTCTCAGGGCTTAAGGGACTGCCTTGCCTTCCAGTCAGCCCCACCTTACACGGCCCCTGGGTCTCACGTGTCTCTGGGTAATTGCTGGAGTGGTCTCTGTGAGCCTCTAGACTGCTGCCTTTCCGGTTCCCCTGCACTCCAGGACCATATAAGTCTGGGTCCCCAAGGACTTGCCCCAAACTGGGGTTTAGTGGAGTTAGAAGTGGCACAGTTGGCAGACTCTGTCTCCCACCACTCATGAAAGCCAATGGCACAATCAACAGTCAGTCTTCCGAGAGCAGTGCTGTGCGCACCACCAGACTTCTGACCTTGTGCAGCTCCCCTAAATTTCCATGCACTTCTCCCTTTTCACAGTCCAAACTCCCCCCATATGAGTTTCTGCTGGACCTGGGGTTCAGTGCTGAAGGATAAGGGGTTCAGTGCAATTGGTAGTCTCTGTCTCCCTCCTGCCAGAGAAAGCCAGCCAGGTACTCCAGCACCCGCTCTCTCCAAATGTGCGTCTCCAAACTTCAGCTTTTTTGCAGCTCCTCTGGGTCTCCGTGAGCCCCTCTCTTTCCTTCTAGTTGTAGAGTTTCCACTCAGCCAGCTTTCCTGTGGTTCTGGATGATGTCCGTTCTGACTTTTAATTGTACTTTTGAAATAGTTGTACAAGGCAGCAGTGTAAGTGTTTACCTCTCTCTGATTCTATTTTATTCATCAGTTTATTTTGTTCATTAGATTCCTTATTTATTTTTATTTTTAGATTCAGTTGTTGATATTTATTTATTGCCATTTTATTGTTCATATATGATTTTTCTTCTTTTTCTTCCTAACTGCTTTTCTCTTGCTGTTTTTAAGATTCTTTGTCTTTAACCTTTGGTGTTTTAATTATGATGTATCTTGGTGTGGGCCTCTTTGGATTCCTCTTGTTTGGGATTCTCTACTTCCTGAACTTTTAAGTCTACTTCTTTCACCAGTAGAGGAAATTTTCTGTCATTGTTTTTTCAAATAGGTTTTCAATATCTTGCTCTCTCTTCTTCTTCTGGCACCCCCATAATGTAAATTATAATATACTTGAAGTTGTTCCAGAGGCTCCTTACACTATCTTCATATTTTTTTATTCTTTTCTTTTTTTCCTCTTCTGCTTGGGTATTTTTTGCTTCCCCATATTCCAAATCATTGATTCTCAGAATTCTCTCTTCTATTCTTGAATCCCTGTAAATTATTCTTTATTTCAGTTAGAGTATGCTTAATTTCTAACTGGTTCTTTTTCATATCTTTGATGTTCTAAGGTTCTTGAAATTCTCACTAAGATCCCTGAAATTTTCACCAAGTCTCTTGAAGCTCTCATTAAGTTCCTTGAGTATCCTTATAACCACTGTTTAAAACTCCATATTTAGTAGTTTGCTTGCTTCCATTTCATTTAGTTCTTTTCTGGAGATTTCTTCTGTTATTTGCTTTTGATCACTTTCAGTATTTCTTGCCAATCCCTTCTGGCCTGAAATGTTTCTGTTGAGAAATCAGATGACAGTCTATGGGAGCTCACACATTCTGATTGGGTGTTTTTTTGCTTCCTTATATTCCAAATCACTGATTTGATTTTCTGCTTCATCTATTCTACTGTAGATTCACTTTAAATTATTCTTCATTTTAGTTAGTGTATACTTCATTTCTGACAGGTTTTTTTTTATGGTCTCCCTGTTCTTTTAAATGCTATTAAAGTTCTTACTAAGTTCATTGAGCATCCTTATAACCAGTATTTTGAACTCTGTATCTAATAGATTGCCTGTCTCCATTATGCTTAGTTCTTTTTCTAGAGTTTTGTCCTATTCTTTCATTTGGGATATGTTTCTTTGTCTCCTCATTTGGCAGCCTATCTGGGTTTGTTTCTATGTATTAGGTAGACCTGCTATGTCTCCTGAGCTTGGAAGAGTGGTCATATGTAGTAGGTGCTCTGTAGGGCCCAATGGCATAAGCTCTCCCAATCACCTAAGCTGAGTACTCTAGATGCAACCCCCACCCAGTATGGGCTGTGTATTCCCTCCTATTATAGTTGAGCCTCAGTTGCTATTAGACCATCAATGGTAAGGATTTACTCCCAGTCCGATTGGTCACAAGGACTGGCTGTAACTACTAACCACTGTGGAGGATTAAATGTGCAGGGAATGACCCCACAGAGCAGGACTTACTTCATTGGGGTGCTGATGCCTGCTGAGTCTGTCCCTTGAGTGCATCACTTGAGGAAGTGGTTAGATGGTGCTTTGATATGGTCTGAAGCTATCTACCAGGTGTGCTGGCTCTGAGGCCTCCCAGGTGGTACAGGCCAAGTTCAGCTTCCAACTGTGTTCTGCCTAGGGCCACCTGGCATGAGCTGCAAAGTGATCTGCAGATGGCTGCTACTTGTGTTGGGCTTGGAGGTACCCAGGGGAGGTCAAGTTGTGAACTAAGACCAGGTCTGGGGCTACTTAGCCAGAGTACATGGCATAATAAGCCTAGATGCTGCTGCTTATTTGAGAGATTTTAGAAAAGTCTGAAATAATGAGCCAAGACAGACCATTTGTATGAAAAAGCCACTTGAAACAGTTTGGATGGGCCTCCAAGCAAGGTGGGGTTGTGTCTCATGGAATCACCAGGATGAGGGGTGTCTGTGAAAAGGAACAATGGCCTCTGCCAGCACTTTTGTCTGACAGAAAGCTGCCACCCTGAGTGCTTGCCCTAATGTAAGACAATTCAGTTCCTCCCTGTATGTCCCTGGTAGCTTTCTAGCTGCTGCCCCAGCACTGGAGCTCAGAGAGTGTGAGTCCAAGTAAGTTCGTGTGCAGGTTTTGTAAGAGAAATTGCCTGGAACTCAGCCACAATCCCTGCTGGTTTTTAAAGCCAGAAGTTGTGGAGACTTATCTTCCTGGCATTGGAACCCTGGCCTGCTGTGGATCTAGAACCCCTGTTTCCTCAGGAGGAACCTCTGCAGCCGAAATATCCTTCCCAATTTTTATAGATCACATGTGGGTGTGGGACCAGCCTGTTCTGCATCTCTATTCCTCCTACTAGTTTCAATGGGTTTATATATGAGCAGAGAATCCTTTATTGACTTATAGCTGTTCAACTTATAACTTCAAAGTAAGAGACCAGAGTAGCCTTTCTTGTAGCCTCTGATGTCACTCCTCTATTCTTTCATGTTTTAAGTTTCCCACATTTTGGACTCAAATATAATGGTTAAAAAACCTTTTCTGGCCTGGCCGGCATAGATCAGTGGTTGAGCGTTGACCTATGAACCAGTTCAACTCCAGGTCAGGGCACATGCCTGGGTTGCGGGCTCGGTCCCCAGGTTAGGATGTGCAGGAAGCAGCCGATCGACAATTTCCTCTTACCAATGATGGTTTTATCTCTCCAACGCTTTCCCTTTTTGTCTGAAGTCAATAAATAAATAAAACCTTTTCTGTTTTTCAAAAAGACAGAGAATGTTCACATTTCCATGGCCACTGCCCTCTAAGTAACTCAGAGTGCAGAGCATCCCGATCTCCATGAGCTCTTGAACACCACACCTATGAGGGACCTACAGTGCTGGCTCATTCCCTCCTCAATGCCTATCTCCCCAAGACAACGCCAGGACATATGCCACCTTGCCTGGACTTCATACAGGCACCATGGCAGATGCACAACTGGAGAACAGTGGAAACCATGGCATCCACGTCACCTTTCTGTTCTTCTCTGACTTCACCCTAGATGTAACTTCATGGGCAGGATATTGTTGCCTAAAACAGTTCCTGGCTCAGAGTAAGTGCTTAACACATATAGGATGAGGGGAAGGATGAATCAGTCACTGATGTGCTGTCCTGGGCCAAGATGAGTAGCCTGCTGGGTCCCCCTGTCCTGGGCCTCTCCTACCTGGGCCCCTCAGACATGTGTTCCTGACCTGTGTCCCTCCTACCTGGGTGGCTCCTCAGGCGACTCTCAGTGAGCTCGGAGAGGGTTCCTGCTGTGGAAGTCTTTTTCAGTCGAACTACCACGGAAGCAGTGGTACTTCCAGGCTTGTTGAGCATGTCCTCACTGCTGGCCCTCTTGAGCTATGAGAGAGGTAGAGAGGAAAAAGGATCAAGAGACCCATTTTCAGTAAGGAGTGCTATACATCAAGAAGCCTGTGAGCAATCACACAGCTCAGTGGTTACGATACAGTGGTGGTCCTTTGCAGAGCACGGCAGTGTGAAGGGGACGAATGTAAAGGTCAACATACCCTATGTGTGTCTTTTACAGGTTGGAGCATAATATTTTCTACCATTTCAAAGACTATTATAAGATTAGGGGTGAATAATACCATTGTCCCACACTTCAAATAATGAATTCCTAAATACCCTGTTTTCCTGGGCAAATATTTAAAAGAATGGGAGCTGCTGAAACCTGTTTGGCTCAGTGGATAGAGCGTCGGCCTGTGGACTGAAAGGTCCCAGGTTCGATTCCGGTCAAGGGCATGTATCTTGGTTGTGGGCACATCCCCAGTAGGGAGTGTGCAGGGGGTGGCTGATCGATGTTTTTCTCTCATCAATGTTTCTAGCTCTCTGTCCCTCTCCCTTCCTCTCTGTGAAAAAAAAATCAATAAAATGTATTTAAAAAAAAAAAAAAAAGAATGGGAGCTGCTGAAAAAAGAACTGTGGATGCACACAAGTTAGGACATGGCAATGCACAAAATAATTTAAGGACAAAATTAACTTAAAAATATATGCCTGGAGGAGCAGAGTGAAGAAATATACAAGGCCTAAAATCTACCGTGCTTAACACCAAGTACTCCATCTGGGATCTCCTGTAGGCAACAAGTTCCAAGGGAAGAAAAGACTTTTTTTAAAAAAATTAAATCTTTGTTATTCAGATTATTACATTTGTTTCTACTTTTCCCCCTCCATAGCTCCCCTCCACTCGGTTCCCACCCTTCCCCTTACCCTTATCTCCCTCCCATTGACCTCATCCATAGGTGTACGATTTTTGTCCAGTCTCTCCCTGTACACCCCTCACCTCTTTCCCCCTGATAATTATCAGTCCACTCCCTTTCTATGCTCCTGATTCTATTATATTCACCAGTTTATTCTGTTGACCAAATTTTTAATTCCCTTAATTTTTAGATTCACTTGTTGATAGATACGTATTTGTTGTTCATAATTTTTTATCTTTTACCTTTTTCTTCTTCCTCTTCTAAAAGAGTACCTTTCAGCATTTCATATAATACTGGTTTGGAGTTAATGAACTCCTTTAGCTTTTCCTTATTTGTGAAGCTCTTTATCTGCCCTTTAATTCTGAATGATAGCTTTGCTGGATAGAGTATTCTTGGTTGTAGGTTCTTGCTATTCATCACATTGAATATTTCTTGCCATTCCTGTCTGGCCTGTATTGTTTCTGTTGAGAAATCAGCTGACAGTCGTATGGGTGCTCCCTTGTAGGTAATGAACTGTTTTTCTCTTGCTGCTTTTAATATTCTCTCTTTGTCTTTTGCTCTTGGTATTTTAATTATGATGTGTCTTGGTGTAGTCCTCTTTGGATTCCTTTTAAATGGGGTTCTGTGTGCTTCCTGGACTTGTAAGTCTATTTCTTTTAACAGATGTGGGAAGTTTTCAGTCATTATTTCTTTAAATAGGTTTTCAATATCTTGCTCACTCTCTTCTTCTGGCACCCCCACAATTCTGATGTTGGTACGCTTGAAGCTGTCCCAGAGGCTCGTTACATTATCTTCACATTTTTTTCTTCTTTTTTCTTGTTTTTCCAGTTGAGTGTTTTCTGATTCTTTATATTTCAAATTTTTTACTTGATTCTTGCCTTCCTCTAGTCTGCTGTTAGGTCTCTGTATAATATTTTTTATTTCAGTCAGTGTATGTTTAATTTCTAGTTGGTCCTTTTCCATCTCTAGTTGGTTCTTTTTCATCTCTTCTTGGGTCTTGCTAACTTTATCCAACTTTTCTAGGATATTCTTGAACTCTATATCCACTCTTATAAGCGTGGTTTTGAACTCTATATCCAGTCGTTTGTTTTCCTCCATTTCTTTTGTTTTTGATCCCTTCCCTTGTCTCAGAATTTTCACTATGCCAGGAGAACTTCTGTGTTGGATTCAGCCTTATGATACCAGACTTTCAAAACTGCAGAAGCCTCTCTGTTGAGCTTAGGATGGGTGGAGTCTCAGAGCTTAAGGGACCGCCTTGCCTTCCAGTCAGCCCTGCCCTCCATGGCCCCTGAGTCTCACGTGACTGGGTAATTGCTGGAGCGGTCCCTGTGCACGTGCGCACTTTCTCTCCTCACAGTGCCTCTAGACTGCTGCCTTTCCAGCTCCCCTGCACCCTGGGACCATATGAGTCTGGGTCCCCAGGATTTCACCCAAAACCAGCATTTAGTGGAGTTACAAGTGACACAGTTGGGAGGATCTGTCTCCCACCCACTAATGAAAGCCAGCGGCACAATCAGCAATCAGTCCTCTGCGCGCAGTGCCATGTGCGCCATCAGACTTCTGATGTTTTGCGACTCCCCTAAATTTCCGTGCACTTCTCCCTTTTCACAGTCCAAACTCCCCCCCCCCCCTATGAATTTTGGCTGGATCTGGGGTTTAGTGTAGTGGGATAAGGGGTTCAATGCCATTGAGAGTCTCCATCTCCCTCCCTCCAGAGAAAGCCAGCCAGGTTCTCCGGCACCCGCTCTCTGCACGCACACATCTCTGTACCTCAGCTTTTTGCAGCTCCTCTGGGTCTCTGTGAGCCCCTCTCTTTCCTTCTAGTTGTAGAATTTCCACTCAGCCAGCTTTCCTGTGGTTCTGGATAATGTCCATTCTGTCTTTTAGTTGTAGTTTTGAAACTGTTGTGCAACGCAGCAGTGTAGGTGTTTACCTATGCCGCCATTTTGGATTCTCCTATCAGACTTTTTCTTGGAGGCCAAAAGAACACTGTTAACAAATGACAGAAAGAAAAGCAGAACCCCTCACTCCTTTTTGCCCTCTTCTCTGTCATGAAAAGGAAGACCAAACATTTGTCGAAAGAAATTGAAGTTTAAGTGGTGGACCTCATGCAGCACCTCTGATCGACCTTTCTCCAGGTTTTGCAAGCTGTGTGATGATGATGTCACTGGAGTCCTATGGGTAGGATTCACCACATTGAATCTGTGGTGGAAGCTGTCAAACGACGTTCAGCCACAACCGGTTTGAAATGAAAATCCCAGGTAGCGCTGGCTGCACCAAGGAGGGCACAGTGGAAGCCTATGGCCAACAGGAACAGCCTCCATGCCAACAACCAGATTGCATCTCAGTTGCAGAACCCACTGCCATGGAGGCTGTGGCGTGGTTTTATGCACCAGGACTGGGATTCCAGATATGTATTTGGCAGATGCCTTTTTGTGTCCCATCTTGTATCTGCAACTTCATTGAAACCACAGAATGGGAGGCAAGACCCAGACACTAACACACAGATGTAGCTGAAGACTATATGGTGCGGGCTGCTTATTGCTGGTTATGATGATATTAGTAGCCCATCATTCGATATTGCGCACAGTAGGCTGCCTGCCCCTTCCACTGGAGCCAGCGGGAATTGCAGCGGGCTGCCAGGAGCTGGGAGCCTTACGGCTTCCCCAGGAAGCAGAAGCAAGCAGCTGGTGTCCTCAGAAACTGGGAGGGAACCACCAATTCTGTGGGAGGCAGGCCTGCCATCTTCTATCCCTGTCCCTGTCCACTCCAGCTCTGGGAGCTCGCCCAGGCCAGGGTGCAGTGACTTGCTGGCCTCCCCAGCTCTGTCTCTGTCTCCACACTAGGCCTCACCTGTGCGCACAGCCTCCTCCTGTCCAGTCATGACCTGTTACAGAGTCCCAGCCTAATTTGAATATTTCCTCTCTCTATATATAGATGGGCCCTCAGCTTTCCAAACCTGTCCATCTGCTAACTATTCTGACTGCAGAGCTATGTCCATTGGAGCATATTCCCAACCAGCTTGCATTTTCTTGGAGAGCCCCATGTCTGAGTGAATGGAGTGCAGTCCAAGCGAGCTAGTTAAGTGTGGTCTGTGTGCTTTAAGAGAGACACTTCCTGCAGGACAGGGCCTGGTAAAAGGAGTGCTTCCTCTGCAATTGTGGAGACTTGAAGTTGATGGATGAGGATGATGATGTGGCTCCAGGCCTGGAGACCTGGAAGAAAGGGAAGGCACAGCCTCGCTACTCACTGATGAACCTGCAGAAAGGCTGACGAGCCAGTGGAGCAGTAGCTGAGAAGTCCACCTGTGTGCACAGTATCACACGTGCAAGAGCGGGGACCAAGCACTGGGACACTAATCTACACTTTGAACTGAAACATGCAGTGTAGAGTGGTATGTTTTAGGAATTGGTCCAGATGTGATTTTTTTCCAAGCAGCTTCACTGAAACCATATACAGTGGTACCTCGAGATACGAATTTAATTCATTCCGTAACCTTGAGGCGTGGGAAACTATGAGACGCTCGAGTCGCGGTAAACTGGTGGGTCGTGTGCAGCCGGCTGATCCGCGCAATTACTCCTATCTCAAATGTTGCTCATATTTCAAAGCAAAAATCGCTCGCTCCACGGCTAGTATCTCAAAAATCGCGTATGTTAGGGCACTCGCATCTCGAGGTACCATTGTAATGGGGGGTGTTTTTCTTGGAGATAGTCATATCCTAGAAAGTATAGTTAGCTTCACTAATGATTTTATACAAAGAATACATAAAAACATTTTGTGGTTTTAAAGATAACTATAAAATAAAATTGTTTCATCTGTGGTGAAAAAGAAGAGGGGGAGCCTTCAGTGACCTATCACTGCTGTGGTCTAGGGAATGGCACCAAGTTAGTGAGAAAGACCGAAGGACTTCTCCCAAACACTGTAAGTCTTTGAAGAACATGACTGGAAGTTTAGACTTGGAAGACGGCTGCCAATGGAAGGCAGCTGCAAGATAGTGTGTGAGTGAGAAAACAAAGGGAGAGTGTGGGTTCGCACAGGGAGTGTTTGTTTGTGAGTTGAGGGACAGCTATATAACATGAAACTGTGGGAGACTGTCAGATGGGGCTCCCTTTACCAGGCAGCCCCCACTGCTGCTGGGTTCACTCCCGAAGCAACCAGCTCTATACAGAGACCGCACCATCTTGAAGAGAAAAGTGGATGTTATCGGAAGCCTGAAAAGCCTGGGAAATCTACAACTATGGCACCCACCAAACAGCTGGAAACCTGAGAACACTGGTCCCCAAGTGGCACAAGCACATGGATTCAGAGGAGCTCTACACTCCACCAGGAAAACGTCAGATTTCTCCTGGGATAAGGTGAGGTCTGCTGTCCCCACAGGAGAGAGAAACGCTTACATGGGAGCTGGAGGACCAGGGGAAGTCTGTGCCTAGAAAAGTCTGTGGCTGTTGAGGCTGGCGTGATCTGTGAAAGTGGGAGGGGGTCCGCAGAACTGCTAATAGAAGGGAACTCTAAAAAGCAATCCATGTTGATCTGGGCACAAAAGGATAGGCTAAAAATTTTAAAAGTGTGCCAGCTGCTTAGACCCAAGGGGAAAAAGGACTGCACAGACTTGCACACAGCCCCGGAGTTCACACACTTAACTCTGGCTCTTTTTTTTTTCTCTCTCTCTCTTTAAATCTTTGCTTCTGATTACTAAGCCCAATACATAGGATCACCCAATTGGGGACACCCTAAGAGACTGCAAGAGAAAGTTGTTTTTCTGGAATCTGGCGATCAGAGTGGGGAATAACCATCAGAGAACCAGCTCTGGGGCAACCCACTCCCCAAACTAGTATTAAATGCCACAGGAAAAACAAAATCTAAACACTAGCTAGAGAGGACCTATAGACCCGGTGGTCAATCCAGAAACACTGCCACTCAGGGGTTGAATCACAAATAAATTGCCTGCTTGAAAATCAGGACTGGCTTACAACACTGAATGCAGGGAACTTCAATACTATCTTGGCTAGGAAACAGGCATGCCAAACAGTACAGTAGAGGAAGTGAATAACCTTCACTCCTGTACATTTTTATTTTTATTTTTTTCATCTTTTACTTAAGAAACTAAATTTTTTTCTTTTTTCCTTACTTGATTTTACCTTTTTAATTATTTAATTTTTATTTTCAATCAGTATTATTACTAGTATTATTTTACCTTTTTTAAAAGTGTCATTTTATTTTCTCTTTATTTTACTTTGGGATTAGTGCTCTACACTTTATACATCTGATTCCATTTATAGGAAGTTGCTGGAAACCAAACATTGTTCTCACTAAATGGATTTAAACAGGAGACTAGAAAGCTGGTCAACCTTAATTGCTCTGAAAGGTCAGAGCTAGTCACTCACTGTTTAGTTGAAACATTGTTAGCTGAAGCAGCCTCTACCTGTTTGTTTCATGTTAATTTCTGTTTTGTTATTTCCTGCCTAAAGGCTATGGGTGTGTCCCAAAGCCTTAATAAAAGGGAGAAAAAGGCCAGAGCAAGTGGTAGTCCTTTCCACTAGAGCAGTGGTTCTCAACCTGTGGGTTGCAACCTCTTTGGGGGTCGAACGACCTTTTCAGAAGGGTCGCCTAATACATCCTGCATATCAGATATTTACATTACAGATCATTAACAGCAGCAACGTTACAGTTATGAAGTAACAAGGAAAATAATTGTATGGCTGGGGGTCACCACAACATGGGGAGCTGTATGAAAGGGTCACGGCATTAGGAAGGTTGAGAACCACTGCACTAGAGGAGGGCTCCCCAATATCACCAAATTAATATTTTCTAGTCTCTCTTTTCATTTGCGTGTGGTCTCCTCCAGAACCCAAACCCTGAACCGGGAACCCTGAACCATGTGGGACGTGGGAAGAGGTTGTTCCCACAGGAAGTTAAGAATTGGCAAAAGTAAGTAATGGGGACAGAAGAAAAACAAAGGTTACCTTTAGGGCCTTGGTCAGCAAACTGGCTCTCAAACCACATACAGCTCTTTGGCCCCTTGAGTGTGGCTCTTCCACAAAATACCATGGCCTGGGCAAGTCTATTTTGAAGAAGTGGTGTTAGAAGAAGTTTACGTTTAAAAAATTTGCCTCTCAAAAGAAATTTCAATTGTTGTACTGTTGATATTTGGCTTTGTTGACTAATGAGTTTGCTGACCACTGCAGGGAGTTACTGAGTTGAAGGAAGCTTCTGGTACTCAGATGTTCTCCACATCTCGACTGAGTGGGATCACACCAACACATAGACAGTCAATCATCAATGAGCTGTGAGCTGAGTCTAAGATGAAGGAACTTTATGTTGTTTATAGTAAGCATGCTATGCCTCCATTAAAAAGAAAAAGAAAATTGGGAGGGGGGATTATAATTTGGGCAAAGTTTTGGTTCCATCTCTACAAAGGCTAGTCTATTTTTTTTTCATTTCCCCCAATTGTTATTTTTAAATGTTTTATTGTGGCAAAATGTACATAACATAAAATGTACCATTTTAACAATTTTAAAGGTGAACTCAGTGGCATTAAGTACATTCACACTGTTGTGCAACCTTCGCCACCATCATCTTCAGAACATTGTTGTCATCCCAAACTAAAATTCTACTCACTAAACAGTAATTCCCATCGCCTGCTTCCTCAGAGGAAAGATGATGAGTCTCACTATTAGTCAAGCAATCGTGGTCAAAATCTTTATCAAGTTATTAATTAAAAACACAAATTTCTACCCCAGCTGGTTTGGTTCAGTGAATAGACTGTCAACCTGCGGACTGAAGGGCCCAGGTTCGATTCTGATCAAAGGCATGTGTCTGTGTTACGAGCTCAATCTCCTGTACGGGGCGTGCAGGAGGCAGCTAATCAATGATTCTCTCTCAACACTAATGTTTCTATCTCTCTCTCCTCTGTTCCTCTCTGAAAGCAGTAAAAATATATTTGAAAAAATAAAAAACTGCTAACACTGAAAGGATGGTTTGCATGCACTTAAAGATTTTCACAATTTAAAAAAATCATGGGGAAAATTGTGTTTATATTCTCAGTTTACTAGCTGTGAACATAAACACATCTTCTGGCCCACTTTGTGACTCTAGTTTAACAACAGGCCCCAAATGTTCTTGGGGTTGACGCAGAAGCCACTCGGTGACCGTCTAGGAACTGTGGAATCACTGTTCTGTTCCCCAATTCAGAGTAACTGGGGTTGCTGCAACCAAGCTCTCTAGCCTCTCAAAGTGCCCATTAGGTCACCAGTGTAATTTGTATATGACAACAGTGCATGGTGTCAGCAACCTCTTCTCAATAGAAAAAAAACAGCTGCTATTCACTCTGCCTAGAAGCATGCCCAGGTACCTCACTAGGTTCCCAAAGCAAAATCTATTCTGAATTTAGGCTTTGGAAACCCCCCAGACAACACACCAAATAAAAAAAGGGAAACCACTGTAATTAAGGAAATTTTAATGCAAATGATGTGCACTTGGTTCTGCTTTCCTCTACCTGATTCTCTGACATCACTAAGGTCAGTAAATGTCACACAGAGAAATGGGAGAATCAGATTCGTACTTTTATCATCTCTCCTCCTTGCAAAAGGTTCAGGGAGCAGAGAGTCAGTCTGCAAATCCAACAAATGAGAGGGCAGCGGGCAGCAGGGCCAGGGGTGAAGCTGCCTCTGCAACCACAGCCTCTGCCCACCTGGGGCCAGAGAACAGGTCGCCTCACCCTTCCTCCACAGGAAGTGAGAGATCAGGCAGTGGAGACCTTGTGGCCCAGTCTGTATTGTCAGCACATCTGACCTCAGCAGGCAGTCTCCTCACAGTGCAGGGGAGTGAGCATGCACAGCCACAAAGCTGCTCCTTCCCTTGTACCTCCTAAGGAAATCCCACTGAGGAAAGATTTGTTGCTCCAAGGCTTTTCCAGAAAGCAAGTCTCTGCATCCTTCCAAGCAAAAGCTACCTGTCCTTTGTCACTATCTCTTGGATGCAGTGCAGATATGGAAAGCTCCTAGTCTTAGCTACTGATTCTGGATCCTGCCCGATTCCTGGCTGCATTTTTGGCTTTGTTTCCCGGTCCCTGCAAGCAGCCACGTGAGATTTCTGGTTTGTGACAGTCTGGCAGGGATGCGCTTTGGCATTGCTTTGGTAGATTTGGTAAGTACTTTCACCAACTGGCTGATCGTTAAGCTGCCAAACACCACCCAGGAAAGCTTGCAAAAGAAAAAAGGTGTAAATAGCTCACGGATGAAAGGAACTAAAAATTCTTTTCAATTCCACAGAGGTGATGGGAGAAATCCGGAACTCTAAAATTGTCACACAGAACTTAGTCCAGTCTTTAAAGGCAAATGCCATGTGATTGTTGAAGCACTTCTCAACTTGGCACGCCTCAGAATGTGGGAGGCTCTTGAAGTGCATGCTGCTGCCTGGACCCCGACCCCAATCTGCCACCACCACCTCCATTTCTGACTCCCTGGACCTCGGCGGAGCCTGGGCACTTACATTTCTATGTTTCTTGATGATGCTGATGCTGTGGTCTAGGAAGTACTTTGTTTACAGCAGCAGCATCGACAGAAATACAGTACGAGCCACCGGCATGGTTGTATACTATCTGGCAGCCACAATATAAAAGTACTGTGACTGTTGGACAAAATTAACGTGAAGAATAGATTTTCTTAACCCAATACATTCAAAATATTATCGATCAATGTAAAGTATACTGGTAAAGCATCTGGCTTATTTTTGTACTAACTCTTCAAGTCTGGTGTGACTTTATACTTAGAGCACATCTGAGTTTTGACTAGCCACATCCCAAGGGCTCAACTGTAGCATGTGGCTTATGGATACTGCCCTGGGCATGCGGGTTAGAAGGCGCCCCAAGAAAGACTGCACAAGACTGACAGGGTGCCCAAGACATGTAAGGAACATGCCTAAACTATACGACTCTGCTCTCTGGGCACGGGGGCCCTAACCCCTCAGTACATGCCTAGCCAAGCAGACCTTTCCCTATTTTTTTCCCTTAGTTTTCTTTAAAGCAAATCAGAAGTAAGTCAATAAGCAGACAGGTCTTCCAAGGAATGTGAGAGGCTGGGCCTGGTGGCATCCCTGTTTGCACCATGCTCTGAAGACCAGATGCTAGCAGGTGACACAGAAGTAGAAACAAATGGAAAGGAGTGACAGAGAGTCTTGGGTGTTCCAGTTCCTGGTCCCTGCCTCTCTGAGCTCCAGTCTGTCCCTCTGTCCTGTCCACAGTGACATGGGAGCTTTAGGGTCTGCAGTCTATTTCTTTCCAGCCAGAGCTGACTCAAGGCAATGTTCTCTCATTTAAGCAGCCAGACTAAAGTGGCCTGCTCGCCTCAGCGCATTCCCAGTGCTTCCCCTCCAAGCACTGGGCTTGACTAGCATGAGCGAGGCCTCCCCCATCCCTGGGCCACGCTCCCTCTGCTTCTCTCACTCCCTTCACAGGACAGGATTTGAAGTAGGAGATTTCATTCCACTTTGGTGAATTTGTTTCCGTTTTCCTGGTTTTGACTAAAGACATACCTATGTACCTGCTTACTAAGAGCAGTTGATTGAGATGTTCGGTACACTCTCCCTTCCCGGCAGGTCTTCATAGTCAGCGCTGGGGTACAGTCTCTGAGCTCGAGCTTTCCTGTCTATCACCATGTGCCCTTGCCCTGCGTGGGCAGGGGAGCGCCCTCTTCCCCGCTCCTTCCTGTGGCCCTGTCGCTCTCCCCACAGACCCAGGCCTGCAGGTGCTGAGGAGTAGCAATGGGAGCAGCCAGTCTCTAACAGGAGGATCTGCTTTTCCCTGGAATTTCCCTGTGGAACAAGTTTCCAAAACACTCATCCATCGACGGCAGAAGCGGCCAACATTTCTTTGTCCTCAGGGAACACTCCTGAGCTTCCAGAAGCTCCCCTGGTCTGTCATTGGGGAAATATATGCTTTTATTTGAAACTTAAATCAAAGATGTCTCCCAAGTATGCTACAGGACAAAGATCATACAGACAAAAGTCACGGAAATAGCGGAGACCGGTTTGGCTCAGTGGATAGAGTGTCGGCCTGTGGACTGAAAAGTCCCAGGTTCGATTTCGATCGGGGGCATGTACCTTGCTTGCAGGCACAACTCCAGTAGGGGGCGTGCAGGAGGCGGCTGATTGATGTCTCTCTCTCATGGATGTTTCTGACTTTCTATCCCTCTCCTTTTCTCTCTGTAAAAAATCAATAAAATATATTTTTTTAAAAAGTCACAGAAATAATGGCTGACTCCAGGATCACAGTAATAAACGATTTTGGTGTGGAACCCTCAGAGCACAGGACAATTGCCAACCTTCCAGAGGTTCACAGACAGAAGGGTAGAGTCAGGATCCCATTGGCCTGGTCTGAGCCCCTCCTCCTGCCTGACATGCCCATCCTGCCACGCCAGGACCTGGCAGGCGGACCTGGCCTGCAGGTAGCAGATGCTTTTCTAAGCCTGAGGGACAGAGTTGCAAGCAGCCATAGAGGGGAGCAGTGGTGTGGAACACGCGGAGCAGGGGTGTGGGACATGTGGAACAGGAGTGTGAGGCAGTAGGAGCAGCGGTGAGGAGGGCGCTGTACAGTGTGGAGGGATGATGCCTGATAAGGACCTTTGAGCACAGACTTAGAGGAGGAGGATGGGGAGGCTGCTCAGAGGGAGAAAATAGGCACAGAGCAGTGAACCCTCTGCAGCAGGAGTGAGCCCGGCTCATCAGAGGGACCACCACTGAGCCCAGAGAGCCCGAGGTGACATCAGGGAGCCAGGGCAGGGGGAGGGCGATGGCTTCAAGTGGGAATGGGGCAGATCTCCAGGGCAGTACTGACTACTCTGAATGAATGGTGAAAGCCCTCGAGGGTTCCAAACAGAGAAGTGGCATGATTCACGAGTTAAAAGGACCACTGGATTCTGTTGAGGATGAATGATGGGCGCACAGACGAAGCAGAGAGTTCATTGGAAGCCCATGCAGGGAAGGCAGTGGCATGACGAGATGCTCCCAGTGGAGGTAAGGGGAGTTGATAGAGTTGGCATCTATTTTTAAGGTAGAAGTTTTGGCATCTTGCTGATGAACTATGGGATGTGAGAAGTGTTCAAAAATGATGCCATGGGCTCTGGCCTGGGTAGCCGAAAGGATGGGGTTGCTATTAACTCCACTGGGGAGATTCAGAAGCAGGCTAGGGGAGGCTAAGCCCTGGAGAGGGAGGCCTCAAGATGTGATTTTGGACACGTTACATTAGGAGTACCTTTCAGGCATCCAACAGGCAAGGTCACAAAGGCAGTTGGAAGGGTCCTGGTTGGAGACATAAATATGGACGTCAAGAACACCTGGGATCCTCAGACACCACAGCCTGCCCCAGGCCGCATTGCATGTCAGCACCCAGGGAGCATCCTAGATCCTTCCGCACAGTCAAGCTGAGGCATATGCGGAAGGCACTGCGGATCATTTCATTATAAACTGGCTTCCTCTTACAGCTAGGATATTACATTAATGTTTCAAAAATGTGTGTGTAGGTAGGTTATACTACCTCTGACTTCATCGCATGGTAGTAAAGGAATTATTGGATGTGACACAGTAACTAGAAAAGAGCTGAGGCCCAAGGACTGTGCCCTGGGCCCAACCAATATTTGAAACCAGGGCAGAGGGAGTCAGTAGGGAGACTCCTGTGCCCGAGGAAGGAGGCAACTGAGAGAAGACATTCCCAGACGCAGGGCCTAACCAACAGTATTGATTCTGTTGATTGTCAAGTAAGACAAAGATGGAGACTCGCCACGCAGAGATCATTAGTGATCCTGACTCCATTTGGTAGGTGCTGGGCAGAGCTCTGCCTGGACAGTCGTCCATTAATCCAGGACAGGGGACCTGACTTCAGGGAAACATCTGGCAGATCTCTGTCTCCATCCCAAATGCCCCTACCACAAGGCCTTTGCTCTGCTCCTTTAGGTTCCCTGGCCCCTCCCTGGAGGCCTTGCTCCAGCCCTGGAGGCCACTAGCTTTATTCCTTGCACCTCCCAACGTCCTCTCCCCCCGCCCCCGAGCAGACATTGGACACTCAGCCTGTGCGTCTCAGGCTATACCTTGCTGAGCTGGGACTCATAAACCAATGAGATTGAAGACTTAGAACTCTTCATGCCAGAGGAGGCTGTGGCAAGGGACCGTGCGCGGTCACTCCCATGGATCCCCACTTTGGAGACTGGACTCCAGGACTTGGATGCGCTCCTCATGTTTGTCGAGTGGGTGTGCCTCTCTGTAGAAGAGCAAAAGAGAACAACATGTGTCTACTGAGTGATATCACCAGGCTTTACCCCTATATCATACCCACCCTGTTATCATGAAGAGCCAGTGCCTATGACTGGGCTGCAGGCAGTTCTACTACAAAGAAGATGCCCTTGCACTAGGCCAATTTTTGCAACTTCACAAAAGCTGTTACCAAACTATAAAGATGTGCAATATTATTGACTAGAGGCCCAGTGCACAAAATTTGTGCACTTGAGGGGGTCCCCTTAGCCTGGCCTGTGCCCTCTCATAGGCCTAATCCATGAGTCGGACATCCTTAGTATTGCCACAGAGGCAGGAGAAGCTCCCACCACCTTAGCGCTGCCACAGAGAGGCTCCTGCCACTGCCACTGCGCTCACCAGCCGTGAGCCTGACTTCTGGCTGAGCAGCACTACCCCTGTGGGAGCGCACTGACCACCCGGGGGCAGCTCCTGTGTTGAGTGTCTGTCCCCTGGTGATCAGTGCATGTCTTAGTGACCAGTTGTTCCACTGTTCAGTCAATTTGCACGTTAGCCTTTTATTACATAAGATGTCTGACATTATTTCTCAGCATATGATGGCTTCTTATCAGGCAGGGACACCTACTACAATATTACTATACATACCCATACAATATCTATGTGCATCTATTTTCCCATGTAAAACAGGTCAGATTGAGTCAAGACACACTGTGTCCATAAGCCTTGAAGCTTTAGAGCTGACAATGGTACAACCTACCTCATTTTTAAATAGGCATAAGTGAATTACTGTATTTTTCTATGTATAAGACGTCTCCCATGCTCCCCACTTTTCCAACCCAAAATTAAGAAATGAATATTTTAAACATTTTGCTGGGTTTCCTCTTACGGTCCTTCTTTTTTTTTTTTTTTTTTTTTTTGGCATCTTAAGGGGTTGTTCTTCCTGTTTTCTCCACTGTCTGATCATACACTCAGTGGGAGGAGGTTTAAATTGTCTCTTCGAAGTTCTGCAGGTCTCACTAGACACATGTTGTTTTCTTCTGCTCTTCTACAGAGAGGCACACCCACTCGACAAACATGAGGAGCACAGCCAAGCCCTGGAATCCAGTCTCCAAAGTAGGGAGCATGGGAGTGACCATGCACAGCCCCTTTCCACAGCCTCCTCTGGCATGAGAGTTTAAGTCTTCAATCTCGTTGGTGTGTGAGTCCCAGCTCAGCAAGGTATAGCCTGAGATGCACAGGGTGAGGGCTGGGTGTCCAATGTCTGCTCGGGGGGAGGGGAGATTAGGAGGTGCAAGGAGTAAAGCTAGTAGCTTCTAGGGCTGGAGCAAGGCCTCCAGGGAGGCTCTGGGGGAACCTAAAGGAGCAGAGCAAAGGCTCTGTAGCAGGGGTACTTGGGATGGAGACAGATCTGCCAGATGTTTCCCTGAAGTCAGGTCCCCTGCCCTGGATTAATGGACTGTCCAGAGCTTCAGAGAGACAATTTGGATTTCCTCCCACTAAGTGTATGATCAGACAGAGGTGTTTGGTAACAGCTCTTTTGCATAGCTGATTACATTCAGTTTGAATTTTGCAGAGTAAGACAATTGCTTTCTGGTATTTATCTTTTTATTTTTTGACATCTTTATGGCCTCAAAATGCTGTTGCATCTGTTTACTCTCCACCTCCATCTCCAATTACAGCATCAGCTGATGTCAGAACAAGAAGGCTTATGATTGGAGAAAGCCTGTTTGACAAGGTATGGACAGCTATGAACCCGCATAGCTCCCTCCTTGGTTGACTTCCGAGTATAAGATGCCCTTCAATTTTCAGTCTAACGATTTTAGGAAAAAATAACATCTTATATACAGAAAAATACAATATTTGAAAATTCGATTTCACAGAAGCATAGCTTTTTTCTTCTTTTGGACAGAAATAGATATCATTTAAAAATTAATAGAGCATATTTTAACTGGTCAGACCTGACATTATAGGACAGAGTTACTGCTTTAAAATATTTTATGAAAGCAAAATTGGTCTAAGTAGCAACATGCAATTAGACCTCTGGGGAAAGCCCACATATAAAGACAAGGAAGCAGTATGTGTGGTCATTCCAGAATGAGGTGTGGCCACACCTCTTACTCTCCCTGAGCCTGCTCCTTCCACCAGAAGCACAATAAAATGGAATAAATGTCCTGCAGGTTTCATCCAGCTCCAGTTCTAACTCTGCCTGTCTCCATGGACTCCAATGACCAGGAGTGGGAGACAAAACACCAAAACCAGATAAAGCTCTAGCGTTTCAAAGAAACAAACTGAAAATGCACGTTAAAATACACAAATAGTCTAGCGGGCGTGGCACAGTTGTTGAGCATCAACTTAGGAACCAGGAGGTCAAGGTTCAATTCCCAGTCAGGACACATGCTTGGCTTGCTGGCTTGATCCCCAATAGTGTGTGTGCAGGAGGCAGATAATCAGTGTTTCTCTCTCATTGATGTTTCTCTCTCTCTCTCTCCCTTTCTTTCTGAAATCAATACAAATATATTTTAAAAAATACATCAATAGGTGCCATGGCTGGTGTTTCTCAGTGGTTAGAGGCTCAGCCCATGCACTACAGGGTCAGGGTCTCAATTCCTGGACAAGAGCACATACCTGCGTTGGAGGTTCAATCCCCAGTCTGGGTCAGGATGTACATGGGAGGCAACCAATCTATGTGTCTCTTTCACATCGATGTTTCTCTCTCCCCTGCCCTCCCTCCCTTCCACTCTCTCTAAAAATCAATGGATACCCTTGGGTGAGAATTAACTAACTAAAATCTATATATATAAAAGCCTAAATGACTGGCTGGTAGCTGTGATGTGCACTGACCACCAGAGGGCAGATGCTCAATGTAGGAGTGGAAACTGCAGGCATGGAAACATGAAACAGACTGATGAATCTCAGAGGGAAGAGGAGAGGGGGGAGAGTGGGAAGAAATTAACTGAAGATTTTATATGCATCTAGAGGCCCAATGCACAGATTTGTGCACCACTGGGGTCCCTTGGCTTGGCCTGTGCCCTCTTGCAATCCAGGGATGTCGGAGAGCCCGTTTTGGCTCGATGCCCGCAGGCCAAGCTGAGGGACCCCACTGGTACATGAATCTGTGCACCAGCCCTCTAGTAAAAAAAGGATAAAATGAAATAAAATAAAATAATACAATAAAACATAAAATAGAATAATAAAATAACATAAATAACATAACATAAATAAAATAAAATAAATAAAATAAAATAAAGTAAACCAATAGGTGACAGATAATTCCAATAGCCACACTCACAGGACCTGGGGGGTTTAAGTAACTGCCCCTGAGGGACAATGGGTAGTGTTAAGCAGTCCTGGGCCTCTTCTCCATCACCATATCCAGGACCCTCTGCTAGCATCTAAGAGGAAAACAGCAGATGGCCTCCAGCCTAGCTCAGGCTATGTCCTTCTCCTGTTCTTGTCTACTTATCCTGGCCAGCAGGGACCATCTCCACTGATAGAGTCTCTCTCAGCCAGGGCTGCCTAGGGTTTTGTTTTGACATCAAAGCAATTCAGTATATTTCCTGACACTTGGTTGAAATAAGGGCATCAGTCAATCTATACAGAACAGCAGAGATCGTAGTAGAGGTAGCAATTTGGGATGGCTATAAAATAGAACAGATAGAAGAGTAAGATACAGAACCATTCATGACACTCAGAATCTTGCACTGAAAATCTAGCCAATTTCTCCATTGGTACTATTTTCTAGTAAAAAGTCATCACAATTTTTAAAAAGTTCCAAAAAATAACAGTTCCAAAGTTACCCTAGGCCAGTGGTCAGCAAACTCGTTAGTCAACAGAGCCAAATATCAACAGTACAACGACTGAAATCTTCCCTCTCTCCCTCCACCAGAGCCCAGGTGAATGGCTGCATAGAATATTTTGTGTGTTGGCCCTTTGAGAAGGCGCCTGCATCTCCAGGAGACTCCCATCTCTCCAGAATCCTGAGTTTCACAGCCAGAAGTCTTGTGGGCACCTCTTCTCAGCTCTGGGGCCCTAGGTTGGGAAGCCCTGCTTGGGCTGACACCCACACACTTAGGGGTAACTCCAGCAACTGAGATATCTCCAGAACCTTAGGCTCTACGCCTGGGAGCCAGGCGTGCTACAAGCCTCAATGTGGCTGCTTCTGCAAATCTTTGTTATAAACTTCTCTCCCACTGGTTTTCTGTCAGTTTTCTGAGTTGTTTGCTCTATATTTCAGTTGTAACTCCAGTTTGGTCCTGGGAGGAGGCGAGTGTAACCCTCCTACTCTGCTGTCCTTGGACCCCACCTCTCCCTAGTTAAGTGATCAGCTGTGGTCTGTGTCCAGGACTACCTGGACCTCCTCTGCAGCCCCACTGTCTGCACGGTGTATATGTGGCTGCAGGGGACAATCATTTTTAAAGACGTTGCAGTTTGTTTTCTATAGTGTTTCTGAGGAAATTACTCGTGGTGTTAGTTGTATGATTAGTTCAGAACTTATTGGTCTCAGCTTAGTTCCAGGCATCATAGACTTTTTAAAATTCTGTATTAAATACCTAACTTCTTGTGTCTTTTCCCACATTTAGCACCAATTATTTTTTGTTCTTGACCCACAATTTTTAATGCTGTTTTCCACAGCAACAATGAAAAAAATGCTAGGCTAAGTAACTTTATTAGAACTCCCAATATAAAAAAGAAACTAACACATCCTGAATGGTTCTTGAAGAGAATTACTGAAGAAGCTTACCAGTTACCACAGAAACAACTATTGGCATGTCAGTCTGATTCAAGGAGATGACTTCATAAAATATCTGTTTAAAGACACCCTTTCATGTAATTACAGCTATTTAGAAATAAGTATGACAGGGCTTACTTTATGAAAGCATAAGGTAATTCTGTCTGTAATGCACCTACATTTTCCAAAATCTGCCTGGCTTACCCCGGAACTGAAATGCCTCTCACTTATTGCTCCAAAGAAAGATAAGAATATGAAGGTGGAAAGCAGCAGGATGAGGATAGAAACTTTCCTTGCCATCTTTGCCCCAATTTTTCAGGATTCTAAGACCTTGGTTAAAAAAGAAAAGCCACTGGTCGGTGCTGCTTGAGGCCTAGAGTGTTGGCCTGCACACAGAGGGTCACAGGTTCGATTCCTGGTCAAGGACATGTAGCAGGGTTTCAAGTTCATTCCCACCCCTGGTTGGGGTATGTACAGGAGGCAAGCAATCAATGTGTCTCTCATACATCCATGTTTCTCTCTCTCTCACCCTCCTCCTCTGTTTCACTCTCTCTCTAAAAAAAAAACAAAAAAAAACCCAATAAAATAAAATCCTCACTCCTTGGGTGAGGATTAAAAAAGAAGAAAAGCCATCTCAGTTCATGCCTAAACTCCTCTCTTACTCTGGCAACAAGTCGGACAGCCTTCTGGACACATACCTGAGAACTGTCCAAGCACTTAACTATTTTTCAAAGACTGATGAGTTGCGTGCTTTAAGGCAAAATTCTCAGGGCTACTTCGTTTGTATCATTACACTTTTTTTATTCTCCTAGAACCTCCCAAAGCCAATCAAGTTATTCCCAAATGAATGTACCCAGAGCACTTACCCTCTGGACCCCATCTTGTTTACCATGCTATCTTTTCTTAATCCTGTCACCCTTCTTTCCCATAATTTTCCCCAGACTGAGCCTTCTGTGTTGTGCCCATCCACCAGCCAGATTCTTCCCTTCAAATTCCACCTTCTTTCAGAATTCAAAGGACAGTGAAGAATTAATTTCCCACTCACCTGAAGAGGGCCCCATAGGTAGTGGGGGAAAGTGCTTGGATGGAGGTCGGCGTGGGAGTGGATCAGCAGGATCAGTGCAGCTCTCCAGGGCCCACGAGAGCATGCAGAGTGCTGAAAGCTCCCGGCAGGCCGAGTTCTAGTCTGCGCCCTGCTCCTCCTCTCTGGGTCTTAGGATATTACTAAACATCACCACCGCCACCAGGCCAGACCAGCGTCCTCCTGGTATTCGACAAAGGTGGAGGTCTCCCTATGAGAACCCTATGAGGTCCCTGTCACCCCACTTACAGAAAGGGAGACTTCATTAGGCTCAGGGAGTTTATGATAAAGCCAGGACTGACACCAAGTTTCAACTGTCCTTAAACCACAGGGATGGATACAGCCTTCCTGAATAGCCGGCTCCCATGGGAAAGCACGAAGGCTCTGGACCCAGTGCTTCTGGTCCAAATCCAACTCTGTGCCTCTGTGTGACCTCAGCCTCCTCATCCAGCACAACTGTGAAGGAGCACAGGGGACCAAGGACTGCAGGCAGTTGCTTCCCAACAGACACTGCTAGCTATGTCCAGGGGAGGGTGATCCACTCCCGAAAGCAGTAACACCCAGCGATGGAGTGATTAAATCCATGTTCAGTGGCAGAAGACAGGCAGATGCACCAGGTTGATTGGAAAGGACTCTTCTCCTAACAGAGCAGCCTACTTTTGCTTGGAAATGTGAGAGAACAATAAACACTGAGAACAGACACCTTACAGTCATTAGAGTGGGCCCAGCCTTATCATCAGGCTGCTGAAGGACACACAGGTGGGTATGCGGCAAACTGTATGGTTCTAATGGGTGTGCATGAGTAACAGAAAGCACACAGATGGGCTCTAACCAAGTCCATAATAATAATAGGGAAAAGGTTTCCATGATTAATTCCCTGGTTTCTGAAAATCCTCCTAGCTGCCTAAAATGACCACCATGATGAAGGGAACAGAGTAAATCGAGGAAACCACTCTGACAGTGCGAGAATGGGGTCTTCCCGTGGGTGTTTTCTTTCAATTTTTCAAATATTTTTTCTCCCCAGCATAGTGCAAGACTTACATGTAAACTGTAACTCCTAGACTGTATGCACAGAGTAGGAAAGGAAGGGAGGGCGGAAGGAGGAGGGGAGGGAACCACCTGCAATACAGGAGGTGCTGAGCACTGGAGGGTCAGAGCCCGGCCAGCCTCCTGCAGCCAGCCGCGAAAGCATTCCTTGGCTGCTTCACCGCAGCCTTCCGAGCCTGTGTTAGATGGTTGCTTTGGGGCCTCGGATATATTACCATTTTAAGGCAAGAAACCAAAAAGGCAATTGGGAAATCCTCTGGAGCATCACAGAATAATGAGTCCCAGGGAGTAGGAGAGGCACTGAGGTCTCAACTGCATGGACAATACGGGCCAGGAAGTGGAGAGCTAAGACATGGAAGGCAGAGAAGGAGCATGGGAATGTTCACATAGCTCAACCTCCAAGGGACCGGGACCGGAAGCAGGGGAAGGGAGCAGCATGTGGAAAGCATCTGGCTTGCGCCTTTTGGCCCAGTTTGCTGGAGCCTCTAGGGCAGTGGTTCTAACCTGGTAGGCGAGTGCACGACTCTGCCAGGGGGCATTTGGCAATGTATGGAGGTGTCTTGGTTGTCACAACTCCAGGGTTGCTACTGAGTGGACCCAGAGGGACTGCCAGACATCCTGCGACCCAAAGGGCAGCTCATGAGGAAGAAACAACTGGCCAAGATGCCAGCAGCCGGGAGGCAGGTGCTCAGTTCCAGCCAGAGTCTAGGCCTCTTAGACGCATTGGTCCTGGTCTCTTTCACCCAACAGTATGAAAATCCACTCGAGAGCAGCCCAGGAAACCCAGCCTTCAGCTGGGGACACAGCAAACTTCCCAAAGCTTATGGTTTCCTGTGGTCATCCCACTAGTCTGGATTCCTTCTTGGTAAATAAGCAAAGGGCAGGTTTCCACACAGCATCAGAGGAAAAATGGCACTCAATTAAATTATCCCATCAGCAGGAGTTGTTAAAAGAAAATAGGAACCAAGAAGTAATAAAACAAAACCCAAATGAAAAAGAACATTTGTCATAACTAACCACACCATCTCAAACCTGTAAGCAAAGTTTAAAACTGAAATAACTTGCAGAAACCAGGACACTGCACAAAGTGGAGATTCATGACAAGGAGGATGCAACCTGTAGCAGGAAACAGGGGGTGGGTCACTAAACATGAGGTGCAAGCCCTGGGAGAGGCTCTGACATGAGGGCTATCCTGGGACCAAATGCTCAGAAGCACTGCCTGGGCAATGCTGCCTCCAAGGCTCGGCACAAGCAGGCCTCCCCGGAGGGACGGCCACCCAGCAGCATTAGGCCTTCCCCACTGTGGCTTCACATCAGGGAGCTCAAAGTGAATGAGCCAAGGCGGCAGAAATGAAGATGGAAAGAAAACACTTGAAGAACTTTTTCTACAGAAACAGTTTTACGGTAAAAGATGTGAAGAGTAACTAAGAAGGAAGCTTTAGTGGAGAACTAAGACCAGGCAGTGGGGAAGGACAGTCTTTGCAACAAATGGTGCTAAGCAAACTGGATATTCACATGCAAAAGAATAGAGTTGGGCTTTCCCTTACACCATAGACAAAAATTAACTCACAATGGATCAAAGACCTACATGTAGAACCTAAAACTGTGTAAGTCTTAGAAGAAAAGATGGGGGAAAGCTGCATGACATTGGATATGGCAAGGAATTCTTAGATATGACACCAAAAACATAGGAAACAAAAAAAATTGGACTACAACAAAATTAAAGGCTTTAGTGCATCAAAGGATGTAATCATCAGTATGAAAAAGTTCTTTAAAATATAAAAAGTCAAATTCCCATATCACCCAGCAATCCCACTGCCAGATGCATTCCCAGGTCACCAAAAGCCGGTCTCAAAGAGGCACCTCCCACCCAGGCTCATTATTCACGACAGTCATGGAGTGAGAGTCACCATGGGTACGTCGGTGGGTGATGAATAAACAAAATGTGCTGTGTCATCAGTGACATATTCATCAGCCTCAAAAAGAAAGGACATCTGACACATTGCCACATGGCTGGACCTCGAGAACATTACGCTGGGTGAAAATTACCCCGTCCCAGAAGGACAAGTACTTACAGTAAGACCACTTATGTGAGGTGCCTAACGTGGTCAAGGTCATGGAGATGGAAACAGGATACTGGCTGCCAGGGACTTCGGTAGCACATTTGGGAGTTATTGTTCAATGGGCACAGAATTTCAGTTTTGAAAAATGAAAAGAGTTCTGTGGAGATGGATGGTGGTGACAGTTGCACAATGTGAACAAACTTAAAATGTTTACGATGGCAAATTTTATACTATGTGTATTTTGCCATAATTTAAAAAAATGTGGTGAGGAAAACAAAACAAACACTTTAGTGCAGGAGGAAACTGGAGACTTTCTATCTATCTGGGCAGCAGCATCTCCAGCCACATGTTCTGTCTCAGTTCTAGGCCCAGCACACACCCAGCCTCTGTCTGGGGCATCAGCTGTGAGACAAAGCTCAGAAAGGAAGCATTTACAAGGGTGTTCGAGGGGCTAAGGGACCAGATGTGGAAAGCACAGAGCCCCAGGGTTGGGACCACTCTCACCCTTAAGCCTTCAGGGGAGGAAGTAGGTGAAACCAGCGAGAGCTGGACCCAGATAGACGCTGTGGCTTCGGTTGAGAGATGCTCACAGGGCAGCCCCTGAGGCTTGGGAGAAAGAGGAGTGGAGGAAGCTTAGCAGCTGCCCTGCCTGCCAATGGCCTGGCTCACACTTCACACCATCCCAGGGGAGCACAAGAGTTAGGGGACATCTGCACTACTGCCAACAATAACATTTTTTTAAAGAAAAAAAAAAGAGAAAGGATATTAGCACTAAAGTACAAGGATACAGATAAAAATAGAGTATCCTCATCTAGAGGCTTCCCCCAGGCTAGGAGGAGGGCACCTAGTCTTGTCTGTTGACATGCTGCCTGGGAAGGGCCTGTGAGCCTTCCTAGAGGCCGCCCGTTCTCATTTGACCGTGTGCCCAGCACAGACCCCAAAGGACCACCTTCTCCCTGACTTCCCATTGCACTCTCAGCACAGTCTTCCTGTTCTCGCAGCTTAAACCTCAGAGGCATCATGGGCCACCCCTGAGGCTCCTGCTTCTCAGCTCAGCTCAGTGCTGCCAGCCCAGAGCTCAGACTCAGCAGTTGTTCTGCGGAGCCCAGCCTCCTTCTCCAGAAAAGACCAGGCACTGCTGTCGCCTTAGCCTGGGGAAGTGCCTCCTGGAGCTCACACCTTCCCCAACTCCTGACAGACTTCCAAGTTCAGCTGGGATTGGTCAATCCCTGCTCAAAACCCCGCATTATAACTTATTTTAAGCTACAGGCCAGCACCCACACCCTGCTCACCACTCCTCTTTTTCCAGAGGCAGGACTGCCCAGCTGACCTTGGCCTGGCCACGCCCCACTGACTCACAGGGTAGCCATCTGGCTCTCCTCCACTCAACCTCATCTGGGGGCCCCCAGACCTTCTCCTGGGACCTTCCCCAATCAGTGTTCTGTCCCCTCCTTTGAGGCTCAGGCCAGTCAAGACTTTCTCACAGGGCTTTCTGACACTCTCATCTCTAAACCTCCAGAACATTCAGTAGCTCTCTTGTGACACATCTCTGTCCATGTCCCACCTGCTCTTGGCAGAGCCACTCCAGCCTACCCCCCTCCTCGCTACCTCCCCCTAGTTTATCTTGAAGTCGGCCTCTACCCCTACCTGCCTTGCCCACTAGAGTTAATGCCCACACAGCAGCCAGAGGCATTTTTTAATAATACAGCCATAAAAATAGCAAATACGGTAAATTTCATGTTGGATTTTTTTTACCACAATTTAAAATTTTTTAATGATTACTAATATTTTAAAACACAAATCAGGGGAGAATCCAAGATGGCGGCATGGGTAACACCTACACTGCTGCCTCGTACAACAATTTCAAAACTACAACTAAAAGAATGGACATCATCCAGAACCACAGGAAAGCTGGCTGAGTGGAAATTCTACAACTAGAAGGAAAGAGAGGGGCTGACAGAGACCCAGAGGAGCTGCAAAAAGCGGAGACGCATGCTTGGAGAGAGTGGGTGATGGCGAAAGGAGACGGAGACTCTCAACGACATTGAAATCCCTTATCCTACTACACTAAACCCCAGATCCAGCTGAAACTCATACAGGGGGAGTTTGGACTGTGAAAAGGGAAAAGTGCATGGAAATTTAGGGGAGTCGCAAAAGATCAGAAGTATGGCACTGCGCGCAGAGGACCAACTGCTGATTGTGCCACTGGCTTTCATGAGTGGGCGGGAGACAGACCCTTCCAACTGTGCCACTTCTAACTCCACTAAACCCCAGTTTCGGGAGAAACCCTGGAGACCCAGACTCACATTGTCCCGGAGTGCAGGGGAGCCGGAAAGGCAGCAGTCTAGAGGCACTGCAAGAGTGCATGCACATGCACAGGAACCACTCCATCGATTTCCCAGTCACGTGAGACTCAGGGGCCGTGGAGGGTGGGGCCGACTGGAAGGCAAGGCAGTCCCTTAAGCCCTGAGACTCCACCCATCCCAAGCTCAACAGAGAGGCTTTTGCAGTTCTGCAACTCTTGAATCATAAAGCTAAATCCAACACAGAAGTTCTCCCAGCATAGTTAAAATGCCGAGACAAAGGAAGAGATCACAAAAAAAAGAAATGGAGGAAAACAAACGACTGGATAAAGAGTTCAAAACCACGCTTATAAGGTTTTTCAAGAATATCCTAGAAAAGTTGGATAAAGTTAGCAAGACCCAAGAAGAGATAAAAAAGAACCAACTAGAGATGGAAAAGATCTAACTAGAGATGACAAAGGACCAACTAGAGATGGAAAAGGACCAACTAGAAATTAAACATACACTGACTGAAATAAAAAATATTATACAGAGACCTAACAGCAGACTAGAGGAAGGCAAGAATCAAGTCAAAAATTTGAAATGTAAAGAATCAGAAAACACTCAACTGGAAAGCAAGAAGAAAAAAGAATAAAAAAATGTGAAGATAATGTAAGGAGCCTCTGGGACAGCTTCAAGCATACCAACATCAGAATTGTGGAGGTGCTAGAAGAAGAGAAAGAGCAAGATACTGAAAACCTATTTAAAGAAATAATGACTGGCCAAAACCAGTTTAGCTCAGTGGATAAAGTGTCGGCCTCTGGACTGAAAGATCCCAGGTTCGATTCCAGTCAAGGGCATGTGTCTTGGTTGCGGGCACATCACCAGTAGGGGGCATGCAGGAGGCTACTGATCGATGTCTCTCATCGATGTTTCTAACTCTCTATCCCTCTCCCTTCCTCTCTGTAAAATAACAATAAAATATATAGGAAAAAAAAAAAAGAAAACAAAAGAAATAATGACTGAAAACTTCCCACATCTGA
This sequence comes from Lasiurus borealis, assembly GCA_004026805.1. NCBI lineage: Eukaryota > Metazoa > Chordata > Mammalia > Chiroptera > Vespertilionidae > Lasiurus > Lasiurus borealis. The sequence continues at coordinate 206,825 of PVJN01000425.1, forward strand.
TAAAAGAAATAGACTTACAAGTCCAGGAAGCACACAGAACCCCATATAAAAGGAATCCAAAGAGGACTACATCAAGAAACATCATAATTAAAATACCAAGAGCAAAAGACAAAGAGAGAATATTAAAAGCAGCAAGAGAAAAACAGTTCATTACCTACAAGGGAGCGCCCATATGACTCTCAGCTGATTTCTCAACAGAAACCATGCAGGCCAGACGGGAGTGGCAAGAAATATTCAACGTGATGAATAGCAAGAACCTACAACCAAGAATACTCTATCCAGCAAAGCTATCATTCAGAATTGAAGGGCAGATAAAGAGCTTCACAGATAAGAAAAAGCTAAAGGAGTTCATCAACTCCAAACCAATATTATCTGAAATGCTGAAAGGTAGAAGAGGAAGAAGAAAAAGGTAAAAGATAAAAAAATGTGAACAACAAATGTACATCTATCAAGTGAATCTAAAAATTAAGGGAATTAAAAATTTGGTCAACAGAATAAACTGGTGAATATAATAGAATCAGAATTTGGAAACAGCCTAGGTGCCCGTCAGCAGATGAGTGGATCAGAAAACTGTGGTACATCTACACAATGGAATTCTATGCTGACATTAAAAAGAAGGAATTCTCACCATTTGCAGCAACCTGGATGGAACTGGAGAGCCTTATGCTTAGTGAAATAAGCCAGTCAATGAGGGAGAAGCATCACATGATCTCACTCATTGGTGGACAATAAAGAACATTATAAACTGATGTATAAAAGGATAGATATAGAAGCAGTAAAGCTTCAAACAGACTGTGAAATTACAGATGGAAGATTAAAGTTAGGTGAGGTAGATAAGAGATCAATCAAAGGACTTGTATGCATGCATATAAGCATAACCAATGAACATAGACACTGGGGGGGTTGGGGTATGCCTGGGAGGGAGGGGAGGGGCATGGGGAGAAAAAGAAAATTAAAATAAATAAATAAATAAATAAATAAATAAAAAGATTACTGGCATAATTGACAAAATAAGTGCAATGACAGATATAAACTTGATGTGTTTAAAAAAAAAGAAGAAGAAGAATCAGGAGCACAGAAAGGGAGTGGACTGATAATTCTCAGGGGGAAGGGGTGAGGGGTGTACAGGGAGAGACTGGACAAAAATCATACAC
>PVJN01000426.1:0-207466 GCA_004026805.1 Lasiurus borealis
CAAACAAACAAACAAACAAACAAACAAGGAGGAAGAACAGCTGAGATATGAAGAGAGGAAGACTTTGCAAACAGTTGGATATTGAGGATGAGAAGTGAATGGGCCTCTTTCGTATCCTAACAAGCAGACTTGCACAGTTCTAAACCTCAGTTTCCCCTCTGAGACCTGGAGGTAAATGGGAGAGTAAGTAAGTGTAATACTCAGGAAATCAGAGAGGCAGCAGAGGCCAGGGTGGGAGAGTGGACTGAATAGTCAGGTGGAGCTAAAAGACCACATAAGGACTGACACAGAGAGAGAAGGGAAGGAGAAAGCCAACATGTATTGTGGCCTCATGGGTGCTCTTGTACTTACATAATATTAGGGGACACATGGGCCCAGGATTCCTTTCTTCTTCCACCCTGCCCACCCCTGGCCACACCAACATGACATCAGAATAATAGAGAGAATATACTGAAAGGAGAGATGAGAGCAGACAAACAACCCAAACAAATACCAAAATCGAAAGCTGTAGCTGGCAGCCCAATTATATGATTTTTTGATACATTAAAAAACACACAATATGAATCAGTTACCAAAGTTTAAAAATGGGTAGACCTCACAAAATGACTTGGATTTCTGACTTCCACTGAAAAATTTGTCAACTCAGGGCCCCATTCCATGAGCTACAACAAACTAAAGCTGAATAGCTTCTACGTCTTGCCATGGGGCCTTGCTCTCTAGAAGTCAGACTTCTCCTGTCCATCACAGCTATTCTAGCCACCTGACTGGCTGTGTTCACTTGAGTTTCTAAGCCTTTAAAAAAAATGAAGACTAGGATCCTGTCCTTCAAAACTTGTGAGGGGAAAAGGGTCCTGATGGGGGAGGCAAAAAGGCAGCCCAAACCCCAGCAAAGTCAAAGCCCGCCCTTTGAGATAGCGGTGAGTGGAAGACAAGATACAGATGTTCCCAGATGCAGCACAGTCTGATTTGCATGAAGTATATGAACAAAATAGACTGTTTCTGGTTTAGAAGCACAGTCTCTGGTGGGGCATGACTCCTTACTGTGAATTCCTTACTGGGGAAGCCAGACCCCTGAGCATGGGGACCTTCAGGCACACACAGACACCTCCTAGAGGGCTAGGACAGATAGCCAAGTGTTTTTGCATATCTAGAGGGGGCAGTACACTGAGTGCCTATAGTTAAGCAGGATTCATCTGGGATGACTTCCCAGAGACACAGGACAGGACAGAGTTGGGCAGAGAAGAGAATGGCGAGCCCTGGCTCCTTCACAGTGCAGGGTGAGGGGCTGAGGACTTACTACAGACTGAGGAGTGAAAACAGGGTGCTGTACATAACATTCCTGGCACGATATGAGAGTTTTCAAGCCCAAGCTGGAATATCTGGGATTGACTGGGTGACAACCATGGTTCAAAAAGATCCCTGCAGATTTCTGGGGCAGGGGTCTAATATAAGCTTCACTTTCCATTACTCCCTGACGTCCTATTCCTCAAGCTCCCTCTTAGAACCCATTTCTTTGCCCAGGACGACAGGAGCTTTCACGTCCCGTGACCTCCAGACAAGGAGCTACTGGATGGATGGAAGTCCCCTACCTCTTCTTAAAAAACATTATTCACCACTAATCTCAACCTTTACCTTTGAATAAACCTTAGCTGCCCCACATTCCTGGTGTCTGCTCCTTTCTTACATCTCATCTGTTACCTCAGGGTGGGCATGGAAGGGGTAACTTAAGCCCCACAGCCTTGGGAAATGGAGGTGAAAAGGCAGGAAGCTCTGTGGGCAGGTCGTAGTTCTGAGGTTTTGCTACAGTTCTGTTCCGCCAGAGGAGGGGAAATGGGATAGAGAAGAACACTCTGTGTGCGAGGGGTGGTGGGAGGGACAGTTAATGGCTCCAGAGATCTAGCTTCTCTCTTCCTCTGTTGCAAATAGTTTTCTGGCCCCTAAAGACACTCAGCTCCCCCCTAAATCTTGGTCACAGTGCAATTATGAAGACTGAGAAATGGTGGGAGCAGGAGTAGGGGCTTAGATGATCAGGGGGTCAAGCTCTCTGCTAACCTGCTCCCGACCTTTCATCCACAGGGCCAAGTCCCATCCCCCAGCACTCGAGCCCTCCTCTACTTCAGTCGACTCTGGGAGGTAGGACAATTCTCACTTTTTGAAGAACTGGGACCCTGGTCATCCTGTCCTTCTCTCTCCCTCAAGGCGCCAAACCCCAGTTTCTGTCACAAAATCCCCCCTCTGTTTATTTTAGAGATGGGCAATCTCATCCAAATCTTATCACGAATACCATCAGAAATTCTAACACCCTTAATAAGCATATTGTCACCTAACCTCAACCACACCCGGACTCCAAAACCCATTCTTTACGTGGTCTTGAAACTTTCCCAATGAACTGCCACACTCCACCCTCTACTTCCCTGTGGCCCACTCAATCTCTCCTTCTTCCTCCAGGATTTCAAACACAATACTCCTTTTTTGAACTGGAAAGCAATTATTGAGGTAAGGGCAGCAGAACCTCTGGTTTTGGGGTCAGGAAGCTCAGCTCTGGGAATGTGGGGCGCTGGGTCCTTGGCAATGGCTTGCAGATTCTGTGCCAGTTCCTTACCCTCTCTACTGAGGAAAGGTGCCTCCCTCTCTTCCCACTTTCATTGATGCAATGCTGAGTGGGGTTGGGGTGAGAGAAAGAAGCCGTGAGTCACTGAAGAAAGAGCAGGGTGACAGGTTCTCCTTAGGATAAAAGCCCAGGCCAAGGGTGGGGGCCCTTACAGGCATGCGGACATGAAGTTGGCTCTGTCTCTGCTCTGCTGCTGCTCCTGCTGGCGTGGAGGGAGCCACAGCTGGGTTGGTACCGCGGGATGAGCAGGCGATGGGGACTAGGAGGGTGGGAAGAGGGAAGGACCTCAGAACTGGAAAGTGGGGGAACTAGAAGGAAAGCTGAAGGGAAACAGCAGGTATGAGGGGGAGGGATCAAGTCACTGTTAACCACAGGCAGGTGCACAAGGTGTTCTGAGAAGGATGGGCAGGACCTTTGGGTCTTCCAGAAAGCCACACCCCGATTCTGTATGGCCGGTGGCTTCAGCACTAAGGCAGGGGTTGCCTAATCACTCATCTACATGGGCAGGGAACCTGAAGTTGGACAGTTGGGGCCATACAAAGGAGGAGGCCACGGCCTTCCAACCGAGTCTTGTCACATACCCATGCGGTCCCAGTGTGACTACATCACCCGATTCTTCAAGAAAAGTTAGGAATCTGATATTGAATTGCTTACAACTAACTCAATTTTAAAAGTGTAAACCAAGTAGAAATAAATGTCTGGAGGCCTGTGGTAACCAGTTTGTGACCTCAGTATTAGGGCTAAAAACTCAATATCAGCAAAGTTAAGAAGAACATTCTCACCCTGTGTGTGTGAGGTGGCTGTGTGTGTGTGAGTAGAGAAGTAATGATGGAAGGAACTGAAATTCTCTTCCATTGCTTGGGAATTTCCCCGCCTCCCCTAGGGGGTGGGGAGAGGGTAGTGCATCTGCAGTGTCTTAAGTGCCTTCATTTATGTTCTTGTATTTCTCCCCTTTCTCTTTGACCCAGAGCTAATGTTATAGACTCCATTTTGCCTCATAAAACATTGTGAACAGAGATAAAAGGGTTTATGTGGGGAGCAGGGTTTGGCATCAGCAAAAGGTGGGCTGGGGCTCAGGGGCCTAGGTCTGCCCACACAGCAGCCTGTGTGGGCACCACACATTTGTCATTCTAGCTCAGTCTCAGGCCAGCCTGCCAATATTCCAGGGGCCTGGGTGGCGATGGTGTTGCTAAACCCAGTTCGCTACCCTCACTTCCCAACTCTGAGTGTGGGGATCCATCTATCTGTATCTGTCTGGACCATCAGTTTCCTCCAGGCCCACTGCCCTCTTTGTGGACAGCACTCATGGGTTACCGAGCGGGGCGAGGCGGGGTAGGAAGGATGCTGGTGCTCCAAAAGGAGGGCAGTGCCCAGGATGTTGAAGTCCCACAAGTCTGGCAAGGCCTGAGGACCGTGGAGACACGCTAACTGCGGCCCCATTTCTTGCAGGATGACCCTTCCACAACCTCACTTCAGAAGAGGGCAGGCAGTGCTGGCCAGGTAAGCCTCTGCCCTCAGACTGACCTTGGAGGTCCTCTGTCTCTCTCAGTCTTGCCAACTTCATATTCTCCTCCTTCACTCCTCTGTTCTGTAATTTTCTCAGCCTGGTGCAGGATGGCCCGAGGTAGCGGCTGTAACTTCTAAGGTAAGGTATCTGCCACCTGACCGTCTGAGTTAGACCTCACTCCTTTTCTTGGTCTCCTTTCCTCACCTCCCAAGTAACACTTGAATAAGGAGAGGGAAGAAAGCAGAGCCATTTGGGCTGGGACCATAAGGAGGTGAGCATGTGGGCTGTGGATGGCTGAAAGGGATTCTGGAAAAGAAAACACCTGACACCAGGAGGGGGGGAAGGCAGGGGTTTTGAGAAAGGTCCCCCCAGGGCAGGGAATAAATGACCAAGTTTACTCAAGAGAAAAAATGGTTTCATCCCTTCTGCGCTGCTCCCTGTCCCCCACTAATCACCACCCTTGCTTTCTTCCGCAGAACTACAATTATAACCAGCAGGCATATCCTACTGTCTCTAGTGGGCAGTACTCCGCCAAGGTCCCCGCTAAGGTAAGACTTGCAACTGCCCTGTTTTCCCATTGGGGTCTCTGCATGGAGGTGAGGGAGGGAGGCTTTCACTGGCAGGGTCTTCTATGGGGGTTAGCTGAGGCCAAATCCTGTTCACGCTGAAAGTCATCTCTTCACACCTTCTATCCTGCACTTCCAAACTGCTCCTAGAGAAAGGAAGTAGGTTCAAGGCTTTTACAGCCACATTCAGAGAAGGTTACAAGGGAGCAACGGCTACATCATGGAGAAAGCTGGGAACCATATCCAAAGACCAGAATACGCTCCTTAGAAAAATCGCATGAAATATGGCAGCGCAAGCCGCCTTCCTTTGCAGTATCCACTCTCTACCTCTTTAACTGCTAGCCTTCTGGGCCTGATGGGATAGAGAGGGAGGAAGACAGGCGAAGCAGGGTTTACCCAGGAACTCTTGGTTGGTGGGAATAAATGTTTCATTCCACAAAGGAATTAAAAGGAAGAACATCTGAGAATTTTGTTGCATTCAGTTGCAAAGAAAGCAGTCTTATAAAGTCAGTAAATGAATGTGCTAAATACTAATTGGGCTGGTGAAGCAAAAACAGGTGGTATTTCCCTCCCCCCACTCAAAGCAGTGAAGCCCTGTCCTCAAGGAGAATCCCCCCACCGAGAGACCAGAAACTCTGTGCTGACAGGTGCAGTGGCAGTCTATACTGCCTGTGGGTGTGCACTTCGCCAGTTATCTGTGGTCAGTTTCCATCCGCCTTACAGGCAGAGGGAGATCTACCTAGTCTCATCCACTTCCTGTGGGCACAGGGTGCTAAAGGGAGCACATTCAGTATACTTTGGATGATAAAATCTGCTGTGAAAAAACTTTCATGGGCTGAATGTCTACAGTCAGACCAAAGGAGCTTTCAGATAACTGGTTTGATCTTGCCCCTTCCACTGAGCCCTTTCTGAGCACCAAGCACATGGCAGAGTCCAGAGAGATCACTGTAGCACCCATATCACCTACTCTGATCTCTTTACAGGGGGGAGCCACGCTTTCTTCCTCGGTAAGTACTGGGGCAAAGAAAATCGGCGTGTGAGAGAAGGGGTCCGAGGGCAGAGGTTGTGCAGGGGAAGGTGCGATCTCTACTCAGACGTTCTCCCTCTCCCCAGGCTTCCCGGGCGCGACCTGGCCTGTTGCAGTGGGTGAAGTTCTGGTAGGTGAGTATCAGAGTAAGCCATGCTGAGCTTCGTCCAGGAGCTGGGGCACCATCACCCGGGGGCAGGACTGGGATCATGGCACTTGCTTGCTCTGGGTGGGTATTCTAACGGTACTGAGAAGGTGAGTCCAATGTGAGGGTGTGAAGAAAAACTGACAAAATATGACCTACTCAGAAAGCCCCTCTGAGTGTTGAGTGAAGGCCTGTTGGAGGCGGGACCATGCAGGAACAGATAGGAGGAGAAGAATGGCAGATTAGGTTAAAGAGAGGGATGGAGAGAGGAATTGTGCAGGGCAGCTGTAGAGAGGTGAGCCTTTTAGGCGTAAAGGGTCAGAGGCAGGAGAAAGAAGTGAGTTCCCTTTGGGGGAGAGGAAATAGATTAACTTGGCAGAAGCACATAACCTGCTTTAGAGGACAGCAAAAGTGAGGGGATGGCAGGTGAAGTAGGTAAGACACTAAGGAACTGTGGGAGTGCAGAAGTTCAATGCAGGAATGCCTGGTTTCATAGGCCAGTCAAAGAGAGGTAAAGATCACATGACCTCACTCATATGTGGAATCTAATGAACAAAATAAACCGATGAACAAAATAGACCCAGAGACATAGAAACATGGAATCTCAGAGGGAAGGCAGGGATGGAGGGTAGGTCGAGATTAACTGGGGAATTTACTATATGTATGCATAGCCCATGGACACAGATACTAGTGCAGGGAAGACTTGGGAAGGATGGGTGCATGGTGATGGTGGGGGTGGTCAGTAGGAAAAAAAGGGGGCATCTGTAGTGGAGGGGACTTTCAACAATAAAGATTAAAAAAACACAAAGAACAACCTCTTAGCAACACTTAAATGTGACAGGCATTGTGATTAGCCCTTTATTTGTGTCATACTATTAATCCTTGGAGAAGGTGCTATAATTGTTTACATGTTACAGATGAAGAAACTGAGGCTCAGAGAGGAAGTCTGCAAGAATCTGACATTCAGTTCTGAGTGCCACTAACCTGTTCTCAATGGTGTCCCATCCCCACCCCCACCCAGACAGGGAGAATGAGAGGGGAGTGGAGGGGCAGGGGCACTTCTATTTTGTTCTATAAATACATTTTAGTAATGAAAAAAACAAACACAAAAAGAAAAGAATGTCTGGTTTCCACAGATTGGAAGTGGTCACATTCTACCACTTTCTCTTTTCTCCTAGAAAATTACTCTCAACTGTGCCTGAGACCCTGAGAAACACCAGTCATCAAGGAGCCCAACTGTGCCCCTCCCCCAGCTCTCCCTCCGGCCAGGCCTGGTCTGGGTGTTGACACCTGCTCTTTCTAGGTTGGGGACCTGGTCTGCCTGTCCTTTGTTTCTTTCCACCCATGTGGTGATTCCTTGACCACCAGCCTCATCGAATAAACCAGCCACCTTCTCTACTTGCTCCATGTGTGACCTGAAGTCACAGGCTGTCTTTCCGGTGGGGAGGGGAGGAGAGGGAAAGCGGGGAGGGGCTTCCCAATGTGAGTTTCTCTGTGGCAATAAAACATGAATCTTTTTTCTCTAAGACTTTTGTGAATTTTATTCTTTGACGCTATACTGATGGCCGGGGTCAGGAAGATGGAAGACCGAATTAGGGGTAGATAATCTGCCTCCCTCCGGAGACTGATATACAAAATGGTGGGCTGAGGGAGATAAGACCTGGGTAGTCCTGACAGGAAGTAGCTAGCTGACCTCACTGGGTCTCAGTTTCCCCATCTGTAAAAAATGATCTTTGCCCAACCTGTACCTGAATACTTACTGCTCTGGAAGTGGCCATGGATGTTTCACCAGCCTGAAGAAGCAACAAGGGGCTATTCAATTCAGAAAATGGGAGTAAAGAACCAATTCAGGGAAGACCAGTCCCTGATGGGCAGGGACAAGAGCAAGGGGTAGGTACAGAATATGCCTTGGCCTCTAAATGCAGAGAGGAGTGAGTGAGGGGACCATCATGTTGACATTTTAGGAAGATGGGGTTGGGAGAAGCTCATATCTAGCATCTTACACTTAGCAGCCCTGTGTCTCCAGGACACAGAGGGGCAGCAGACACTTCTATTCCAGCAATGTACCAATGAGACCGACAGAGGGCATGGCTGAGCCCAGGCTCATAATCCCGGGCTCTGAAGACGGTGGAGACTCTCCAGTTAGAGTCTCTGAGGCAAAATCCCATCAAGGCTACACTGTGTGTCAAATTAAGGAGCCCCCGTCATCACCTCTGACATCCCTGCAGGAACCCAGGAAGCAAAAGCAGGACACGAGACACTCTGCTAACCCAGTGACTCCCTCTGAGAGTGCAAGTTTTCTGAGGGCATGACGGTCTTCCTTGGTCACTGCGCCAACCTCAGTGCTTAGCACAGGGTCTGACACAGGTAGGGTTGGCCTCAATTATTGATGAGCAAGTGATAGAAACCACGCCCAAAATGAGAAAACCAACCTGATTAAGTCCACCTGACTGGAAGGGAGAGGAGGACTACTCCTTAGCTCTGGGTCCTCTTCTTCCTTATGTCCCTGAATTGGAGCTACTGCTTTGTATTTGTCCTGGGTTTTAATTCTAGAGATATCCATGCAGTACCTCCTTGCAGCCACAGGGGGGAGAACACAGCTGTCCCAGGGCCCACACTCAATCCTTCCTGTTGACTGACAGCTAGCTTCCGGGTGTGTAGGTGAGATTTCAGAAACAGCTGGAGCCAGGCCCTGGGGGATTAAGGGAGAAGCTGAGGTGGTCAACACGGCGGAAAGCATCCCTTTAAAGTTTAAAGTGCCGTCTGAAGCTGGCAAAGGCCCTCTTGTGTAAAGGACTTTAGCAAAAGGGCAGGCCACCCCTTTCTCCTGTCTGGACCTCTGAAGCAATTTGTCTATGTTCTTTCATATTTTCCCTATAATCCATTCTCTTGTGACCCTGCTCAGAATTCTCTGCAAGCTTTTCAGTAGCCCTACGATGAAATCCCAACTCCTCAGCAAGGCTTGGCTGACCTGCCTCTGGCCTCCCTCTCCAGTGTCCTTCTGGACCTCCGAGGAAAGGCACTTGGGGAACACTGCTGCTATCTGGCTCTAGAGCCCAGGATCTTCAGAAGTTTGGAGCTTTAGATCTAAATTCACATGACCTTCCCCAAGCCAGCTCAGCCAAGGCTACATATATGATCACTATCATTTTAACTTACTCATAGAATTTGTCATTCTCTGACATTATCTTGTTTCCTAATTTTTTGTTAGATTAGGATCTATTTCCTTCACCAAAAATAGGCTCCACAGGACAGGTATTATGTCCATCTTCAATTCCTAGTACCACGAGCCAAAGTGGCTGCTCAATAAATATTTATGAACTAGAGGGATCAGAATTAAGTTGGACCAGTCTAGAAAGTGTTCCTGAAAGATGTTTAAGCAAAGGATACACAGGAGCAGAAGATGGGAAAAAAACTAGAACTCCTGGGCAAAGTGGCTGCTTTCTTGGACATGATAATAACACTGGCGGAGGGAGAAAAGGATGGGAGAGGGATGCCTCCCAATACACCACATACCCCAATACCCTTACTCTGGCCCCCTTTGTCTCCAAGGCTTATCTTCTGGGTGTTCACCAAGGCTCTGAGGCCCCAGGGTGTATCCCTTCAAATCCCCCACTCATTCCCTGAACCCAGGAGGCCGGCTCCCAGCTCCTAGGTGTGTCTGTCATGTAGCAATCAGGGCTCGGCCTCACCTCCTACCCACACTCAAGTTCTGGCAGATCTGAGGTAGGGTGGGGGCTGGCCTGTGGGAAAACAGGGGTTTACTGGTTTGCTCAGAGAGGGAGCTAGCAGATAAACCAGACTTGGAAATGGGTTGGTGCAGAGCCAGCTCTGTGGCTCTGCCTCACCATTAATCCAATGTGATGTATCCAAAGCAATGCTAAACCCCAGGCCCATTGCCTTGCCAGCCATTACCTGAACTGCTGGGACCCTCTCTCAGTGAGAATCCCCTCCATCTGCTCCATCACTGGACACAGGACATTCAGGAAACAAACTCACTGAGGCAGTATAGATGGGGGAATGGCAAGGAGCTTGGAGAGAGACAGTAGTTAGCACTTACAGCGCTAAGTCACGTAAGCCAAACTGGTCCTTGAAATTCCATCAGGAAGGTACCAAATTGAAACAAATTGTAAGTCTAGCACACCCAGTTTTTTCTCCAGCACAAGAACAGAATTTCTTTGGTCGTGCACATGGAGCAAGTTGTGTTTGGAGACATTATTAAAAAGTACTTATCTTTAAACACTAGAACACAACTAGAAATATCATTAAATGCATACTTGGTGTGGCAAGATGCTCATACTACGTGAGGCATCTGGAAACTGAAGCAATTGCAGGTTCATTCTGGTGCTAATCTCTTAGTTCTCTGTTTTCGTTTTGCCAGGAGTTTACAGTTGGATTTATTGAAATTAATACACATGTGCTCAGAGCTGCCACCTATGGCTGTGCAGGCTGCACACCACAAAGTGGGCTAGTGGGGACTAAATGCAGCCTGCCCCCAGCTCGCAGGGCATGGCTCTAATCACACAAGGTGGTATGTGGGCTGGCCAAGATCCTTTCTAGGACACTACTCCACAGCATAGCAGAAAGCCAATACCAGTGTAGGCTCTGGAATTCTGGGGTTTGAACACAGGCCTTGCCACACTGTCTGTGTGACCTTGGGTAAATTACTTAATCTCTATATGCTGTGGTTTCCCTTCCTAAAGAATTTGCATAATTACAGTACCTACCTCACAGAATCACTGTGACATTTCAATGAGATCACGCATTTAGAGCACTTGGCGCAAGTAAAATATCAATAAATTGGCTAACATTATTATTAGTAGCACTAGTATTAGGTGGAGAGAAAAATGGGGAAGTCGATTTGTTGCTAAGGAGCTCTAGAGGCAAATAGATAATGGCATTTGGAGGTGTTTGGGTTACCTCTTGCTTTAGATGTCAAAGTGTTCAAACATTATACGTATATCTAACTGGAGTTGATTTTACCATAGCAGTTCTCTTTTGTTGATTCTTTATTCCTTTTACTCCTAGAGTTGACTTTATGCTGACAGAATGGAGTTTAATGAGCTCATTCAGTCACTGTTAATTAATTAGTAAGAATTCATTACACATAAAAACTTGTGTCCTCCAGAAAACTTTTTGGAGAGATGCCCCACCCACTGCAGTCATTTTTTTCATCTATCCCTTCCAGTAGCACCAACTGTACATTGCATCCACTGTCACAGGTCATCTGTGCTTAGTGAGTGTCCCTGAAGCAATGTCTACTCAGGCAGCTCTATAAAAACAGAGGAGGCTTCCTGAGGCTAAAGAGCAATAGGATGTCAGGGATTGGAGTGTGGGGCAGCGTGGTAATTGAACTGAAGTGCTTCTGGGGTTCATAAAGATTGTTCACGAGTGACTGTAGCCCTCCCACTCCAGGCTTGCCACCTCTGTGCATTGCATCACATTGTGTAAAGAGGCCCACTCTTAAATAAGGTCTTGCTTTATCCTTGTAGCACTAGTTCAAGTTCTAGCACCTCCCTATTACACCAGGAACTGGTTGGGCCACCTGAACCTCATTGTGGAGAAGGTTGTTTGATTGGGATGTTTTGTAACTTTGAGGTGATCAACTCTTAAACTGGGAGGGGGGGTGAAGTAGGGGTTGGGATAAGTCAATGAAATGGAGTAGACACTCAAAGTTCAGGACCCAGATCCCATCTCCAGTTGATTAGCTCTAAGACCTGTTTTGCATTTTTTCTCTATTCCTTGTCTTAGGGCAAAACAGTCATCTCTCTGAAGACCCAAGAGTTGGATAATGGGAGGGGACCATTCCCAAAGGAGGACAGTCTCCAACTTGGTGGAAGGATGCTTGAATTCTAACATATCCAATCTAACAAACGTTGGCTCCACCTATACTCTGTGTAAAATGCAGTGTTTGAGGGATATAAAGGCAATTAAGATATAGTTCCTGACCTCAAGGAACTTAATATTCTAAGAGGGACATAAGAGAAGAACATACGTTACTCTAAGTACAATGTTAGAGAGATACAACTGAATTGTTATGGCAATTCCGAGAAAGGCAAAATGTGTGGGGAAAGCAGGTGAGAGATGATGGGAGAAATCAGGGAAGCTTCATCCAAGATGGCTGCTGGATTCTGAGAATTGGAGATGAGAGAAGGGCATTTTAGGAATAAGGAACAGCATGGGAAGATACTTGGAGAAGGAAAAAGAAGAGTATATTTGGTACTGAGTCCAGTTTGGCCATAAGGTAAGAAACATGCAAAGGCAGTATAAGAAGAAAAAGGAAAGGTAGATTGAGCCAGAACATGAAGGGTCTTCAATACCAGTCTAAGGAGTTTAGACAAAACTGGGCAGGGTGGGAAAAGCCTGAATGATGTGAGAGGAATGAAGGATATAAGGAAAAGAGACAGACAAAAGGAGAGGTGCTTGGGTGCCACTGCCAATCCCTTGGAAGGACAGGTCCAACTTGTCTCCATCCCAGCTCCATTTGCATCAAGAACCTCCTTGCCATCTCACCTTCCTATTGCCTAGGGCAGAATGTGAATTGAGAAATCCAAGGTAAGTGGGGGACAGTCCATACCTTCCCTCCGAGAGCCCCAGGGGTGAGTGACAGGATCTGGGGGTGAGTCAGTAGGGTGGGGGCCCCATTTCTGCTCACATCTGCCTCCCTGGGAATATAAAGAGCAAGTCGTGAGGCCCCGCCTTAGAGCACCCTAAACTTGACACCATGAAGATCCCAGTCCTTCCTGTTGTGGTTCTTCTCTCTCTTTTGGCGCTCCACTCTGCTCAGGGGGCTACCCTGGGTAGTCCTGAGGTGAGCACATCACCTGGATTCTCTTTTTCTTATTCCTATTACCTCACTTACTCTTCAATTTCTTACTTTCTATCCATTCCTGGATAAGTGGTTCTTATTTTTGAATATTATCAGGGCTGGACAAGAAGCTTGGGCTCTGAGGGAGGGAAGAGAGGGGGCAGGAAACGAAGCATCCCTGGGAAGACCTCTAGGAAAGGACATGCTGTTTCTGGAAGGGATGGTGAAGTATGGGGTGGAGGCTGAACAACTAAACCCTGGGAGGACAGGGGCTGAGGCTACTTGTCTGGGTTCAGCTTCATCTTTGTTTCATTGATATCCCTGGGAATGGCTTCCAGGTGACTGGATGCTCCCCACTACCTCTGGAGCCCAGGCCATAGCAAAATTTCTTAGGAGCCAGTTTCTAGCCAGGAGGAATCCCGAGGCCTCTCTATGCCTACCTTATTTCAATGTGGGGGGAGAATGCGTATGCTGGATCGAAAAGTCTATGATAGGGGTTACAAACTCATTTGCTTAAGGATCCAAGCAAGTGATGTCAAAGAGAAAAAGGGCTGGTGGGGCCTCAGGGGAGGTGGAGCCAATGTGCCCAGTCTAAAAGGGACAGTCTGTATTTTGACTGCTGTTAAGAGGGAAATGTACCCAGTGTGGCCAGAGTTTTAAATTTTTTTCAGGAGAAACTGGAAAGCTGATTTGTGAATTTTTAGTAATTAAAAATGTGTAATTTAAAATGAAATAAAACACAGCCAAGCTACCATGAGATCTAAACATTTGGGTGTAGCCTCTGTTGTGGGAAGGAAGGTTTAAGAAGCATGAAGCTGAGCAAGCTGAGAGAGCAACAGGATGGGCTGTGCTAAGGGCTGGGTGACTTACCAAGTGGAGGATGGAAATAGAGACTGGGACTTTGGTAGCAATAAAGCCACAAAGCAAACCAACCTCCATAAATTCAAGGCAGACAGGGCACCTCGGCAGCGTGGCTTCCCCTGGCAGGTCAGTGTCCCCCACCCAGCTCCCTGGGCTCAGTGTGGGTGTCTCAGAAACTGCCAGAACTGCAGAACAACACAAGCTCGTTTTTCTTGGGAGGAGTCCTCTTTCTCCACCCTTTCCACCTGGTGCAGGTCTGGGTTTTTCACTTCTCTATCTTACACATGCTCTTCTCTTCACCTTGTCTGTCTGTCAGGCATCTGTCTTGCTGGAACAGCCTGGGTTAAGGAGGCCTGAGGGTGGAGAACAGGCTATTTGATTGTGAACTAACCTGTGGAAGAAGGCAGAGCTGGTTGAGAGATTTGGGGAAGAGGGATTTGCTGTCACATGATCATTTGGTTCCTTTCTCCCCTTTGCTTTCCAGGAGGAAACCACCATTGGTAATTATGCAGCAGGGCCTGAGGTAAATGCCCATTTCCCCACACTCTAGCCATGAGTTTGTCCTCATCTATTCATCTTCATGCTCCTTAGCGATTTTTCTGACACCCCTCTTCTTTGCCTAGGCCGTTAGCCCTCAGTTCCTGAACATTGAAAAGTTTCGATCTGTAAGTACAACCTCTAGTGCTGCCCCCACAAATATCCACACCAGAAAGGGGATCAACACCTTGGTAGTGCCAAGCTGCCAGGGTCCCTTCGTCTTTTCTGGAGGGCTAGGGGCTAAGCTTTGTCCTCCCCTGGAATCAACCCTCTTTTGGTCTCTCTTTCCCCACAGGCTTTTAAGACTGAAGAATTCCTGAACTGGCATGCCCTCTTCGAGGTAAGTGCCTGTGTACTCCTTATTCTGCTAGACTGTCTGCAGTCTATCCAGGGTAGTGGCAACATGTGCCAGTTCTAGCCCTCTGAGTTCTTCCCTGAGTTCTAGGAGAGAGTAACTGCCGTGCTTGGATGCTGTCTAGCAAAGAAAGTTTCCCCAAAAGGCTGTCATGGCTCTACTTTATATTCCCAACATGGCAGTAGAAGAGCAAGGCCACAAAGACAATTCCAGAAAAGGAAGAACTGAATCAGTCAAGAGTTTATTTAAGTGCCCTTATGCTCAATGAAGAAACTAAGGTCCTGGGTTAGGTGGTCTACCCAAACTTCAAAGGCTACATCAATGACTGTGCTGGAACTAGAGCTTCCATCACATTACTGCACATACTTGCTATGTGCTCTCATGAGAATGTCTTCCATTCTCTGAGCCTCAGTTTCCTCACTTGTGATGTGAGGATGATGACAAACACACCTCAAAAGGTTGCTGTGCAGACCAAATGCTATCACGGCTGTACTGCATTTAGTACAAGGCAGATACAGAGCAAGGGCGCAGGAAATATTAGTTTTTACTGATTATAAAACAATAATACCACCACCACGATGGTTGTGGGTGCTTACTGATCCATGCTCACCTGACCTGTGACATGTCTCTCATTTTTTTTTCTATTTTAGATGATCAAAAAGAAGCTTCCTTTCCTCAACTGGGATGCCTTTCCTAAGGTAAGAGGAAGTGAGCGTTAGCAGGATAAGGAGATTGGAGGATGAGGGAAGAAGTAGAGGATCTGGGAGAGAAAGTGGCATGGTGAAAGGAGGAGAAACCTTTTCAGCAAAATTAAGGAAAATCTCAGCTACAATAGAGAATGGGAACAGATTGGGACAGAGACTCCTTTTCATCAGTGGCTTCATTATGGAGGACTCCGGCTCCCTGCACCGGAGAGTCCTAATCTGATCACACCCCTCTCTTCCTCCAGCTGAAGGGACTGAGGAGTGCAACTCCTGATGCCCAGTGAACATTTCCTTCAAGACCCAGCATCACTGACACCTGCTGAAGAGGGGCTACTGTGGGATCTGATCACCATCCCGAATCACTCTTTCTTGGCTCAATGACTCCAATAAAATGTTTTCCAACTAAATAGCACCTGTATTTGTGGCTCTGTCCTTATCCTCTAGAAAGGAATTAAGATGGAGTCGGCTCCAAGGCTGGTAAGCAAAAATCTTGAATTCCGAGAAGGTAGTAAATAGTAAGATAGAGGGAAGTGGGGAGGACATATCAAGTTGGGAAGAGACCACCTATATCTTAGTTCCTTAGTATTGGCTGACATCCTTGAGGAGCATGAAGCTGTGAGTTGCATGGTAAGATGCTTACGAAATCAAACCTGCTTCAAAACTACTGACACCTCCACCCTCCTGCTTTTTGAGAACCTGACTCCTTTGGTGTGGCAATTTGGTAAAACAAAGCTATCTGAATCCAAGGGTGAGGACCAGCTTAAATCATTAGTTCACCTGAAATCCTTTTGGTTTCCTCTAAATTGGGTAGGTTATAAATAAGAAAACTAGTGGTGTGACCCTATGCTTTTGTAAGCACCATTTATTTATCTGTGGAAATAAATGAGAATTATAACGACGATCTTGTGGTGTTTTTATGAAGGTCAAATGAGATAAGGTATGTGAAGCCCCTTGCACAAGGCCAGGTATGTAGTAGGTTCTCCACAATAGCCTGCTCTCTTCACTCCCCTAGAGTTGCCACAGTGACCTTACTCACTTCTCACTCACTCATTTACTCGCTCACACACTCAATTATCCATCCATCCATCCATCCATTGCAAAGATCTTAAAACATGAAATGGATTCAGTGTCAGTTCCTGTAGATGTATTCTGCATGGAATCTCTGTGTACTCTGTGTGCCTACTCTGTGTCTTAAAATGTTGGGGTTATTTTTGGCTTATCTTGAAAACTGGGAAAAATCAGAGAACAATGGACCTCTGCTTGGCTTAAGTGTAAGTAATAGTTGCCCTCCTTGCACAGAACATGGTTTCCAGGTAAGTAAAGTTCCACCTGGCAAGTTTCATTTCTCTACTTTGCCTTTTGGTCTCTATAAGCAACTGAGTGTCCAAACTGTAAAGTGGACTGCAAACAGAGGGAAATTAAATTTGTGTAGAGGCAGGAAAAACTTTCTCTTACTCTCTTAAATTCTGTGCTTGGCTTAAGAATTAAACCGACATAAGACCTACAAATTTACTTAATATATTTTTTTACATGTACACTGGGATCTTCAGAAGAAAAATAAAACCTGAAAGGAGATGTTAGGCTCAAAGGCTTACATACCTATTTATATAAAAAAACAATAAGTTATGGGGAAGTGATGACACAAAGTGGATTGGACTGGGAACATTAAGCTGGGATAGTGAGTAAGAAATATATGGGGGAAACAAATGAAAGATCAGGGTGATTTGAGAAGGTTTGTTTATGCAGACTGGAGTTGACTCCCAGACTCTGGTGATAAATACTGCTTTTCTCTTCTTGGTACAGGGAAGGTACTTTTCTCAAGGAAAATGTTATGACCTGCTTTTAGGCAGAAAGGGGAAGAACAGAGAATACTTCCTGTATCCTCTGTGTCTCAAGTGCTGTCAGCCCCAAATCATCAATGTGTCAAAGTGACATACTTGGGGGTGGCCTATTCTGAACCCTTTCACTTGGTTCCTGCTTTCAAATGGCTCACAGATTAGATGACAAAGACACATAAACGTTGCTCATACCCTTCCTTTTGGTTAACTAACAATAATACACACCCACACGCCCACACACCCACACACCCACATGAGAAATTTATAAATGGATGCTGGTCAAATGCTACAATCAATTAAAATATTTAATACAGGCAATAGGGAGGTGAAGACCTAGGAGGTTGGTGGGGTTTGGGAGTGGGGATTGGGGAGGAGGGGAATGGGAGATATCTGTAATATTATCAACAATAAAAATATATTAAAAAGTTAAAAAAATATTTAGCAAAGATTGAATGCTCATAAATTGGGTGATGGAAAATGAAGGCAGGTCCTTAAGACACATTTACTCAATGTCTAGGTTTTAAGGAAGGACAGGGGTCATCATACAGAAGTCAAGACTATCTCTTAATAAAAAATGTATTAAGTAAATTTGTAGATCTTATGTCGGTTTAATTCTTAAGCCAAGCACAGAATTTAAGAGAGTAAGAGAAAGTTTTTCCTGCCTCTACACAAATTTAATTTCCCTCAGTTTGCAGTCCACTTTACAGTTTGGACTATCACATTTATTCAATGTCTAGGTTTTAAGAAAGAACAGGGGTCATCATACAGAAGTCAAGACTACCTCCAAGTGTAGTCCTGGGATCATCAGCAGCAGCACATGGAAACTTACAAGACACCGGGTCAGAAATGGTGGGGCCCACCAATCTGTGTTGTAACAAGCTCTCTAGGTGATTCTGATGCATTAGAGCCTGAGAACCGCTGAGGAAAGGAAAGCCAGAGAATGACTAATGGAGAATTCAGGATGGTAGTTACTCTGCTGGGGCAAGTGGAGGAGGAAGTGGGTGACAAGGCTTCTACTATTAGTGGTTTTATTTTTTCCTTAAATATATTGTAGGAGAGGAAAGAGTATATTTTCCTTCTACTCTTCTAGATTTTTGGCTGGTTCTCTGCAATAAAGGACAGATTAACAAGAAAAAAGTATACAAACTTATCTATATAAATATAAAAGCTCAGTGACCAGATCATTGGAATGACCAGTCTCTATGACATGTACTGTGGTGGCCAATCAGCCTGATTTGGGCCTCCAAACTCTCCTGCACCCCTTCCCTCTGGCTGGCCTGGCTCCCAGTAAGCATCCCTGACCCCAATCAAGGGTGGGGCTGGCCAGCCAACTTCCCACAGCCCCTCCCCCAACCAGCCTGGCCCCAATCAGCCCCGATTGGGTGGACTGGCTAGAACCCACCCAGGCACAAATTCGTACACTGGGCCTTTAGTTTAATATAAATTTTATGGAACATGGGAGCCTTATAAGGAAGTGAAGACCTAAAGAAGAGGTCAAACCTGTATCTCCTGTGCTAGATTTGAGGAAGAGTGGGAAGTCATGCACTAATGTGATAGGACCAAAAGGGTATGAGCTCAGTGTGGTAAGTGGTGAGAAACTTAGCAAGGCCTGTTCTTTCAGACTCCCCTTGGAGTCCTCAGTGTTGGGGATAAGATGATGGTTTCCTCAGGGTGTAGAAAGGGAACATCTCACATGAAGGTCCTAGGACCTGTTTCAGGGGAAGGACACAGAGTCATTCCTGCATCTATTTTCTCAAACTCCTTCGGCTTGAAATATTCAGTATTCCAAGGCATCATATTTTGGGTAGTGTGTCCTGTACCCCATCAATATACGTGTTATACACACTTATGTACATTCCCAATAATATATTAATAAAACAAAAGAATGTCTTTGAGTAAAAGAAACAATGTGAGTTTAGAGAGCCTAGAATCTGAAAAAAAAAGTGTAGACATGCTTGTATAAATAAGTGATAGATGTATTCTAGACCAGTGCACCAACACGAACCAGATAATTCAGAGAACTGGAAGAATGGGAGATAAGAATGGTCTCTCTGGAGAATGTGCAGGATGAGGATGAACCCAAGAAGTAGCCACACTTCACTGTATACTTCATAGAAACAACCAATAGATCTTGTATGGACACTATGCCACCCATTAAGCAAGGCACAGAGATATATGATGAGATATAGAACAATCTCTGAGACAGTAAAATAAAAAAAGAAAATGGCAGAGCAATGTGAATAATATGTTTAAAGAAGAGAGATGGCACAAATATATGCTCTTATATGTATAAAATGTCTCTAGAATAAAACTCAAGAAGTAATAGTGATCACCTCTAGGGACTGAAATACCCTGTGTGCTTTTTTGGATTTTATAGGTATATATATATATATATATATATATATATATATATATATACACACACACACATATATATATATATATATATAATGTATACTATTACATATTCAAAAGAATAAATTTAAAAAGTAAAACTATACCTGAAACTAATATAACTAATATAATATTGTATACCAACTATACTTAAAAAATAAAAACAAAAAATAGAACTTTCACCCTGTGACTCAGTTGGTTGGGCGTTGTTCTGAGCACCCAGGATTGCTGTTTTGACACCTGGTTTCAGACTCAATCCGATCAATGTTACGCTTTCATCGATGTTTCTTTCTATCTCACTCTCCCTTCTTCTCTCTCTAAAAATCAATAAACTATTCTTTAAAAACATAAAATACACTAAAACTCTTCTCTCTCTCTCTCTCACACACACAGACACACACACACACACACACACACACACACACACACCTTTTCATTTTAAGGTTGCAGGGTCTAACCCATGAACTGGCCGAGATTAGGCACAGCCTACTGAAGAAAGGAAATATATTTCTCATATTTAAAGTATGGTCCTTGCACTAGCAGCATCAGCATTATCCGGGCTTGTGAGAAATACAGAAACTCAGCCACCCTGAGACAGTGAATCAGAATATGCATTTTAATTAGACAACCCGTTGCCCCCCGACCGCCCAACACACACCCAACAGGGTTCATACGCACAGTGAAGCTTGAGAAACACTGCCTGAGACATTAGGTACTGTGCAGACTGCCTTCTAGGAGCTAATAACCCAGCTGCAGAGGAAGTGCACAGGTAGAAAGTGCTTTGTTTAAGTTAAATTCAACTGAAGGGAGAAATTCCTTTCGAGTCAGGTAAGAAAACCAGAAGTAGATTTTGACATGGGCACTAAAGAAAGCATATGGTCCTAAAAAGAACAAACTCATTTGTTACTTTTAGAGGCTGCTGGAAACCAATTCATTATTTTGAAAATTGATAAAAAAAATGGAAGGGATCAAGCATTTATTCTCTTTCCTGTTATGACTATGCTATATAACTCCAGTCAGATCGT
This sequence comes from Lasiurus borealis, assembly GCA_004026805.1. Lineage (NCBI taxonomy): Eukaryota > Metazoa > Chordata > Mammalia > Chiroptera > Vespertilionidae > Lasiurus > Lasiurus borealis. Next base: position 20,379 of record PVJN01000426.1, read on the forward strand.
GACCCAGTTGTACCTCAGGGCAAACAAAAAGTTTTTCTTTATATAAAGATTTGCAGCTAATAAGTGCAGATGGAATAATATAATTATAATATTAGCATTTTGCACAACTTAATAAAATGATGGATCTAGGCTAGCATGAACGACAACTAGCACTGTCAGGTAAAATACTGACAGGGAACCTCAGAGTGGTTGGTAATTACTAAATCTAGGTTAAGATATACATGAGGGTTCTTTATAAAAGCTTCCTATTTTGTATATTTTGCAAATTTCCATAATGAAAGCTTTAAATAATATTTTTTAAAAAAGTATTTTCATACTTTTGGAGCCAGAGAGACAACAAAGGGCATCCCCTCAGTGGCCAAAGCATGAGTGCAGGACTGGTAGTGCGAGGATACTGGGTTGGGGACCTAGTTCAGCGCGGCGATAGTGTGGGTGATGCAGGCTAGACATGCAGGTTTGGTCAGATGATGGAGGCCAAGAACACAAGGTGGAGAAATTCCCACTCCGTCCTGCGGTCAGCGAAGAGTCCTGACGGTGCTAGCAACCACAGCCACAGTGGCAACGACAGCCACTCTTGTTTGGTTCTTATCACAAGCCGGGCGTTACGCCAAGCTCTTTGCGTGTATCTTCTCAGTTGAGCCACATAACAATCCTATTAGGTTGGAACCATTATCTCCATCTTTCCAATGAAGAAACCAAAGAGGGATGAAGCAATTTGTTTAGGCTCACAGAGCTAACCCTTGGCAGAGCCGGGATTAAACTTGCACATGCCTAGGCCATTACCCCTGCTTTAACTGGAGTCACTCTAACTTCCTTTGCTTTATAAACTGGGGTTCCATAGAAGATTTTGCTGGACAATATGTTTCCATTCCTTAAGAAATGTTTGGGAACCATCGTCGAGAATGATGGGCAGCTCTGAAGTCATGTAAGGTGGTATATCCTGGTGGTTAGGACACAAGTTCTGAATCAGTCAGACGTGGTTTCAAACGCTGCTCCTTCCGCTTTTTAACTGTGGGATGTTTGGATGGCCACTCTGTTAAGGCCTCAGTCTCGTCATTTGTAATGGGAGAATTAAAATCAATTCCTCTTAGGAGTTAGGAAACAATAAATGTTAGTCTATTTTTATTCATATTCACAAACAAGAGCTGTTATGACTATACTATAAACTCCAGTCAGTTCATGACCCAGACAGATTCTTACTTGGAGAACAGATATTCACAATTGCACTCATTTGCTCTTTTATAAAGGACCAGAGGTCCAGTACACAAGTTCATGCATGGGTGGGGTCTGGCTGGCCATTCTGGTGAGGATGATCAGGCCCGGCCACCAGGGGAAGGGGATGGGGGAGGTTCGCCTGCCCCGGCCCCGATCAGAGTCCTGTTCGAACTCCCGATCAAGGGGACATTTTGCATATATTGTCCCCTTTTATTCTATAGGACTGTATAGGATGAGGAAACAGCTCAGCCAAGGGAAGTGCTTTTCCAAGGGCACCCAGGAGGGAGCAGCAGGCCAGGCTTTCCACCAGGTTCTGTTATGCTCCAAAGCCCGAGCTTGGAACCATTTTACCTTCCTCTCTCTGTAAGGCACAAGAGCTCCCAGGCTTGGATCCCCTTGTAGCAAGTACTTCTCATTTATGCTCTTATTTAATTCGTACAACCTCATGAGAATGTACCAGTATCAGGTTCATTTTACAGAAAGGAAGATAAAACTTAAAGAGACAAAGTATGGCTGGGTTTAACCTTCTGTCACTTAAATTTCTCATCAGATTCTGAATGACAAAGGCAGGATTGAACTGCAAAGTGGTGGATATGTGCACCCCAGCAGCTACTGTCCTAGAAATACACTAGGAATGCTTACATACATGTTCAAAGAAGTAGATATAATGGTTTTACAGCAGCAATGCTTGCAATGGCTCAAAAAATGGAAACCATCTAAATGTCCATCAATCAAAGAATGAGAAAATAAAATATGGTCTATCCATCCAGTAGATAGTAGGTATATCTAGCGGTGAAAATGAAATAGAGTGACTTACATGCATCAACTGGACTGGGTCTGAAAAACATAAAATTAAGTAAAAAATCTAAGATGATATCTATAGTGTGAAACCATTTATGTAAAGCTTAAAAACATGCAAAGCAATAGATATGTTTGAGGGTACATCCATTTGCAGTCAAAGTGTAAAAATATGGGTGGGAATGAAGTCCCTCACTAACTTGAGGCTTGTGTTACCTCTGGACAGGGAAGGAAGCAGGACAAAGAAAGGGATGACTAGGGCTTCAGCTTTGTTTTTGGTTCTTAAATTAAGTCTGAAATAAACAGGTCAAAATGTAAAGATGAATAAAGCTGGGAGGTGTATACACTAGGCTTTGTTAATATGGTTTCTCATATTTTTAGGTGTGTTTGAAGTATGTCATAGTAAAACATTTTAAAGCGACAATAATAAAGACACCGTAATTTTAACCTGCCCCAAACGTTCTGTTGCTGAGACGGCGCTCCTCGGGCTGCCTGCTCAGCATGGTCCCTCCTGAGGGCCTGGCTCACTTCCTGACAAACACGAGCACTGTGGAGGCAGCCCAAGCACGCTGGCAATGACCTCTCCTCAGATGCTCCTGTGAACACAGCATGCTGCCCTGGATGACTGTCCTCCTATTAAAACCTCCCCCAGCATTTCCGGGCATCAGCTGATGAACCTAGGACAGCAACATTCCTGGGTGCTCCTCGCCACACCAGTGGCCACCCACACAGATAAAAGCCCTCCGTCCTCTCCCACCAAGAGGCCCCTCACGTCCCTACATTCCTCATGGAAACTCCGCGTCTCTCCACCGTCTGGGACCTGAGGTAATGTTCCTCAGTGCGCCCTGCTGCCATTGACCTCTTTCCCTTCTCCGTTCCTATCAGATCTCCCATTAACCATGGATACCTACTCAGTTCCCAGGAACCCCAAAAGCCCCTTTTTATGTGAAGCCAGATCATGCCATCTTTCTGCTTTCGAACCTTCGATGATTTCCAGTTACTTCCAGAATAAAGCCCTATAGACTTTGCCAACGGCCTCATCTCCTACCCCTTCAACTATCTTGCCCACTTTGGTTCAGCCATCCAGCCAATCTGGGGCTCCTCAAACAGGCCAAGCCTGCGTGATGCCTCCCCTCCTTCCCTTGATCCCTCCCTTCCTCCGGGTCTTTTGAGATGACACCTCCTCAGTGAGGCCTTCCTAGTCTGATCACCCCACCTAAAGCATCACCTGCCCTTTTGATCTTCTAACCCTGCTTTATGTTTCGTTACAGCATTTATCACTACCAGAAGCATCTTTATTACTCTGTTCTCTTTATCACACTCAAGAGCTGCACTGTCCAATCTAGTAGCCAGGAGCCACATGTGGCTGTTGGGCCCCTGAAATGTGACTAATCACAACTGAAATAAGGAGCAAGTGTAAAACTCGCATGCCACATTTTAAAGACATTGAAATAAAAGCAAACGAGCATATAAACATCTCACTCATATCTTGACATTACACGTTGAAATAATACTTTGAATATATTGGGTTCAACAAAACATGATCTCACTCGTATGTGGAATCTAATGAACAAAATAGGTCCAGAGACTGAGAAGCATGGGACAGACTGACGAGTTTCAGGGGGGAGGAAGGGGGGTGGGTGGGGTGGGTGAAGAGAGATTAACTGAAACATACATGCATATATGCATAGCCCACGGAGACCGACAATAGTGTGGTGAAGGCCTGGGAGGGTGTGAGGTGGAGGGGATCACTGGGGAAAAACAACAAAGAGGACATCTGTAATACTTTCAAAACTAAAGATAAACTCTTAAAATATTTATTTATTTATTATTTTTTTAGTACTGAATTTTTTATTAATATATTACATGTGTACATATCTTCCCATTGCTCCCCTCATCCCACTTTCATGCATGCCCTCACCCCCCAGTGTCCTGCATCCATTGGTTATGATTATATGCATGCATACAAGTCCTTCGGTTGATCTCTTATCTCCCCCACCTCTTCCTAACCTTCCCGCTGTAATTTGACAGTCTGTTTGACGCTTTACTGCCTTTGTATCTATCTTTTTGTTCATCAGGTTATAATGTTCTTTATCATCCATAAATGAGTGAGATCACGTAGCATTTTTCTTTCACTGACTGGCTTATTTCACTTAGCATAATGCTCTCCAGTTCCATCCAACTTGCTGCAAATGCCCTTGAGAGTCTCCGTCTCCCTCCCGCCAGAGAAAGCCAGCCAGGTACTCCTGCACCCATTCTCTCCATGAGCGCATATCCGTACCTCAGCTTTTTGCAGCTCCTCTGGGTCTCTGTGAGCCCCTCTCTTTCCTTCTAGTTGTAGAATTTCCACTTAGCCAGCTTTCCTGTGGTTCTGGATAATGTCCGTTCTGTCTTTTAGTTGTAGTTTTGAAATTATTGTGCGAGACAGTAGTGTAGGTGTTTACCTATGCCGTCATCTTGGATTCTCCACTCCTTATATTATCTTCACATTTTTGGATTCTTTTTTCTTCTTGCTTTTCCAGTTGAATGTTTTCTGATTCTTCATATTTCAGATCTTTGACTTGATTCTTGCCTTCCTCTAGTCTGCTGTTAGGTCTCTGTATAATATTTTTTATTTCAGTCAGTGTATGTTTAATCTCTAGTTGCTCCTTTTTCATCTCTAGTTGGTCCTTTTTAATCTCCTCTTGGGTCTCACTAAATTTATCCATCTTTTCTAGGAGATTCTTGAAAAACCTTATAACTGTGGTTTTGAACTCTATATCCAGGCATTTGTTTTCCACCATTTCCTTTGTTTGTGATCTCTTCCTTTGTCTCTGCATTTTCACTATGCTGGGAGAACTTCTGTGTTGGATTCAGCCTTATGATACAAGACTTGCAAAACTGCAAAAGACTCTCTGTTGAGCTTGAGAGGGGTGGAGTCTCAGGGCTTAACAGACCACCTTGCCTTCCAGTCATCCCCGCCCTATGTGGCCCCTGGGTCTCATGTGGCTCTGGATAATCGCTGGAGTGGTCCCTGTGAGCATATGCAGTACCTCTAGACCGCTGCCTTTCCGGCTCCCCTGCGCTCCAGGACCATATGAGTCTGGGTCCCCAGGGTCTCTCCCGAAACTGGGGTTTAGTGGAGTTAGAAGTGGTGCAGTTGGGAAGCTCTGTCTCCCACACACTAGTGAAAGCCTGCAGCACACTCAGCAGTCGGTCTTCTGTGTGCAGTGCTGGGCACGCCACCAGACTTCTGTCCTTTTGTGACTCCCCTAAGTTCTCATGCACTTCACCCTTCTCACAGTCCAAACTCCCCCAGTATGAGTTTTGGCCAGACCTGGGGTTCAGTTGTAGGATAAGGGGTTCAGTGTAGGTGGGAGTCTCCCATCTCCCTCCTGCCAGAGGAAGCCAGCCAGGCAATCAGGCACCTGCTCTCTCCACGCATGCGTCTCTGTACCTAGCTTTTTTTGCAGCTCTTTTGGGTCTCTGTGAGCCCCTCTTTCCTTCTAGTTGCAGAATTTCCACTTAGCCAGCTTTGCTGTGGTTCTGGATGATGTCTGTTCTGTCTTTTAGTTGTAGTTTTGAAATTGTTGTGTGAGGCAGCAGTTTAGGTGTCCACCTATGCTGTCATCTTGGTTTCCCACCCTATCACATCTGTTTTAACTGGGCATCTACAAAGGAAGGCAGTTTAAGGCCTCACTGGAAGACTTCTTCCCATTTTCTTGTGATGCAGTCCCCGACAAGCAAAATGCACAGCGAGAAAGGTACAGAAATGGCAGGAAAGCTGAGGTTTAGTTTGGGGGACATTGATGCCTGGGCCTAAAGTGAAAGCCTGCAAATCCCAAACTTTGAGGCAGCAGTGAGCTCAGGACCCAGATGGCACATGTGATCCTGCCAAACAGACAGACAGACAGACAGACAAAAATACTGTCAAGGAGTTCAGTTGGTTAGAGCATTGTACAGATATGCCAAGGTTCAATCCCTGGTCAGGGCACATTCAAGAATCAACAAATGGTCCTGTTTGGTGTGGCTTACTTGGTTGAGTGTCTTCCCCTGCACAGAAAGGTCACTGGTTGGTTCCAGTCAGGGCACATGCTCGGATTTTGAGTTTGGAAAGGAAGCAGCCAATGAATGTTTTTCTCTCTCCCTCTCCCTTCCTCTCACTCTCTAAAAATCAATAAAAACATATATATTTTTAAAAAATTGCAACAATGAATGTATAAATAAATGGAACAACAAATCGAAGCCTACCTCTCTCTCAAATAAATAAGTAAATAAATAAAAATTTAAAAACCTCTCTTTTTAAATCAATTAATGAGAAGGTAATACTTTGAACATATTGGGGATAAATAAAATATATTACTAATGTGAATTTAATCTACCTCTTTTTACTTATTTTAATGTGGCTATTAAAACATTAAAAGTGGTTTATATTCCCATTGGACAACCCTGGGGGTGATAGAAAGATATATTACAATGCTTTTTTTTCCCCACAAATAAGTGATTGGCACAAAATAAATGTCTTATAAATTCTCCAAATACACTTTTACAGATTGCTTCCCTCTGAAAAGCTTTCTGCTGGTTATTGAGAATTTAGATATGAATAAAATAGAACTGCCCTGTGTCACTCAGCTGTGAGTGGAAGACACACAATAAGTAAGTGAACATAGAAGGCACTTTCAGATCACAATAAATAAGTGCTGTAAAAGAAAGAAAACAGGCAGCGAAACAGCAGGTATTGGCAGTGTATCTTTAATTAAGGTGTCTGGCAAGGCCTCTCAGAGTGAATAGCATTTGAACTAAGATCTGAATAACTAACAGAGGGAGCTTGTCTTGAAAGCCTGGGGACAAGAGTTTCAGGCAGAAGGAATCCCAGGTAAGAATGACACTTCTAAAAAAGAGGAACAGAAAAAAGCTCTTCAGATATCTCTCACAGCAATATGTTTATGGATACATCTCCCAAGGCAAAGGAAACTAAAGAGAAAATAAACAAATGGGACTTCATCAAAATAAAAAGCTTCTGCACAGCAAAAGAAACCAATATCAAAATCAAAAAGGGAGCCCACTGTATGGGAGAACATATTTGCCAATGATACATCTGATAAGGAGTTAATATCCAAAATATATAAAGTACACATAAAACTCAACAAAAGGAAGACAATCAAATAAAAAAACAGGCTGAAGAACAGAAGAGACATTTCTCCAAAGAGGAGATACAGATGGCCAAAAGAAATATGGGAAAATGCCAAAGTCACTAATGATCAGAGAAATGCAAATTAAAACCGTCATGAGATTTCACCTCACACCTGTCAGATTGGCTATCATAAAAAATCAATAAACAACAAGTGCTGGGAAAATGTGTAGAACAGGGAATACTAGTTCACTACTGGTGGGAATGCAGATTGGTGCAGCCATTATGAAAAACAGTATGGAGATTTCTCAAAAAATTAAAAATGAAACTTTTGTTTGACCCCTTGATCCCACTTCTGGGAATATATCCTAAAAGCCCAAAACACCAATCAGAAAGAATATATGCACCTCTATGTTTATAGCAGCATTATTCACATTAGTTAAGATTTGTAAACAGCCCAAGTGCCAGTAAGTAGATGAGTGGATAAAAAAGCTGTAGGATATTCATGCTATGCGATATTATGCAGCTATTAAAAAGAGGTATCTCTTACCCTTGGGACACTATGGATGGACCAGGAGAATATCATGTTCAGTGAAATAAGCCAACCTGTGAAAGACAAATATCACATAATCTCACTTATTTGTGGAAAAAAGAATTGACCAATAAAATAAGACCCAAAGAATGGAGGCATGGAACAGACTGACATACTCCCGATGTGGGAGTTGCGGGGAATGAGAAGAGATAAACAAAGAACTTATATACTTACTAGAGGCTGGGTGCACAAATTCATGGACAGGGGGTGGGAGGCTGAGGGGGTCTGGCTGCAGAGAAGGGCCATGGGAGGTTGGCTGTCTGGCCCCACCCACGATTGGGGTGTTGGGGGCCACTATCTCCTAACCGCTCACCTGCCTGCCAGCCTGATCACCCTGTAATTGCTCCCCTGCTGGTTTCATTGACACCCAACTGCTCCCCTGCCGACCCAATCATCCCCAACTGCCCTCCCCTACTGGCCTGATCTTGCCCCCAACTGCTCTCCCCTGCTGGCCTGGTCTCACCCAACTTCCCTCCCCTGCAGGCCTGTTTGCCCCCAACTACTCTCCCCTGCCAGCCATCTTGTGACAGCCATCTTGTGGTAGCTATCTTGTGGAAGCCATCTGGTGGTGGCCATCTTGTGATGATGTGAGGGTGTCACATATGGGTGCAAGGACCACCTAGGCTCTTATTAGTATAGATATGCATAGCCCATGGGCACAGGCAATAGGGTAGTGAAGACCTAGGGATGGGTGGGTGGAGACTGGGAGGGGGAAGGTAAAGGGAAAGGGGAATGGGCAATATCTGTAATATTATCAGATATACTTTAAAAAAAGAAAAGAGCTCTTGTGTTCAGAAAAGATTAGTAATGCGCCTGCAGAAGTGTCAGGTCACAAGGGCCTAGTAGACTATGGTAACTGATAGTTGAAGTGTGACAGGAAACTTTTATAAGCCATTTCTATCCAGTTCTTGGGGGAGAATTAAGCCCTAACACTATAAGGCATCTACTGCATGTAATGAGTTAGGTCATCTCTACCGTTTTAGAGAGAGAATGGTTTTAGCTAGTATCCTTAGGAAAAGGGGGGAAATAGTCAGGCATAGCATTCTTGTAGGGCTTAATTACCTCCTAAGACTCCGAGAAAGGGTGAATGAGAGGATATTTAACAAGCGATTTAAAATAGCTCACACTCACTGCAGTGTAGAGATGGATGCAATAAGGGCCAAGAGGCAGGAATGATAACAAATGAGGTATCCTTCACAGTGGCCCAGATAAGAGATGGTGGTGGCTTCCCCTGGGGACGCAGTAGCTGAATAGTGAGAAAGAGTGTTTGTTTTGGAAGCTGGAACCAAATGGGATCGATGGATAAGACCTGAGGAGGAAAAGGGAAGAGAAGGAGTCAAGGATAACTATTGAATTTTTGATATGAGCAACGGGGTGGATGCCAGTGTCATATATAGTGATTTGATTGAACTGTAGTCCCAAATATGCTGGCTGACCCTGGAAAAATAAGTGAATTACTTACTGCTAAACCCTCATTTTCCTCATCTGTAATATGGGGATTGCCATAGAGATTTAATGACAGCAGCATGAAAAACTTAGGTCTGGGGCATGGCAAGCACTTAAATTCTATTATTATCATTGTGATCATTCCTGCATGACCAGCATGCTAAAGTAGGTAAAATCATGGTAGGTAAAACCAGTCAGACCTGAGTTGAATTCCAGTATTATTATGTGACGTTGGTGAGGTCAATTGATATCTCTGAGGCTCAGGCTCGTCTTCTCCAAAAAAGGTTAATGGGACTACCCTCCTTCCAGACATGATTGTGAGGATTCAGTGAAGTCTTGAATATGATGTGTTTAGCACTAAACAAAGTAATAGTAATTGCTCAGTAAACAGGACAGAAATTCTAAAATAATTTGTTTTCTTCTGTGTGTGTTTGGTGAGCATAATTATTACTTAACATAAATCTTTGTATTTTGTTATGAAATAATACATGTTCATTGGAAAAATATAAAGAGTACAGAATTATGTAAAGTAGAAGCTACCTCTCCTTTACCTAACTCCGCAAATAACCACTGTTTACATGCCTGCATACACTCATGTTATGCTTTTTCTAGGGAGGAGGTATAAGATAATGGCTGATAGTTCAGACTACAGAATCATACAGATATATGTTCTAGTCCTACCACTGCCACTTATTTGCTATGAGATATTGGACAAGTTATTTAATAAGCACTCTAAATCTCATTTTCCCTTTTTGTTAAAAGAAAAGTCATGATAGTACTGACACTGTGCTGTGATAGATAGAGTCATTAAGAATGCATGCAGAGAGAGATTTTAAAATAACCAGAGTCTACTTTTCCTAGCTGAGGTCCAGAAGGAGATCAGGCAAAGACTCGAAGCCTCTAGAGATCTACCTTTGTCTGCAGTCCAGTTGGCAGTCTTGATTAGCCTCAGAATATCAACCACAGGGTTGGTTGAGAGGTCTTCCAACAGAATGGAGCAACTGCCTCACTATTGAATTTTTGGTATGAGTAACTGGGTGGATGCCAATGTCATGTGTGGTGATTTGATTGAGCTAAAGTCCCAAATCTGCTCGCTGACCTTGGAAAAATAAGTAAATTCCTCACTGCTGAGCCTCAGTTTAGGGTAGAATAGAAGGGTAGAAAAAATCACCCATAGTCAGGAGCTGAAGTTGTGTAGGGATATTTCAGCTATATGGGGTTCCCATTGAGAACTCGGGTTTAAACACCAAGCTGGGCTTCCCACTCAGAGCAGCAGGACTGAGAAAGGTGTCACCATAACATCTGGCTGTGAAAAGCAGCAGGGTTGCTGTCTGCCAATGAGAGATGGCTAGAAATGCAGGCACCCTCTTAAAAAGGGCCAACACACAAAAGTGTGCAGCCACTCACTTTGTGCATTGGCAGAGGGAGGGCAGAGTGGACTGGCGCTGTGTGAGGAGAGTCTAGGATCTAGAGATCTGGGGTTGGAGCTCAGCAAGCAGCCACTCCAGTTTTCTGTGCCAAGTCATTCCCTCATGGTGCGGAGGACTTTTTTCTCCAGCAGACTTTTGTTATCAAGGTGACTTATGCCTGGAGGGAAGGCAGTTGCCCCACTCCATTGGGAGATCTCTCAACCAACCCTGTGGTCGATAGTTGAGGCTAGTCAAGACTGAATGTCAATTGGACTGCAGGCAGAGATAGATCTCTGGAGGCTTATAATCTTTGCCTGATTTCTCTCTGAGCCTAAGCTAGGAAAAGCAGACCCTGGTGCACATCTACTAGTGGGTCCTTTCCAAAGGCACCCAGCCCCAGAAGAGGGAGTCACAAGCTGTGGATTTCTGATAGCTCCAAACAGGGTACTTGGGATAGTCACAAACAGCATCTGACACTGCCTGCACTAGAGATTGGGAGGCATAGCAGATCTACCTAATACACAGACACAAACACAAATAGGCAGCCAAAATGGGGAGACAAAACAAAACAATCCCCAAATGAAAGAATAAGAGAATTCTCCAGAAGAAAAGTTAAATGAAATGGGAATTAGAAATTTGTATGATAAAGAATTCAGAATAATGTTGGCAAGGATGCTCAACAGCATGAGTAAAGATATATTGACTATGAAAAATGACCAGTTGGAAATAAAGAATGACATAGTACAAATAAAGAATGCATTGGAAGGAATACACAAAAGATTAGGGGAAGCCAAGGATAAGATCAGTGAATTAGAAGAAGGGTAGAAAAAAATCACACAAGCAGAGAACCAAAAAGAAAAACAATAAAAAAACAGAGAGCTTTAAGGGAGTAGAGGGATAACATGAAACATAACAATATCCACATAATAAGGGTGCCAGAAAGAGAAGAAAAAGAACAAGGGATAGAAAAGGTGTTTGAAGAAATAGTAGCAGGAAACTTCCCTAACCTGGGGAAGAAAAAAAATCACGCAAGTTCAGGAGGAACAGAGAGTCCCAAGCAAGAAGACAGGCCCATGCCCAGACACATCATAGTTAAAATGCCAAAAATTAAAGACAAGTAGAGAACCTTAAAGGTACCAAGAAAAAAACAATTTGTCACCTACAAAGAAGCTCCCATGAGTCTGACAGCTGATTTTGCATCAGAAACTCTAAGGACCAGAAAGGAATGGCATAAAGTATTCAAGGTAATGAAAAGCAAGGATCTGAAACCAAATTACTACATCCAGCAAGGCTATCATTTAAAATAGGTGGTGAAATAAAGACAAAATAAAGGGGGATGGGTGCCTAAAGAAGTTTGTCACCACCAAACCAGCACTAAGAAATGCTAAAGAGACAGTTATGATGAGAAAAAGAAATAGAGAAAGAAACATAGGCATAAAGAATTAAAATGACAATAAGTAAATACATATCAATAATAACCATAAATGTAAATTGATTAAAAGCTCCAATTAAAAGGTATATGGTAGATGAATAGTATTAAAAAAACTGTCTAAAAGAGATTGACCTCAAATTCACACAGGACAAGAATGAAGGGATGAAAAAAAATTTTCCAGGCAAATGGAAAAAACATCTGGAGTAGCAATACTCATATCTGACAAAATAGACTCCAAAATGAAGGCCATCACAAGAGACAATAAAAGTCACACTATAGTACTAAAGGGATCAATCCAACAAGAGGATATAACACCCGTAAACATATATGCACCCAATATATGAGTGTCTAAATATATAGAACTTCTAGAGGATTTTAAAGGAGAGGTTGACAACAATATAGTCAGAGTAGGGAACTTTAACACCCCTCTGACTTCACTGGATAGGTCTTCCAGACAAAATATTCACAAGCAAATAGTGACTCTAAAGGACACACTGGATCAGATGGATTTAATTGACATTTCTAGAACATTTCACCCCAAAGCTGCAGAATATATATTCTTCTCAAGTGCACATGGGTCATTCACAAAGATAGACTACATGATAGGACACAAAACAAGTCTCTACAAGTTCAAGAAGACTGAAATCATATCAAACATCTTCTCAGATCACAATGGAATAAAATTAGAAATCAGCTGCCATAAACACATTCAAAAACACTTAAACACATGGAGGCTAAATAGCATGTTATTAAGCAATACTAGTAAATAGGTTACCAATGAGATCAAGAAATAACTTAAAAACTTCCTGGAGAGGGCATGTGACAGGGGGTAGGGGAGGCTATGGAAGATCAATGGGGGAAAAAAAGGAGAGATATATATATATACTACTATATGTAATACTTTAACCAATAAAAAAACAAAAACAACTTCCTGGAAACAAATGAAAATAAACACATAAACCCCATATCTCTGAGACACGGCAAAAGCAGTCATAGTACTACAGGTCTATTTCAAAAAACAAGAAAAATTAATAATAAACCATTTAACTCTACAACTTAAAGAATTAGAACAGGGAAAGCCCTGAATGAATAGAAGGAATAAAATAATAAAGATTAGAGCAGAAATAAATGACATCAAGATTAAAAACACAATACCAAAAAAAAAAAAAAAAATCAACGAAGAGAACCAAGATGGCAGCATAGGTAAACTGCAGACTCACACAACAATTTCAAAACTACAACTAAAAGACAAAACGGACATCATCCAGAACCACAGGAAAGCTGGCTGAGTGGAAATTCTACAACTAGAAGGAAAGAGAGGGGCTCACAGAGACTCAGAGGAGCTGCAAAAAGCTGAGATATGGAGACATGGAGAGGACTGGTGATGAAGTGCCTGGCTGGCTTCCTCTAGTAGGAGGAAGGTGGAAACTCCCGATTATACTGAACCCCAATTCCAAGTGAGACTCATATGTGGGGAGTCTGGACTGTCAAGGAGTGCAAGAAAACTTAGGGGAGCTGCGAAAGGCAGAGATCTGGCTGCTCACAAGAGTACATGCACACAGAGAGGACTGCAGTGATTACCGAGGAACACTGAGACCCAGGGGCCATCTGCTCAGCCCTGAGACTCTACCCCATCCAAGCCAAGCACAGAGGCTTTTGAAATTTTGCAAGTCTTGTATCATAAGGCTGACTCCAGCACAGAAATTCTCCTAGCGTAGACACAACTGATTTGGCTTGGAGGTCAGATCCACCTAGTGATACCAACAACAATCAAGACTTAACTACAACAAGGCTGTACACACAGTCCACAAAGGGGTGTACCAAGAGTGTCCACTCAGGTAACTGGGGAGGCGGAGCTATGGGGCCAAATAGGATACCTAGCACACAAAGCTACTCTACCAACTCAAGGAAGCAGCAAAAATGCAGAGACAAAAAAACAGATCACAAATCAAAGAAATGGAGGAAAACAAACAACTGGATATAGAGTTCAAAACCATGGTTATAAGGTTTTTCAAGAATTTCCTAGAAAAAAATGGATAAATTTAGTGAGACTCTCAAGGATATGTAAAAGGACCAACTAGAAATTAAACATACACTGACTGAAATAAAAAAAAATCATACAGAGATCTCACAGCAGACTGGAGGAATGCAAGAATCAAGTTAAAGATTTGAAATACAAAGAAGCAGAAAACACTCAACTCAAAAAGCAAAAAGAATCCAAAAATTTGAAGATAGTGTAAGGAGCCTTTAGGACAACTTTAAGTGTATCAATATCAGAATTATAGAGATTCCAGAAGAAGAGGGAGAGCAAGATACTGAAAACCCATTTGAAGAAATAATGACTAAAAACTTCCCCCACCTGGTGAAAGAAACAGACTTACAAATCCAGGAAGCTCACAGAACCCCCAAAAAGGAATCCAAAGGGGACCACACCAAGGCACATCATAATTAAAATGCCCAGAGCAGCCGAAACTGGATTAGCTCAGACAGAAGGGTCCCAGGTTCGATTCCGGTCAAGGGCTTGTACCTTGGTTGTGGGCACGCCCCATGGAACAGACTGTGGAATCTCAGAGGGTAGGTGGAGGAGGATGGGGAGGGTGGGAAGAGATCAACTAAAGGACTTGTATGCATAACCCATGGACACAGACAATAGGGTGCTGAAGGCCTGAGGTGGGGGGTGGATATGGTCTAGGAGAGGTCAAATGGCAGGGTGGGGGGTGGGGAAGGGAACATAAGTAATACTTTCAACAATAAAGATTTTTTTTAAGTAAAAAAAAAAAAAGAGTGCATGCAGAGGGCTCAGCACTGTGCCCATATGTCGAAGATCTCAGGACACTTAGTGCTATTATTATTATTATTATTACTAGAGGCCCAATACACAAAATTCATGCAAGAGCAGGCCTTCCTTCTTCCGGCTGCCAGCACTGGCTTCCCTCTGCCACCTGGGACCCAGGCTTCCCTCACAGCCCTGGCTTCCTCAGAAGGTCATCAGGTCTAATTAGCATATTACGCTTTTATTATTATAGATTACTATATACCATATTTTCCGGTGTATAAGATGACTGGGCGTATAAGACAACCCCCAAGTTTTCCAGTTAAAATATAGAGTTTGGGATATACTCGCCTATAAGATTGAGAAGATTTTCCTGGGTTAAAAAGTCGTCTTATACGCCAGAAAATACGGTACTTATTTTAACATTATGGACAATACTGTTTTCTTTTATAATCTTCTGCAGCTGTTTTTGTAGCTTATAAGATATCTTGAATCTCTTCCACATCAAGATTCATCTTTATTTGATGCAAGTTTAAGGAGGTGGACCTCTTGCCAACTCCTGGTCTTTAAGTTTCTGCTTTTGAGAGATCCCTGGCTGCATGTGAATGACAGCCTTAGCCTCCGTGGTGCCTGGGTCTCCCAGGCTTTGGATGCAGGCAGTAACCGCATTTACCCACCAGGTGGCAGGCAGATTCCAAGAGAAGACAGCAAGTAATGAAAAAACATGAGGGCACATTATGACCTTTTATCTTTGTGACCTGTGCTCTTGGGACTTGGTGTGATTTCTGAAGTTGCATCTTGTTTTCCTCAAGGGGACCATGTAATAGGTGTACCGATTAATAATGGCAGATTTTGTAATAAAAGAAAACACGATAAAATCAAGGGAAACATCAAAAGTGCTTTATTCAAAGTAATGTCCATCACTAGCTACACATTTCCCCATCTTTCAGGTAATTTGTGGATACCGTCCCAATAGAACTTTTTGTTTTGAGGCAAACCATTCAGAGACCAAATTTTCCACTTCTTCGTATGTTTCAAAGTGCTGCTCAGAAAGTGTGTGTGCCACCGATCGGAACAAGTGGTAATTTGAAGAAGCAAGGTCTGATGAACACAGCAGGTGGGTTAGTACTTCCCAGGCAAGATCTTTTAAAATGTCTTTAACTGGTTTTGAAGTGTGTGATGGTGCATCACCATAAAGCAAAATTACTTCGCTGTGTCTTCTGGTACATTCTGGTCATTTCAGGATCAAAGTGTGGTTCACATTGATCATTTGTTGTTGGTAGTGATTAGTATTAAAGGTTTCATCTGGTTTTAGAAGCTCATAATACACCACACCTTACTGATCCCACCAAACTCAGAGCATTGTCTTCTTTCCCTTGCAGTCGATGTTGATAGTTGACCTGGGTCAACCCATGATTGTGTTCATTTGGGATTCTCAAAATAAATCCACATTCATGGCCAGTCACAATTCAATGCAAAAAAGACTTTCTTTCAGTCAACATTTCACTGATGACTTTTTGGTTTTCCATTTGTCTTTTGTTCAGTTGATGTGGCATTTATTTTCCTTCCTTTAAAATCTTTCACATTGCTTGTAAATGATCAAAAATTGTTTGTTGAACAATGTTTAATCTTTCTGCAGGTGTTTTTGAGTTTGACATGCATCTTTATCCAATAATGCTTTTAATTATTGATCTTCAAACTTTTTTGGTTGACCTGAAAGTTCTTTATTTTTCACATTGAAATTATCACATTTAAAGCATTTAAACTGAGAGAGAAACCAAGATGGCAGCATAGGTAAACACCTAAACTGCTGCCTCACACAACAATATCAAAACTACAACTAAAAAACAAAACGGACACCATCAGAGCCACAGAAAAGCTGGCCAAGTGGAAATTCTACAACTAGAAGGAAAGAGGAAAGCACATTGAGAATCAGAGGAGCTGCAAAAGGCTGAAGAACAGAAACTCGAGAGCATGTGGAGAGGACATGAAGCTGAGTGCACAGGCAGCTGAGTGTATGGCTGGCTTTCTAAAGTGGGAGGGAGACAGAAGCTCCTGACTGTACTGAACTTCTGGGCAAGTTTCTAGGAACCCAGATTCATTTGGGGAAAAACTGGACTGTCTGGCAGTGGGCAAAACTCAAGAGCAGCTTTCTCTCAGAGGTGCTTACAGTGGTTACTGAGGGACACTGAAACCCAGGGGCCTCATGGGGCAGGGCTGACAGGAAGCCAAGGCTGTCTGCTCCACCCTGAGACTCCGCCCCATCCAAGCTGAGCACAGAGGCTTTTGAAATTTTGCAAGTCTTGTATCATAAGGCTGACTCCAGCACAGAAGATCTCCTGGCATAGAGACAGCTGATCCCTCACAACCAATTGACTTAGAGGTCAATTCCTCCCAGTGATGCCAACAACAATCAAGACTTAACTACAATAACACTGAGCACACAGTCCACAAAGAGGTGCACCAAAAGTGACCACCTCAGGTAACTGGGGAGGCTGAGCTACTGGGCCATATAGGATATCTAGCACACAAAACTGCTCTACCAACTCAGAAAAGCAGCGAAAATGCAGAAACAAAGAAATAGATCACTAACAAAAGAAATGGAGGAAAACAAATGATTGGATAAAACTACGGTATAAGGTCCATAAATTTAGTGAGACCCTTGAGGATATGAAAAAGGATCAACTAGAAATTAAACATCCACTGATTGAAAAAGAAAATATTATACAAAGAACTAACAGCAGACTAGAGGAACACAAGAATCAAGTCAAAGATTTGAAATACAAAGAAGCAGAAAACACTCAACTCAAAAAAAAGAACCCCAAAATTTGAAGATAGTATAAGGAGCCTCTGGGACAACTTCAAGTGTATCAACATCAGAATTATGGGGGTGCCTGAAGAAGAGAGAGAGCAAGATACTGAAAAGCTATCTGAAGAAATAATGACTGAAAACTTTCCCCACCTGATGAAAGAAGTAGACTTACAAGTCCAGGAAGCACACCCACCGAACCCCAAACAAAAGGAATCCAAAGAGGACCACACCAAGACACATCATAATTAAAATGGCAAGAGCAAAAGACAAAGAGAGAATATTAAAAGCAGCAAGAGAAAAACAGTTCATTACCTACAAGGGAGCACTCATACTATTATCAGCTGATTTCTCAACAGAAACTATGCAGGGAGTGGCAAGAAATATTCAAAGTGTTGAATAGCAAGAACCGACAACCAGCAAAAAGCTATCATTCACAATTGAAGGTCAGATAAAGAGCTTCACAGATAAGAAAAAAACTAAAGGAATTCATCAGCACCAAACCAGTATTATATGAAAAGCTGACTGGTATTCTTTAAGAAGAAAAAGAAGAAGAAAAGGGTAAAGATAAAAATGATGAACAACAAATACATATCTGCCAATAAATGAATCTAAAAGTCAAGTGAATTAAAAATCTGATGAACAGAACAAACCAGGGAATATAATAGAATCAGGGGCATAGAAAGGCAGTGAACCAACAATTTTTTGGGGGAAAGGGGTGTGAGGTGTGCGGGAAAAGACTGGACAAAAATCGTAAACCTATGGATAAAGATGTTGTGGGGGGAGGTAAGCGCAGAGGGTGGGAACCAGATGGAGGGGAGCTATGGGGGTGGGGGGAAGAAGAACAATTGGTAATAACCTGAACAATAAAGGTTTATTAAATTTAAAAAAATGAAGCGTTTAAACCAGTGTCCACAAGTATCTTGAGATGAAACATGTTCACCATAAGCTTCCTGAAGTATACAATAACTTTTTCTTCAAAATAAAGTAATGATGTAAAAACTTTCTGCAAATGCTCTTTTTTTTTGGCATAAAATTTGACATTTGTAAGCTTAAAAAATATCTGCGATGTTAACATCTTCAGCAAATTTGACATATGAAGTTTTGAAGCTTGCTGTCAATACAACAAAATAGCATACATATCAAATATCATATATATCAACATATGTGTAACTATTGTTGTAAAAAATAGTTACACATATTTTGAAAACATTTGTCATTATATTTTTTAAACATTTTATTGATTTTTTTTACAGAGAGGAAGGGAGAGGGATAGAGAGTTAGAAACATCGATGAGAGAGACATCGATCAGCTGCTTCCTGCACATCCCCCTCTGGGAATGTGCCCGCAACCCAGGTACATGCCCTTGACTGGAATCGAACCTGGGACCTTTCAGTCCGCAGGCCAACGCTCTATCCACTGAGCCAAACCAGTTTCGACAAATTTGTCATTATTAACTGATACACCTAGTACAGTGCTTTTACTTTTCACTGGTAGAACTTCAGGCAGAATTTAGACCAAGCTCATCGTAGATACTAAGCTCTTGATGTCATTGTTTTATATAACCTGCAGTCTAGAGTATTTTGAAACTGGCTTTATGATTATACTAGAGGCCCAATGCACAAAATTTGTGCACAGGTGGGGTCCTCCATCTGACTAGCAATCAGGGCTGATCAGGGCAATCTTGCCCAGAGGCCAATCAGAGCCCAAAGCCAGAGAGAGACTGTGGGAAGGGTCAGGGGAAGGCTCCAGGTTATGTCTGGCCCTGTCTCACACAGTCCCCAATAGGCCGGACCCCCAGCAATAAACTAACCTATCAGAGCATCTGCCCCCTGGTGGTCAGTGCACATCATAGCGACCAGTCGGTTGACTGCTCAGCCAGATACTTAGCATATTAGGCTTTTGTATATATAGATGGTAACTCATGGTGCAGCCCTTGGTCTTGGAGACCTCATGTCCTTCTAAGGCTCTGCTCAGCCTCTTTAGCTGCCACGCAAATTAAATTGCATCGTGTGTGTGTGGAAAACTTTTGCAGGCTCCATGGGTGTGTCTTTACTTCACTGCAGTTTCAATTACCCCAACATAAGGAGAAACACCCTCATTATCAGGTCACCATCATGGTAAGACCCTGCTCAGCCGAATGCAGTGGTTTTATTTTTATTATTATTATTGTTTTTAAATCTGAACAATAAAGATTTATTAATTAAAAAATAAAAATAAACCCATATAATTACAAAAAATGGGCATCGGATTTTGTAGAATAATTTTTCTGCATCTATTGATATGATCATGTGATTTTTATCTTTTAATTTATGTGATCTGGAGGAAATAGCAAGATGGCGGCATAGGTAAATGCCTACACTGCTGCCTCGCACAACAATTTCAATACTACAACTAAAAGACAGAACGGACATCATCCAGAACCACAGGAAAGCTGGCCAAGTATAAGTTCTACAACTAAAAGGAAAGAGAGGGGCTCACAGAGACCCAGAGGAGCTGCAAAAAGCTGAGGTACGGAGACACGCGCGCTGAGAGAGCGGGTGCCCGAGTACCTGGCTGGCTTTCTCTGGCGGGAGGGAAACGGAGACTCCCAAAGGCATTGAACCCCTTATCCTACGACACTAAACCCCAGATCCAGCCAAAACTCATACGGGGGGAGTTTGGACTGTGAAAAGGGAGAAGTGCACGGAAATTTAGGGGAGTTGCAAAAAATAGGAGGCTGTCGCGCACGCGCAAGGCGCTGCTTGGAGGACCGATTGCCGATGGCTTTCGCAAGTGGGCCGGAAACAGACCCTCCCAACTGTGCTACTTCTGAGTCCACTGGGCCCCTGTTTCAGGCAAAACCCTGGAGATCTAGACTCCTGTGGTCCTGACAGGCAGGGGAGCTGGAAAGGCAGCGGTCTTGAGGCACTGCGGGCACGCACAAACAAGGACTGCTCCAGCCATTACCCAGTCACGTGAGACTCAGGGGCCGTGGAGGGCGGGGCCGACTGGAATGCAGGCGGTTCCTTAAGCCCTGAGACTCCACCCATCCCAAGCTCAACAGAGGCTTCTGCGCTTTTGCAAGTACAGAAGTTTCCCCGGCATAGTGAAAATGCCAAGACAAGAGAAGGGATCACGATCAAAAGAAATGGAGGAAAAAAAAAAAACGACTGGATATAGAGTTCAGAACTATGTAATAAGATTTTTCAAGAATATGCTAGAAAAGATGGATAAGTTTATCAAGTCCCAAGAAAGGATGCTAGAGATGATGCATAAATTTAGCGAATCCCAAGAGGAGATGAAAAAGGACCAACTAGAGACACTGACTAAAGTAAAAAATATTGTACAGAGTCCTAACAGCAGACTGGAGAAAGGCAAGAATCAAGTCAGAAATTTGAAATATAAAGAAGCAGAAAACACTCAAATGGAAAAGCAAGAAGAGAAAAGAATCCAAAAATGTGAATATAATGTAAGGAGACTCTGGGACACCTTCAAGCGTACCAACATCAGAATTGTGGGGGTGCCGGAGGAAGAGAGAGAGCAAGATACTGAAAATCTATTTAAAGAAATAATGACTGAAAACTTCCCACATCTGGTAAAAGAAATAGACTTACAAGTCCAGGAAGCACACAGAACCCCACATAAAAGGAATCCAAAGAGGACCACACCAAGACAAATCATAATTGAAATACCAAGAGCAAAAGACAAAGAGAGAATATTAAAAGCAGCAAGAGAAAAACAGTTTATTACCTACAAGGGAGCACCCATACCATTGTCAGCTGATTTCTCAACAGAAACCATGCAGGCCAGACGGGAGTGGCAAGAAATATTCAACATGATTAATAGCAAGAACCTACAACCAAGAATAATCTATCCAGCAAATCTATCATTCAGAATTGAAGGGCAGATAAAGAACTTCACAGATAAGAAA
This sequence comes from Lasiurus borealis, assembly GCA_004026805.1. Lineage (NCBI taxonomy): Eukaryota > Metazoa > Chordata > Mammalia > Chiroptera > Vespertilionidae > Lasiurus > Lasiurus borealis. Next base: position 41,876 of record PVJN01000426.1, read on the forward strand.
AAGCTAAAGTAGTTCATCAACTCCAAACCAGTATTATATGAAATGCTAAAAGATACTCTTTTAGAAGAGGAAGAAGAAAAAGGTAAAAGCCAAAAAATTATGAACAACAAATACATATCTATCAACAAGGGAATCTAAAAATTAAGTGAATTAAAAATTTGATCAACAGAATAAACTGGTGAATATAATAGAATCTGGAGCACAGAAAGAGAGTGGACTGATAATTCTCAGGGGGAAAGGGGTGAGGGGTGTACAGGGAGAGACTGGACAAAAATCATAAACCTATGGATGAGATCAATGGGAGGGAGCTAAGGGCAGAAGGAGGGGTGGGAGCTGGGGGGAGGGGTTCTATGGAAGGGAAAAAAGAGAAACAAATGTAATAATCTGAATAATAAAGATTTAACTTAAAAAAAAGTAAAAAAAAAATTATGTGATCTATCACATTATTGATTTGCAAATATTGTACCAGCCTTGCATCCCTCAAATAAATCTCACTTGATCATGGTGTATGATCTTTTTGATATATTGCTGGATGCGATTTGCTAATATATATATATATATATATGTATATATATATATATATATATTTATATATATATATTTATTTCAGTGGTTTTAAATATGCCATGGGTCATCCTAGATGGTAGATGGTTTGGCTTAGTGGATAGAGCCACAGCCTGCAGACTGAAGGGTCCTGGGTTCGATTTTGATCAAGGGCACATTCCTGGGTTGTGGGCTCAATTGCCAGTAGAGGGTGTGTGGGAGGCAGCAGATCGATTCTCTGTCATCATTGATGTTTATATATATCTCTCTGCCTTCCTCTCTGAAATCAATAAAAATATATTAATAAAAATAAAAATAAATAGACCATGAATCAAACATCGCTGCTTTTCATACATCCAATCCCCTTACACCCTCTTTTGCCTTTGTGCACCCCTCCATCCCCCCAACACACACACATTCTCCTGGGTTCTGTAAAATGGGGTCAGGATTTTTACTTTAACCAAGGGCAATGCTTCCACACTCCTTCCCAGTCCTGTTGGGGTATCTCCCTCCCTCCCCTCCTTCTAACTTGGTGGGCCCTGCTCTGGCCCTCCTCCCGCAACCCCCAGTCTGCAGACTCTCCCTTTCTCCCCTTGGGCGGAGCTCCCCAAAGGCTGTGTGGAGTGGGGCAGGGCTGTGGGGGGGCACGGGGGAGCCCAGGCTGGCCTTTGAGGAGAGCTGGGATGACAGGTCACAAGGAGGAGGAAGGAGAAACGTGGAGCCTGTCCCATGGGAAAGGCACCGGGCTCCTCGGCTGCCCCCACCCACCAGTTTTTCTGGGCCCCTGAGCAGCTGTCACCCTCCACCCCTCACTGCCTCCCACCTCCTTTCAAGTTTCTCTGACTCAGCCACGCCCCCCTCTCTGCTGCGTCGACCCCCCCACTCCCAGGAGCCCGAGGCTGCCCCTTGGCCTTAGGCAGGTGCACCTGACCCGTCCCCCTGTAATGGTGCTGCCCACTCTCCTGGGGTAGTTAGTGAAACTTAACAAATGAAAAGCAGCTCTGTAGATGATAAATTGTGCACTGAGAATGCCACAGGCTGCGAAGGGCTATGCAGTCCAGTCCACCGTTCTCAGATCACCTGAGCAGCCCCACCAGCCTCTGCCTGAGGCTCTGGCCAAACCCTGGGAGCTTCCTGATGGCTCTCCCCTCACACCTCACTTTCCAATCCAGCCAACCACCACGTGTAGCAAGCTAACCTATCAGTTGAAGTGTCTGCCCTTGGTGGTCAGTGCACATCATAGCGACTGGTCAAGCAGTCAAATTCTCAGCAGAACTCCAGATGAGGGGACATTTTGCATATTACGCTTCTATGATATAGGATTATCGCTTTTATTTATTTATTTATTTATTTATTTATTTATTTATTTATTTATTTTAATAAATCTTTATTGCTCAGATTATTACAATTGTTCCTCCTCCCCCCCCATATCTTCTCTCCACCTGGTTCCCACCCCACCCTCTGCCCTTACCTCCCCCACATTGTCCTCATCCATAGGTGTATGATTTTTGTCCAGTCTCTTTCTACATCCCCCCTCACCTCTTTCCCCCTGAGAATTATCAGTCCATTCCCTTTCTATGCCCCTAATTCTATTATATTCACCAGTTTATATTGTTCATCAGATTTTTAATTCACTTGATTTTTAGATTCTCTTGTTGTTAGATATGTATTTGTTGTTCATAATTTTTACCTTTACTGTTTTCTTTTTCCTCTTCTTAAAGAATACCTTTCAACATTTCATATAATCCTGGTTTGGTGGTGATGAACTCCTTTAGTTTTTTCTTATCTGTGAAGCTCTTTATCTGCCCTTCAATTTTGAATGATAGCTTTGCTGGGTAGAGTAATCTTGGGTGTAGGTTCTTGCTATTCATCAAGTTGAATATTTCTTGCCATTCCTGTTTGGCCTGCATAGTCTTCTGTTGAAAAATCAGCTGACAGTCGAATGGGTGCTCCCCTGTAGGTAATTATCTGTTTTTCTCTTGCTGCTTTTAATATTCTCTCTTTGTCTTTTGCTTTTGGCATTTTAATTATGATGTGTCTTGGTGTGGTCCTCTTTGGATTCCTTTTGTTTGGAGTTCTGTGCGCTTCCTGGACTTGTAAGTCTATTTCTTTCACCAGATGTGGGAAGTTTTCAGTCATTATTTCTTCAAATAGGTTTTAGTATCTTGCTCTCTGTCTTCTTCTGGCACCCCATAATTCTGATGTTGGTATGCTTGAAGTTGTCCCAGAGGCTCCTTACACTATCTTCACATTTTTTTTTATTCCTTTTGCTTTTCCAGTGGAATGTTTTTTGCTTCTTTGTATTTCAAATCTTTGACTTCATTATTGCGATCCTCTAGTCTGCTGATAGGTTTCTGCATAATATTTTTTTTATTTCAGTCAGTGTATGTTTAATTTCTAGTCGGTCCTTTTTCATCTCCTCTTGGGTCTTGTTAAATTTATCCATTTTTTCTAGGAAATTCTTACAAAACCTTATAACCATCGTTTTGAACTCTATATCCAGTCGTCTGTTTTCCTCCATTTCTTTCGTTTGTGATCTGTTCTTTAGTCTCCACATATTTCGCTGCTTCCCTGCGTTGGTAGAGTAGCTTTGTGTGCGAGCTGTTCTATGTGGCCCAGTAACTCTGCCTTTCCAGTTACCTGAGGTGGACACTCTTGGTGCACCCGTTTGTGAACTGAGTGTACAGTCTTGTTGTAGTTAATACTTGATTGTTGTTGGTATCACTGGGGGGAATTGACCTCCAAGCCAATTGGTTGTGGGGATTTGCTGTGTCTGTGCATGCGTGCTTGCCTCCATACTTCTGTCTTTCACACCCATGTGAGCTTCCGTAACTCTGCCTTTCAGTTCCCCTGAGTTTCTGTGCACTCTAGGGACCTGTATGAGTCTGGTTTACCAGGGTCTTCCCCAAAACTGGGGTTCAGTGCGTTTGAACCTGGATTTCAGTGCTGTTGTAAGGTTCTGTTTTCCTCCTGCTAGAGGAAACCAGACACAATATGCAGTCAGTGCTCTGTGTGTGCACTTTCGTGCACACTTTTGTGAGCCCCCAGACTTCTGCCTTTTGTGGCTCCCCTAAATTTCTGTACACTCCTTCCTTTCACAACAGTCTAGACTCCCCCCATGAGTTTCACCTGGAGCTGGGGTTTTCCATCTCCCTCCCACTAGAGGAAGCCAGCCAGGCACTCCGGTGCCTGCTCTCCATACCTCAGCTTTTTACAGCTCCTCTGAGTCTTCATGAGTCCCTCTTTTTACTTCTTGTTGTAGAATTTTCACTCAGCCACCTTCCCTGTGGTTCTGGATGATGTCCGTTCTGTCTTTTAGTTGTAGTTTTGAAATTTTTGTGCAAAGCAGCAGCTTAGGTGTTCACCCATGCCACCATCTTGGTTTCTCTCCTCGCTTTTCTTTTTTTGAGAGTCTACTGGTTATGGTATATGGTTATTTTCATTCTGCCTCTCTCCCCATTATATACAGACTACTCTTCAGTTCTGGGACTATTCCCTCTCCTTCCAGGATCTAAGCCCTCTTCCAATACCAACCTCTTCTCTCTGTTATATTGATTTGGACAATCCCACTTTTCTTCTCTGACCATGCAAAACTTAGACATTCTCCTTGCTCAAATGCTCTTGTATTACTTACCCATGTCTGTATCTATTTTCCTCTTTATGAGAGAGCTGGTCTTGGATTCTTAAGGACTATTTCTTTGAGAAATGACAAGACTTAAAAGTCCCATTTGCAGAGGAAGTGATGGGAGGGGCAAAACAAATGGCAGTGGCCTGGGATGAAAGGCCAGGAAAAGGTTGATGATTCTTTTAGCACAGGATAGTTCTTGGGAAGAGTAGGCGACTAATAATTATTTTTCTACCTCGCCCATGGGCTGTTGTTAAGATCAAATGAGACAAAATCCTAAAACCATTTTGTAACATGTAAAGCACTTTATAACTTGTTAGGCATCATTAGGTAGCAAAATCCACCCATGCTGTGGACAGAAGGGTACTGGATGGAAACTCAGAAGATCTGAATCTGCCACCAACATGTTGATAGTAGCAAATTTCCTTTGCCAGAAAACCGATTCAGCCATTTGTTGAATTATTCTGGGTACTGGGGATATATAGGTGAACAAAATAGACATGTTATCTTGAAAGTCACATTCAAGAGAGGAAGACAGACAATAAACACATAAGTTAATAAATAACAATAAAAAAGAAATACTTGAGGCTAATGAATTGAATACACTCATCTCCTTTGGTTACTTCCTGAAATCACTATAATGACAGTAAAGAGATCACTTACTGATAGAAAGACACTAAACCCATAAGTTAGGAAGAACAAAAGAGGATGAAATGACACCAACATTTTGGGAGTTGGAAAGCAGATGAAAGAATGATAACTGGTAACTGACTTGGCAGACCTATGAAAGTTGAATCTTATGCCAGTAGTGGAAAAAGCCAAGATTCAACCAAGTTTCTACTGCAGGATGCACATAAAGTTCATTAGGCAATAAACTCTTCTGGAAAATGAAGGTGAAGGGCAAGCTAAATGGAAAAGGAAGATTGTTTGAAAGTTTATTTGAAATGAATCCCCAGATCTCTTTCCCAGTTTCCTGATGTGAGGCAGCTGCCCCTCACCCAGGGAAAGATGGAGTTTTATTCTTTAGAGAGGATAACACATAGGGTCTTTGGAATGTGAGATACCAGGCACAGTTGGAAGAGGGAGCAACATATACACCACTAAAAGAGTAAGATGCAAATAGACCATACCTTCTTGACACCCACCAGCCAATCAGGAGTGAGTATGCAAATTAACCCAACAAAGATGAGCAGCTGGAGGTGGGGGTGGGATGCATGCATCATTGCCACGGTGATGACTCAGGCGTTCCATACCACCCCAGCTGCTCCAGGCCTCTGGGCAGTGTGAGAAGGCAGAAAGGCAGCTCCAGGCCAGAGCAAAAAGGTGGTTCCAGCTGGAACAAAGGCGGTGCTGGCAGCCAGGGGAAGGAAGGCCCATTCTTAAATAAATCTTCATGAATTGGGCCTCTAGTAATATAAATAAAAGATTAAAGGAATGTTAGATCTTGAGACACTCCAACCCCCATCCCACCTCTCTTTTCCATTTAGCTTTTAAATTTCAGTTCAAATTTCTTTTTAAAAAATATGTTTTTATTGATTTCAGAGAGGAAGGGAGAGGGTGAGAGATAGAAACATCAATAATTGGAGAAAATCATCGATTGGCTGCCTCCTGCATGCCCTACACTGGAGACTGAGCCTGAAAAGCAGACATGTGCCCTGACCAGGAATTGAATGGTGACTTTCTGGTTAATAGGCCGATGCTCATCCACAGAGCCATGCTGGCAGGCAAATTTCATCCTACAGGAGAACAGAAAATATTTTTCTGGGAAATTTGATCAGTCCAAGAAGAAAATCCCTACGCATTGACATTGGAGGTTCCCCCAACTAAATGGCTCTGCTGAATCACCTTTCAGTGAAACCTAATCCATGTGCTCACAGATTTCATTCATTATTTAGTACCAATGGAGGGCAGCCTCCAAGATGACCCCAGCAATCCCACCTCCTTGTAGTCACTCTCCCTTTGAGAATGAGCTGAGCAAAAACAATAGATCAAGTTGAAGGTAAGGTTTATAAAAAGACTGCCTTCATCTTGTCCTCTCTTGTTTTCTTGTTCTAGTGAAAGCCAGCTCTCTAGGGAAGCCCACATGGTAAGGAACTAAGGAGAGCCTCCAGCCCACAGCCAGCAAGAAACCAAGGCGCTTGCTTAGTCCCACAGCTTCAAGGAACTGAATCCTTCATCAACCACATTTTTATTGTGAATATTTTCAAACAACATCAAAAGTAGAGGGAATAGTACAATAGAAAGAACCCAATTCATCCATATTTCCATATTCAATAGTTATTCTTTTATATGTTATATGTTCCATTCCTTTCCTTTATCTTTTCTGCCTTTAAATCAAATTCTGCATACACACCCCCACACCCCCACATATATATAAGATTAATCCCCTTCCTTCTCGCAAAGATAAGCAGATGACAAGGAATACAAGATATCTGATGAAAACTTGTAACATAGAAGATGGAGACAAAAAAAGACAACTCGGAGCAGGGAGATGAACATTCTTCAAAGAGATCCAAATAGATATTATAACCATAAGATAAGAAAGTGCTTAGAAATGAAAGGTGATAGCAAAAAGGAAAAAATAAATAGAAGGGCTGGAATATAAGTTTAAGAAAACCTCACAGAAAGTAGAGCACAAAGATTGAGAGATAGACAATGGGAGAGAAGGGAGATTAGTGGGCCAGTCTAGGAGGTCCCAAATAATAGAAGTTCTAGAAATAGAGAAGAGAAAACGAGGGAAAGAAAATAATTAAAAAATAGTTTAAGAAAATTTTTCCAAATTGAAGGATATTGAAGGATATTAATTAATCTGTAGATTACGAGTCCATCGAGTGCCTAGCACAATGGATGACTTTAGAATATGTGTGAGAAAGGTAAGAACAATTCGAGCTTTCAATGAGAAAAATATAGGCCTCATAAAAGGAACAAAAAATCAGAATATATTGGAAACTTTCAGAAGACTGGGAGCTAGAAGGCAATGCCTTGAAAATTCTGAAGGAAAATGATTTCTAACCCAAATTCCATACATAGCCCAATGTGAATTAAACATGAAGGCAGAATGAAGACATATTCTGCCATTCACAGTCATGCTTTCTAAAGAAGGTGGTAGAGGCATAAACCAAGGAAGAAAAACAAGAGCAGAGAAGCAAAAGGCCTCCCACGAGTGTCCAGAGCCCAGCTGTGTACCTGGCAATAAGCTACCACCAGGCCAGAAGCAGGTCAGGAAGTTCTGGGAGAGATTTCTTCAGGAAGATGAAATTCGTACCCTGTTAATACCTCTAAAAGTCTTGAGTGGAAATAAAACAATTGACAAAGAGTATGGGGAGGTATTAGTGATAAGTATATAGAAACCTAAGTAAATAAAAACTAAGACAATTATTAATTTTGGGTGGTGGGGGTAAAGTTGTGCAGGGTAGAAAAAGTGCTTATAGTTTACTATAGAGACTCCCTTTGTACATAGTCACAACAATGCAAACATCTAACACAGTTATAATGTAGTATAATTGGAAGATACAGAGTGGGAGGGTGCATGTGTTTATGTATTGGGGAAAGCTAAATCCTCATTTTACCTTTTCAGACATTTGAAACTTTGCCAGGTAGGTTACTGGACTACTGCTTCTGAGAGCTTAGAGATCTTTGGCCCAATTTCCTGGCCGAATGTGCAATTGGTAGATGAGAAATGTCCTCATTTCCTGTGACTAGAGAAAAATAAGGAAAAGAAAAAAAAATGGGGTCAAAGTATCTAACCACAGGAAGGAGAGAGAGTGAGATAGAGATAGAGATGGGGAGAGAGAGAGAGAAAGAGAGAGAGAGAGAGAGAGAGAGAGATCAGAAACCTGGAGCTAAGGAGCAGGTTCCTTCAGAGCCTCTCCAAGCTGGCCCACTCCTGCCTTCTCACCACAGTGATCACCACAAAACCACACCACACATGAACTCTGTGTGGTCAGAGGAGAATTTCTGAGGAAGGGGCACAGCAGAAAGAGGAAGTGAGATAGTTAATGCAGGTTCCCCTTTCCTAGGTCATGCTGAGCCAGAATCCTCCACCCCCATTTCCTGGCAGTGGCTCTATGATTGCTGTCTGTGTTATTCATTAACCAGACACTAATATTCTGTTTACCCATGTGTCATCGGCAAGGGGTTCAGAGGAGTCCGGCAATCTAACCAGCCACCGGGATTCTCTTGGATCAGGCCCAGCCAGCCGCTAGTGTTTATTGTGCCAGAGCCTTGTACTAAATGTCACCAGGCAGAAAGAAAGTTTTCCAAAGTAGGATATGATCTGTCGGCCAGTTGAGCATATTTGCTGGGAGTGTATCTAAGTGATGGGCTTGAGTTGGCTTGCAAGAGCTGATAATTATCATTTCTTGCCAAATCCATATTCAGTGTCTTCATGCTGGTAAAAATTGGCCCTGGTGGAATGTATCTGCCATAGAAATTGGCAAGTGCAACAACGCAGAGCCTTTCCTAATCCCCTGCTCTCTACTCCCCCCCCTCCCGCCCCCCATCTGAAGACCTGGCTGTGAAACCTGTTTTAGCACGCCACTGGGGCATCTATTTATTGGGTAGATGCATAACTTGTATTCTAATGAAAGAGGAAACAGCTCCACTTTGACAGAGCTGCCAGCCTGATGAAAACTCTGCATGTTCACTGTAGCACTTTCTGGTTTCTTTACGCTGTCATGCACATTATCTCCTTAACCTAACAGCCATCTTCCTTCAATGGTTAGCATAATGATCACCTTAAAATGGGAACATATCATTCCACCCTCTTACTTAAAACCCTCTAATGACTTCAAAACCTCTTAGAATAAATTCAAACTCCTATCTGTGGCCTAAAAATCTTGGCATGGTCTGGTGTCTGCCAACCTCCTTAACATCATATTCTATCACTTGCTCTCCCAAGTTCACAATATTCTGGCCCAGTGGTTCTCCAAGGGTGGTCTCTGAACCACCAGCATCGGTATCACCTTGGATTGTTAGAAATACAAACTCGTGGGTCCCATCCCAAACCTACGGATTCTGAACCTGTGGAGAGGGAAGAGTAAGTCATGCTTCAGCAAATGCTCCACGTGCTTCTAATACATGCTTATGTTTGCAAACCACTACTCTAGGCGCCCCCTTGGCCTTGATATGCTAAGGTTTTCCCCCTACCCAGGGCCTTTGCACCAGCAGTTCCGGTTTATAGAATGCCCTTTCAATGAGCAACTTCTCATTCAGGTCTCAGCTGACCATCACTGATTCAAGAGGATCTTCTAAACCCTCTCAAATCCCTCCTTATACCTTCTCCTGTATCCAGTATCTGTTTGCAAAAAGCCATTTGCCAAATCTGGTGGTTCATTTGTTTACTTTTTTACTTACTATTTTTCCCACTAGAATGGAAGCCCTAAGACTAGACAGCTTGTCTCTCATACACTCTGCTTCCCCAGCTTCTGAATATCCTAGCTTATAGTAGATAATTAATTCATATTTGTTGAACAATTGAATAACTAATTTCCCAGTGAATAAGTGGGATGTATAGCAAGTGACTTAAAGAAGATCAAATACTTGTTAGTGAGTAGGTAGTTTCACCTTGAAAATCTCAGACCAGGTCCAGAGATTTTCTTGCACTTTTCTGATCAGCAATGTCCCTAAAACTCTGGAAAATCTCAAGTTGGGAGGGTTTGGTTGTACTAGTTCAGTTCTTATTGGATATGTGAGTTTCCTCAACGTCCTAAGACAGGTGTTTCCTATGTTCTACGTTGATATTCCTGGAGACTGGGGAGCGGTTACTTATGGAGTGAATCAATTCCATTTTATATATTTTATTTTGTTAATTCTCACCTGAGAATATTTTCTCCATTGATTTTTAGACAGAATGGAATGGAGGGGGAGAGTCACACAGAGAGAAACATCGATGTGAAAGAAACAGAAGAGAAACATCACGTGCCCTTGACCAGTATAAAACCTGGGAGCCTCCCGTCTGTGAGCTGATACTCCAACCAGTGAGCAAAACTGGCTAGGCATCAGTTCCATTTTAAACAATTCTGACTCTCTAAGATGTAACTCCCTGCCTCTTTTGCCCATGACCCTTGTTCATCCTTGTGGACTGCCGAGGAATGCATCTTCCATACAATGGAATTTGTCTTATTCCAGCCACATGTTCAGCATTCTTACTTGCTTCTCGTGTGTCAGTGAAGAAAGCAGACATTTTGGTGTCAGGAAAACCTGGATTCAAATCTCCACTCACCAATTGATCTTGGAAAGTTCCCTTCATCATCTTAGGCTTCTTCTCTAGAACAGTGTCTGGCATTTAATGTGTTGCTGTTATTTTATTTTTATTAGGTTTTAAGTTTCCAAAATATTTTGGTTAATTTTTCCAATAATCAAATTATTATCCTTTTATTCCTTGAGTTAATCTATATTACCAAAAGGGTAATATGCTAATTAGACTGGGTCGACCGGCCTTCTTTCAGACATCTGATTTCCTTCTGGATAAAGACATGGTGGTGGAGGCTGAGGCAGAGAGGGCAGGTGGGGGTGATATTAGGCTGACAGGGGAGGGAAGTTAGGGGCAATCAGGCAGGCAGAGGCAGTTAGGAATGATCAGGCTGGCAGGGTAGAGCAGTTAGGGGTGAGATCAGGCTGGCAGGGGAAGGCAGTTGGGGCAATCAGGCAGAAAGGCAGAGGCAGTTAGGGGCAATCAGGTAGGCAGGTAGATGAACAGTCAGGAGCCAGCAGTCCCAGATTGCAAGAGGGATGTCTGACTGTCGGTTTAGGCTTGATCCTGTGGGTCTCCCAAGAGGTCCCCAATTTGGAGAGGGTGCAGGCTAGACTAAGGGAACCCCCCCATACACAAATTTTGTGCACAGGGTCACTAGTGTCTTTATAAAATATGTTGTTCAGTACTGAACATGCTACAGAATTGACCTCAGTGGAATGAGGTAACCAATTTGTTTAGATGCCATTTTAATATTACCCCAAAGCAAATGAGCTTTTTTGGAAGGTGTATACATCTAAAAATCCCAGATTTCCCCCCTCACATATTACTATCAAACTACCCTATATAGTTGGCTAATATATTGTTTTCATAATTTTATATTTCTACTTGAGTTTAAATTCTTATCTGTGCTTCAGTTGCTCTATTAGAGCTACAGCTAATCTACACTAATAAAAGAGAAATGCACAAATTGACCGTATCTCCACAACACCTACCAGCCAATCAAGAGTGAGTATGCAAATTAACCCCAAAATATGGCAGGTTAATTTGCATACACAGGCATGGAGCAAAGACTGAAGACTACAGAGGCTTGGTTTCTCCACTGTGGCTGGAGTGAAGGCCTGGGTCCCTGGTACTGGAGGAAAACTAATGCCAGCAGCCAGGGGAAGGAAGGCCTATTGCATGAATCTTTGTGCAACGGGCCTCTAGTACTCTATAATTTCTCACCAATTTTATATATGCAGTCTCATTTAAATCCTCAGAATGAACCTGGGAGGCATACATTGTCTTCATTATTATGATTTGGAAGTAGAGGCTGGAAGTGTGACTTGCTCAAGGTCAAGCAGCTAGTAAGAAGAATCAACACTGAAGTCGGGGCTCTTATGACATCAGTCCAGTGTTGTTTTGAGGAAGGAAAGAGAGACTGAGCTCTCAATTAAATGGAGGTAGTAATGGAAGTCTTTTTGAAGAAAGTAAATATGGGGTTTTATAAGAAGCAATGGGGTTGAAGTAAGGGGGCCTTGTAAGCAGGAAAGGTCCCAAGACTAATTTTTTTTTACATATTGGGCTCTCAAGCTAGGCCAGTGATTCTTGATTGAGCTGCCTATCATAATCACCTGGGGAGCTTTTAAAAGCTCACCTGTTGCCTCTCCTTCTCTCCCCGAGATTCTGAGTCAGTAGATTTTAGGTGCCCACTTGTGTTATTTATATATCCCTACACGTAATTCTGATGTATAGCCTCTGTTGCAAACCACTAGGATAGGGTCTGGAGGATCAGTTACCTAGATAGAGTGGTTTAGGGGTCCTTATTGTGGAGAAATTAGTTAGGTATATGGAATTGAGAAGGGGCAGAGGATAAAAGCAGGTAATGGTATATGAATTCCTGAGAGGAAACATTTGATAATAAGAAAACCCTGCAGGTCTCTAAGCAGGAGAGTAAGATGTTTTAAGTTCCCCATGGATGCTAATGACTTTGAGTCAAGACACAGCCCACATTCCATTTCTAAATCCAGTTTCTATTCATCAATTTAAACAGGATTATGTCGGTCTCCTCACTTAGTCCACTCTCATTACATCTTTATTTTAAAGTGTTCCTGTGGCTGTGGCCCATGTGGCTCAGTGGTTGCAGTGTTGGCTCACGCACTGAAGGATCATGGTGTTGATTCCTGGTCAAGGGCATGTACCTCAGTTGCAGGTTTCCTCCCTGCCCTTGTTTGGGGTGTATGTGAGAAGCAACCAATCAACTCCCCCTGCTTCTCTCTTTCTCCCTCTCCCCGTTCCTCTCCTCTTTGAAAAGCAATAGAAAAAATAGCCTTGGGTGAGCATTAACAACAACAAAATATTTCTGTAGTTTCAGATTCATCACCTTCTCCCCCTTTGCTGCTGAGTCTGGTTCTTTATCCCATTTTGCCCCCCTTCTGCTTGCAGAAATATTACAAAAACTATGGACACTCACTTTCAGAGTTTTTATGAGGGGCCTAGTTCACAAATTTGTGCACCCTGAAAGGAACTTCGGGCTGCAAGGCTGTGGTGGGAATAGGAGTTGGTCTTGGCCAATCCTACACACCCCAGCCTGGCCAATCCTGCTGCAGCTCCCCCCCTCTGCTGCTGGCAGCTCCGCCCCTGCTGCCTCTTCCATGTGCTGACAGTGCCAGCAGTGGGTGTAAGCAGCGGCTGCTGCCCTGATCGCTCCTCAGGAGCAGGGGAAGGTGGAGCCCTGAGGAGCCATCTGGGCCAGCAGCCCAGCTCACACCCGATAATGGCACTGAGTGATTGGAACCGGTGCTGGGTGCCAGCAGCAGGTGTGAGTGGCAGCTCTGGCACGGGCAGCAGGTGTGAGCGCCGGTGGGACTGTGGCACACAGGAGCAAAGAATTTTCAGTAACCATCAGAGGCTCGCACCAATGACAGCAACAGGTGCCCCACCTTGGTCTGGTGCCCCTGCTCACCTGCTCTACCATTCTGCCCACTGCCAAGGCCCTCCATGTTCCACATGCGCCCCTTGGTGGTCATAGTGACCAGTTGTTCAGTTGTTCCCCCATTCAATCTATTTGCATGTTAGCCTTTTATCATATAGGATTTTCAATCTGCCAGACCACGCTGTCTATTCCTGTGCTAGTCAGCCCTGAGCTCTGTCTGATGGGTGCTAAGCTGTATCCTGGCCTGTGTGGAGTGCCATGGAGGGAGAAGACAGGACCCAGACCTCAAGAAGTTCCCAGTTTAATGGGGAGACAAGGTACACACGTGAAGACAGTGGGAGCATAGTTACAAAGCAGCAGGTCTGACCGACACATTAGAAATCTAAAGCATTAGCGACCCAACCACGCCCTCAGCCCCTCCTCCCAGTTCCCTTGGACCAGAACTTCCCTGAGTCTTGTTTAACCTCATTTAGTATTTCTCTTCCATCTCTTTACCATTGGCTTCTTTACAGCATCAACAGCTAGGCCAGTGTCCAGGTGCGGTGTCAAAGCTTATGGCAAGATCGCTTTAGGATTCTCTGCCTCAGTCTGATCATCCCCAGCTACCGACCACCTCACAAGGACTGGGTTCGTAATAGCCACCTTGCTTCCAAAGCATGGCCTGATAGCGCTTCTGTTCCTAACCGTTTCTTCTTTGGTCAGGGAGCCGTGTTCCGTTGGGAAGGAAAACTCAACCAGAAAGAAATATCCAGCTGGTGAGAGAGATTCGTATAGTCTCAGTGACTGATTGGTCTGAGGATCCCTGAATCGAGAACCCTCATCCTCTCCCTCTCCAGCCCGCTCAACCCGTACAATAGCCCTCAGCACCTCTGAAGGTCCAGGCGCATCCTACTCTGTGGTGAAGTCAGAACTCGGTCCTCCTTCTGCTTGACTCACACCCCTGTCCCCAATTGTCATCTCTGTTATCTCTCTGCCTCTGCGTCCCAACAGAGAGGAGCCCTGATGCCGCAGCATCTGCAGCCCTTTCCCAACGGCTCTGCGCACGTCCGAAGAAGAGAAATAGAACAGCAGGGGGTCCAGACTGGCGTTGAGGGAACTGAAGACCACGGCTTCTGCTCGCCATTTGGGGCTTTTCTTCGTGTAAAACCCCACCAGGTGGGACACGTTATAAGGCCCGAAGCACACCAAGAAATTGAGGAGGGTCACAACAGCCAGCCCCACGGCCCGGCGCCGCCTCTGCACCCCGACGTGGGGCTGCGTGAGCATGATCCACACAAAGCGCCAGTAGCAGAAGATGGTGACCCCCATGGGGATGAAGAAGAGGACCAGGCACAGCTCCAGCCGCACAGGAATCACCACCCTCAGCTGGTCATCGGTGAAGTTCTCGTAGCAGGTAATTTCATTTGTATTTGTATTTGTGGCGCTCTCGGTCGAGTTCAAGTACTGCACGATGATCACGATGGTGCAGTGACCAAAGGACATGATCCAGGCGACCAGAGCAGCGATCACCCCGTATAAAGGCCGGCGGGACAGCTTGTACTGCACGGGGAAAGCCACTCCCAGGTAGCGCTCGATGCTGATGCCTGCCAGGAGCCACGTGCTGCAGTAGATGCTGCTGTAGAAGCCGAATCCGGTGAGGGCGCACACAATCTCAGGCAGATACCAGCGGAAGTCGGAGGCAGCCTCAATGATCTTGAAGGGCAGCAGCAGCAGCAGCAGCAGGTCTGCCAGTGTCAGGCTGAGCAGGAGGATGTGGACAGGTGCAGGGTGGGGCTGGCGGACCCGGCCCACGAAGGCCCGCAGGGCCAGGAGGTTTGCAGGAAGACCGGTGAGGAAGATGATGATGTAGGCCGAGAGAATCAAGGAGCTCTTCAAGTTTGGCATGACTGTTCTGGAAGAGGATGAGAAAAAGCAGGGTCAGGAGTCCCCACGCACAGCCTGCAGACCCGCCTCCGATTCAGGATGAGGACATCCTCTCGGGCAGCTCCCCTTCCCAGGGCCAGGCTTTCTGCTGCCACCACTGCTTGCTCACAACACCTGCTAGAGCTGCCCAGAGCAATTATTGACTTTGCCTGGGGCGGGATATTAACTGGGAGTTATTACGTTTGCCATCATGTGTCTCTGGGGGAGACCAACCCTTGGCTTCCCAAGGGAATTCCCCCTCTGGTTTCCCAGCCTTTCTCCTGCTCTCCTCACAGATACAGGAAGTTACTGATATCAGTTTCCAACTTTCCTGAAGTCCCTTTCTCAGTCAGAGATCTCCAGAGAGAAAAGGCAAGCCCTCTCACACGGAGACACTGAGAACCAGGCCCCCAGCCAGTGCTGACTTGCCACACTACCCTCCCACACCCCCCTACCCCCCCGCCCACACACACACCAAGGAAGCAGGTGCCCAGTCCCCACCTCATTTCCCTACCTCGTTTTCCTCTCCTTGTGCAGAACACAGATTCTCCTCCACCGTTTCCTCCTCTGTCCAATACCAGACTCTGGGACTGCACTAAAAAAGGAAGCTAGTTAAGTGTGGGGGTTGGGGCAGTAGGAGGAACAGTGAACCAGCACTATTTTGGGGGCCTTGTCCCCCAGAAAGTTAGAGAATATTCAGAAAAACCTGCAGACAGTCACTGGCTCCTGAGCCTGGAGTTTGGACTGTAAACAGAAGAACGCTTCTTAATGGGGTAATTCAGTTTCCACTTTGGTTATGACCCTCAACACCCACGCAGTCTGGCCCCTCCATCCTCGTCCAGGCTTGATGTCCCAGGCCTCATTTCCTTGTCCCCACACTGGCTCCCATCTCTTTATATTCAAGTCTGACAGATTTCTTCCAGCTCAGTACCATCTCCTCCCAGTTCTGCTCCTGCCATCACTTCCCAGAGCTCAAGCACTGAACTAGCTGCCTTGCCTTGTCTTCGTTCCAGATAGATGGCTTCTTAGAACAGAAAGTCTGAAAGCTGCTGGGAAGGAGAATCAGAGCTTCAGCCACTGCTACCGCCCATTTCGCACAGGAAAATATTGTAAGGAACCTGGCTGCTAGAAAGCTTTTATACCAGCAAAAGTCATGTGACCAGAGAGAGGAAGGTCAGTAATTGAGCACTGTCTCCTCTCCAACCCAAAGGAAAAGGCGCCTGCACCTTTTGTCTCACCCTGGAGACCCTCACTCAGGCTTCCAAACCCAATTCCTGAATTTCTTTTCAATCCTAGGCATTTTTCCCATATCCCAAATCAGAGTCTCTTCTTTTTTCTAATTCTCCTGTAATTCTACTCATTCTCAGAAAAGAGGATTTCTACTTCCTTTTATTCTTCAACTAGAGGCTGGTGCACGAAATTTGTACACGGGTAGTGTCCCTTGGCCTGGCCAGTGGTCAGAGCTGATGGGGGCCTTTTGGCTGCTGGCGGGGGGCCTCCCTTCCCCAGCTGCCAGCTGCCAGCAAGGGTCTTCCTTCATTCCGCGCTGCCCCCTGGTGGTTAGCGCACATCATAGCCAGTGATTTTTCTGGTGTCCCAGTCGAAGTCCTGATGGGACATATCATTGTGACTTTGGGGCAGATCAGTTTTCTGAACATTAGTTTCCATTTCAGTCAAATGAGCTCAGGAATACTTATCTCCCAGGATTTCTGTGAGGAGTCAGTGAGATAGCATATGTAAAGCATTTGGGCCAATGCTTAGCACTTTGTAGATGCTCTTAGGTGGAAGTGCTCCCTCCTTTAAAACCTGTTGCACAGCTTCGAAGAGAGTGAGCCACTTGATAAAATATCCAGAGGCTGAGGACACAGACCTGTCATCTGACTTGGGAAAGTGTCAGGGATTCAGTGGGCCCAAGGTGCCTGTGTGACCTTTCTAGGGGAATGAATGGTAGTCAGGCTCCATTCCTTTCCCCCATGCATTCTCTCCCTATGAACTGGGCCAACCCACTGAGCCACCCTGTCCTTTTCTTACTATTTTCATGTGTATAGCTCCCATGAAACACATGCCTGAGGAAACAGAGAGTCACAACATGCTTCCTTTTTGATCTAAGGAATGAGTCTCTGTTTTGCCATCTGTGGCCTGATCCTTACTCACAGAATCTTCATTCTTTCTCAAGGACATACTTATTCCCTACTGCCTGCCCATTCATTCATTCATTCATTCATTCATTCATTTTGTGGCTTAGAACCCCAGAGTCCAGCTATCTTAATATTTAACTTTTCTTCCTCTTCAGCTCTCCTCTCCTCTAGAAATAAGGAGATCTATCTTTTCATTAATTCCCTTCTTTCAGCACAGAGATGCACTTCCCAGACAAACAGGGAAACTAATGAAGAGACCATTCTCTATTGCTTGCTACTAAATTTATTGTATTTGTGTCATTTTGCTTTTATGATTTTCCATAAATATTTATGAAGGTCTGAATTTAATTGCAAATTGAAAATTTACTGGAAAATTGATGTTGAGGAATAAAACTACTTCTTGATTCCTGTCTGCTCTTCCCCACTTCATGCCTTTCTCATTTCCCTCTCGTGTATAACTAGGCTGAGGGCCCCATCAACCCCCTTCTCCATGTTTATGGTAGTTAGGAAGGTAACACAATAAAGGAAACTTTTGAACTCATGATGCTCAGCTATGTCACAGGAAAAGGAAATGCAACCTCTCAAGCTGAATTTAAGGGCGGAGATTTCACAAAAGCAGTATCTTTCACAATCTCTTCAAGTTCAGTTTTCCTCTCATCATTATAATCCAGCTAGTGATGGCAGTAATTTGAGCCCAGGGTCTAAATGTGTAATCACTTTCTCCACTTCCTTATTTCTTAGTCATTCTTTAGTCTATTCTAATCTGGGTAGCATCCCTATTTTTCTATAGGATCTATTCTTTACTAGCATTCAACAATTTCCACACCCATCTTGATTCTTTCCATGAATTCTGATACCTTATGTTCCTCTGGTTTCCTTGCCTTTTCTTTTATTGCATCTTAATCCCTTTGCCTCTACATCCTCTAAATGTTGGAGCTCCTTACGACTTGGTTCTAAGTTCTTTACTATCCTCATCCCGTGCTCTCTCCCTATTCTATTGCATCCATTTCCAGAGCATAAGTTACCATTTTCATAACACCCAGTTTTGAATCTCCATCCTGAGGTTCTGTGAGTGTCCACCTGCCTAGTAGACACTGGGCTTCTGTGAGCTTCCACCTGCCTACTAGACACTGTCATTTGGATGTCTCCCAGCATCTCAAATCCAGCGTGTCCTGAGCCAGCTTTAGCTCTTCTCTACCAAAGTAGGAGTGAGTAGCTGTGAGGGAGCTGGTCATGGCCCTGGTTGAAATCCTGGTAACAGATGCGGTGGCTTATGCTGAGATTCAGCTAGATTCTCTTTTATATGTTCTTGTAGCATCTTTTCTATTGCTGAATAGTATTGTTTTATGGATATTTTATTTTATTAATTTATTTTAATCATCGCTCTCGGATATGCTTTTTCATTGATTCTAGAGAGAGAGGAAGGGAGAAACATTGATCACTTGCTTCATGCACTCACCCCAGGATAGAATCCACAACCTAGGTATGGGCCTGGCTGGGAATTCAACACATGAGCCTTTGGTGCACAGATGACACTATAACCACTGAGCCACCAGCCAGGCCTGTTTTATGGATATTTGGTATTTTATTTATCCATTTACCTGCTGACAGACACTTTTTTCCCTTCTGTTTTTAGCCTGTGTTAACAAGGCTGCTGTATACATTGTTGTTTAGGTGTGAATATGTGTTTTCAGTTTGTTGGGGAAATACTTAGGAATACATTGACTAGGTTGTATGCTAAACTTTAACTTTTTAAGAAACTGCCAGTTTCCCAAGAAGGTTGTTCTGTTTTTAATTCCACCAGCAATGTATGAGCATTCCTATTGCTCCACATCAGCATCAACACTTAGTATTTGTTATTCTTAAGTCTTAGGCATTCTAATTAGTGTGCCATGGCATCTCATTGTGGTTTTAATTAGCATTTATCTAAGATCTATTGATATTGAGCATCTTTTCAAGTACTAATTGGTCTTCTGTGTATCTTCTTTTGTGAAATGTCTGTTTAAGTCTTTTGCCCACTTTTTATTGGATTATTTCATACTATTGATATTGAGAGTTCAATAAACCCTTGATTTTATGGACCTCCATTTAACAGACTTCAGATTTAATGGACAAATTTCTGGCCCATATATCATATGTGAAAATTAACAACATGTTAATTTATATATATACTAGGAGCCCAGTGCATGAATTCGTGCATCTTGAAAGATACTGTGGGCCACGAGGCTGTGGTAAGCACAAGGGTAGGTTTTGGCCCATCCTCTGTGCCTCTGCCCAGTCCCTCCCATAACAGCCCTTGGTCCCCTGTCTGCCAGTAACTCCATTCCCACCACCACTGATGACTCTGATTGATGGTGCTGAACAATTGGGGCCGATGCCAGCAGTGGGTGCGAGCAACAGCTGCTGCCCTGATTGCCCCTCAGGAGCAGGGAAAGGTGGAGAAGCCCTTGGGGTGATCAGGACTGGCAGCTGCTGCTCATACCTGACTGCGCCCAGCAATCACCAGCACACAGGAGCAAAGAATTTTTAATAACCACCAGCAACCGGTGCCCCGCCTTGGTCTGGTGCCCCTGTTCACCTGTTCCATCATCCTACCACAGCCAATGCCTGCCATGTTTTGGTGCTCTGCCACCTGTTGTTGATGCCTGCCATGTTCTGGTGGCCAGCGTACGTCATAGCGACCAGTTGTTCAGTTGTTCCACTATTCAGTCTATTTGCATATTAGCCTTTTATTATATAGGATATGTATTTTTTATTGATTTCAGAGAGGAGGGGAGAGGGAGAGATAGAAATATCAATGACGACAAAGAATCATTGATTGGCTGTCTTCTGCATCCCCCCCGACTGGGGACCGAGCTCAAAACCTGGGCATGTGCTCTGACGGAATTGAACCATGATCTCCTAATTCACAGGTCGATGCTCATTCATTGAGCCACACCAGCCAGGTAATTTTTAAATGCTTTTAATCAAGATTTGCTTATAATTAAGTTAACAGGTTATTTTTGTTATCATTTCACTGTTATTTATTTTTGTTAATCCTTGACCAAGGGCATTTTCCATTGATTTTTAGAAAGAGTGGAAGAGAGAGAGAAAAACTTCAATGTGAGAGAGACACATCGATCAGTTACCTCCCACACTCCTCCAAACCAGGGCCAAGGATAAAACCTGCAATCCAGATATTTGCCCTTGACTGGGGATCAAACCTTTAACCGTTCAGTGTTTGGGCTGACACCCAACCACTGAGCAACACTGGCCAGGGCTTCACTGTTATTTTAAACAAATTTTAGCAAATAGGCAATACGTTGGGGGAAAAACACTAGTAATTTCACTGATATAAATAAGTTTTACATACCTATAACTATAATCTACATATTTAAATCCAAGAGTCACTGCTCCTAACCAATGGTCAGCAAATGATTAGTATGTGATCACACCTCATTATGTGTGGTAATTGATTCTGTTGTCCCATGGTATGACTTTCTGCAGCAGTTTTCATTGTTAATCCTCACCTGAGGGCATTTTCCCATTGATTTTTAGAGTAGAAGGGAGAGGTGCAAGTGCGCGCGAGCACACACACACACACACACACACACACACACACATCTGTTGGCTGCCTCCCTCATGTGCCCTGAGGCACCCAGGTACTTACCCTTGACTGGAATTGGAGTTGAACCCACCAATGCTTCATTCCACTGGTCAATGCTCTAGCCACTGAGTCAGACTGGCTGGGGCTCTGTAGCAGTTTTAACATGTGCAGGCAGATGTTCCTACATGTGCTAAGCCATGCCCCAACTGTGTGCATTTGTTTACTAATGGAGACTGGCGAGTGCATGCATTTTCTACACCTATTCAGTATAAATTTAAAATTATTGCAATACATATAGAAAACTTTTCCATGAAATTAAACTTTTCATACACACTTAATTTAATTACATAAATATATCTACATAAGTAAAAACAGGTCAACTAATTTGCCAGTTTCTTAACATACACATTCAGAAAACCTACTTTATTATATGACTAGAGGTCTGGTGCACGAAATTCATGAACAGAGTTGAGGCGGAGGGTGGGGTGGGGTTCGGGAGGGCAGTGTCCCTCAACCCGACCTGCACCGTCTCCAATGTAGGAGCCTTCAGGGGAGCCCTCTCCAATCCAGGAGTTTCTGTCTTTGCAGTCATATGAGCGAATTGTCTGAGACCACAGCCCAGTTTGGTTTGGTGCTCACAGAATAATAAGAGGTATTTTTTCTTTTCTTTGTTCCATTGGTGGAGATTTCCTAGAAGTTGCAGGATCTCTTCCTTTTAATTTTTCCTTGACACTCTGACTTTACTTATGTCTCTCACCTTTGCTTTCCCTCCACCCCTCACCCGAAACAGTAACTTGGTCCAGGCTCACTTTGCTCTAGTGTCTAGGGCAGTGGTTCTCAACCTTCCTGATGCTGCAACCCTTTAATACAGTTCCTCATGCTGTGGTGAACCCCAACCATAAAATTATTTTCATTGCTACTTCATAACGGTCATTTCTCTACTGTTATGAATCGTAATGTAAATATCTGTGTTTCCTATGGTTCTCAACCTGTGGGTCTCGATATTTGTCCTCAGATGCCTCATTTTATTTTCTTCTGAGACCATCCTAAGAAATTCCAGCCAGTAATCATTTAAGCACTCTCTTGTAGTTTAAAGGCACTCCAGTAGTTTTGCTGGAAGTTGCAGGGATCTTTTCTCAGGCTGAATATTAATAATTCAGGCTGCCATAACTTTCTAATGTGGATACTGTTTGGCAGATATGAGGAAGATACAGATATAAAATATTAAAAGTGAAAGGATGCAGGATTTCACCAGGAGCAGGACTAATAATAATAAAAAAAGAGTTCCTGTTTCACTCATTCATTCAACAAATATGTATCTACTCCATAGGATATGGTGGCATTTGCACCAAGAACCAGAGATATCAGGGTAAAAAATATAGCTAAAGTCTTGCACTCATAGAGGGTTGCTGCATTCTAATGGAGGGATATAGACAATCACCAGTAAATATGAATACAGGAGTAATTACGGAGACATTATGGGGAAATGAAGCAGGATAATGAGAGGGAGAGTAGTCAGGGAGTGGCAGGAGCTTCTTTAGCTGGAGGGTTCAGAGAAGCCATCAGTGAGGTTACTGTTGAGCAGACATTGGAGTGGCTGAGCTGAATTCTGACAAGAGCCTGTGCGAAGTTCCCACAGAGGAGTGGTTTAGGCAGAGGAACTGCTAAGGAAGTGCAAACCAGAAAGCACCTTGCGTTTGGGGGACAGAAAGGCAAGTGCAGTTAAAGCCTGGTGAATGAGGACAATTGCTAGAGGAGACTATGGCAGGCCTTATTGATTACACTAACGATCTAGAATTCCACTTGTAAGCAATGGGAAGTCACTTAAGGGCTGTAAGAGGAGAATGACATGATGAGATTTTTGATTTAACAAGATCATGCTGGCTATTTTGTGAAGACTGGTCTCCAGAAGGAATGAGTTGAAAGCTGAGAGGTTGACTAAAAGGGCATTATAGTCATTCAGGGAGGACTGATGATGGCATGGGTTTGGGAGAATATGGCAATGGGGGTAGAGAGGATCAGTTGGGATTTGGGGTGCCTCTCTTTAAAATATATATATTTTATTGATTTTTTACAGAGAGGAAGGGAGAGGGATAGAGAGTTAGAAACATCAATGAGAGAGAAACATCTATTAGCTGCCTCCTGCACACCCCCTATGGGCATGGGCCCATAACCAAGGTACATGCCCTTGACCAGAATCGAACCTGGGACCCTTCAGTCAGCAGGCCAATGCTCTATCCACTGAGCCAAACCGGTTTTGACAGGAGTGCCTATCTTTAAATAAATAATAACTGAAGAACTGCATGATAACAAAGGAATGGAACTCTCCTGGGAAATAAGTGGGCAGATGGTTCTACATCAATACACCCAAATAGACTTTGAGATTTCACTGCTCTCCTGTGCCAGTACAATTCACCCTACTTCCATTAGTTTTAGTGCCCTTTGAGCCCTTGCAGTGGCCTTATGAAAGTGTGAGGTGATAGTGTATGCCCTTTCCTGCTTGCTTCTCTTCTTTTAGTTGCCACTTGTTCAGCCTTTCTTTTCCAGTAGTGGTACCCTCCAATTCTGCAGCCTTTACATATCCATCCCCAGTACAGGTGCACTACATAGGAAGAGAAATAGGAGTAGCTCAGGATTAGCATATTGGGGGTATTCTTCAGACTCTGTCTATATTGGCCTATACAGTGGGCATTGTAGGTTTTTGCCACCCACTGCTGTACAGAGACTTCTCATTATTTACTCTGTCCACCTGCTTATTGTTTTTTTTAAATATATTTTTATTTATTTTTTACAGAGAGGAAGGGAGAAGTATAGAAAGTCAGAAACATCGATGAGAGAGAGACATCGATCAGCCGCCTCCTGCACACCCCCTACTGGAGCTGTGCCCACAAGCAAGGTACATGCCCCCGACCGGAATCGAACCTGGGACCTTTCAGTCCACAGGCCGACGCTCTATCCACTGAGCCAAACTGGTCTCGGCCACCTGCTTATTATTCATTAACTTCACTCCTGGCCTATGATACCAGCTGCGGTGGCTGGATAATAGTTCCCCCCAAAAGTAGCCATGTCTTAATCTATGAAATCTGTGAATGTTGCTTTCTCCACATTGCAAAGAAGGACTTTCAGATGGTAATTAAGAATTTTACAATGGGAAGATTATCTGGGTGGGCCCTAAATGTAATCACAAATGTAGCCTATATAATAAAGAGAGAATATGCAAATTGACCGTACTTCCACCACAAAGATGACAGCGCCTACAGTGGAAGAGGGGTTTCTATAACACAAGATGGCTGCACCCACAGAAGAGGCCTAGTTTCCTTAACAAGCCATCACCAGAAACTTGAGGCTTCGACCCAGTCCCTTTGGGCTTAATAGTGAACCTCAGGCTGAACCCCCTACCCTGGCACCAGGTCGGGGGACCTGAGGCTGTGCCCCCAACCTGGGCAGGGGGCCTGACAAGGGTGGGACTAGCCAGGTCTGGATCTAGCCCATTAGGGGGGTGGCTGGGTCTTGGTCTCACGTGATTTTGAGGTGCACGTGGTGGGTGGGGACTTGACTTTGGGTCCCATGGTGCTCCCCAGACTCTGACAGGAGGAACATTTTCATATACATTTTTCTAATTTTCTTTCATCTCTCACACTTCTATTATAGAGAAAGGGAAAATAGCAATATTAAAATATTTTCTCTAATTAATCCCTTTTTAATGTGCACAAATTTCATGCACTGGACCACTAGTGTGTGTGTGTGTGTGTGTGTGTGTGTGTGTGTGTGTGTGTGTGAAGTGACTGTCCAATCATCTGACTGGCTGGTAGGTATGATGAACACTATCCACTAGGGGGCAGATGTTCAATGCAGAAGCTGCTGAGTTGTAGTGTCTTGGCAGCTGCACTTGTCTGGTGATGCACCCTGGAACCAGAGAGGAGGGAGCCTGATTCCTCTCAGGGCCATGCGATTCCACCTTCACCTGTGGGTTATGTTGTTGCTGGGGCACTGTTGGCCCTGAATCTGGTTTACTGCCTAGCTGCGGTGACCACAGACACCCTTCGAGCCAGGAGGGACCATGGGATGTTGGCTTCAGGGTGTGTCTGACCCATCTCACCCTGTCCCACCTCACCAGTTACCTTCTAATTAATTTCCTTTCAATGTGCACGAATCACTAGTGTTTTCATAAGAAGGAGGCAGAGGGACATTTCAGACAGAGGAGGAGAAGGTAATGGGACCACAGAGGCAGAGACTGGAGTGATGTGGTCACAAGCCAAGGATGTCAGTAGCCAGCAGGAGCTGGAAGAGGCAGGAACCTCTACAAGGAACGTGGTCCTGCCCAAACCTTGATTTTAGCTCCAAGACATTGAGTTTAGACTTCTGGACTCAGAACTGTGAGAAAATAACTCTCTGGCCGAAACCAGTTTGGTTCAGTGGATGGAGCATTGGCCTGGGGACTGAAAGGTCTCAGGTTCCATTCCAGTCAAGGGCATGAACATTAGTTGCAGGCACATCCCCAGTAGGGGGCGTGCAGGAGGCTGCTGATCAATGTCTCTCTCTCATTGATGTTTCTGGCTTTCTATCCCTTTCCCTTCCTCTCTGTGAAAAAATCAATAAAATATATTTTTAAAAAAAGAAAATAAATTTCTGTTGTATTAAGCCACCAAGTTTGTGACAATTTGTTATAACAGACTTAGGAAACTAGTTCAACAGCCAGCATTTACTGGTCATTCCATGATACCATCCAGGCACCATGCTGAAGACTTTACAAAGATGAGTTCATTTAATCCTTAAAACATTCTGTGAAGTGGGCACACTCATCCCCATTTTACAGTTACAGATGAGAAAACTGAGGTGTAGAGAGGTTAAGCAATGTGCTTGACGTCACACAGCTGGTAAATGGAAGAACTGAACTCTGAAGATGAGACCCAAGTTTTCTGGAATCATGGTGTTCACCACTGCACTATGCTCACCACTGTACTGGGAAGTTGCAAGTTAGACCCAACTTCCCTATCAGACCCCAGAAGTCAGGTAGATGCCACACAGGAAGATAAAAGGATACGGGCCACGGTGTCATTTCATCTACTTCCCACAGGGAGTATTTGCTTGGTCACCAGGCTTCCTGACAGTGGCCTTTACTCTGTCCCTGAAACCAAGAAGGAAAGAATGACCTTCAACCCTAGTTTCTCAGGATCTAGGAGACTCTCAGCCTTTCACATGTTCCAGTTCCTGCTCTAACCCAGATGTGATCTTTTGTCATCTCCTCCCTCCCTATATAAACAGCGTGGATACACGAAGAGTAGAGGGAAAATACCATTTATTGTTTCTCGCTGCTCTATTCACAGTGCCACTTAGCTTTTAAAAAATCAGCATGGATACTTATAAGAATCAAAATTTGATTGTGAAACAGAAATAAGAACTTGAGAGAGCACTGACTCTTCCTGTATAACTGGAATCCTTAAGAGGTTGTCTGAACGATTTCTTCCTCCCGGATTCCCTTCTTCATTTGCTGCCCAAGCCTTCACACCAGAAACTACACTGGAAGAAAACATGTCCCACCCCTCGTCCCCATACAGCCTTCAGGCCAGACTACCAGCATCTTTCATGGGCGCAGGCACCGTGGACTGCCTGGAGAATCTCTGGAAGTGGGAGTGGTACAGACTCCCTTAGTAAAGCCGACATGCCTGCACTCAGGTGCAAAAGGTTAGCCAAACAGCGGTAAAACTATATGCTCTGTGTTCCTTTTCCCAGCGCAGCCTTCCTTCTGCTTTTCTTGCTTTCCCGGCTTCTGTCACACATGGGCTTTCCCCACGAGTGTGGCATCACTGGAGTTACCCAGGTTTCTGTCCAGTTTGTATACTCTGAAGAAACTCCAATTAGACTGTTAAGTCTTAGGAGGTGTGGTGAGGTTATCAGAAAGTCCTGGGGGAGGGGATTGGTAGTTCGTGTGGTTTGAAATGCTTAGGCATTTTCCATAAAAGGGAAAACCCTGGTTTTCTTAGTACCAGTTATAGAAAGTACAGTTTGTGTTTATCAAAAGTGGGAATTGAGAAACGGTGACGCAGTGATGCAATATTTTACTAGTAACTCTCAGAAAAGCTTAGGAAGCAAGGTCCTCTGCATGTTAAGTCATCCTCCCCTTAGCTCCTCCGTCACCAGAAGAATCCAGCTCACACAGAGAGCATGAAGACTGCTACTAAGAGAAGCCAGGACAGGGCATGCAGGTGGAGGTTTCATTTGGGAGATTTCTTCAGGGCCCTCCCCCCACCCCATTATTTTTGCCTTGGCCCTAGCCATGCCATGCCATGAAGCCACAGTGAATTAGCGCCTGAGATTCCCCTGTGTCCCAATAAGAAATAAGTCTGTGTAAAGCTAAAACTTTATATCAGGTAGGGCTTGCCCAATGGGCCTGGAAACCCAAATCCACGGATTCACAGACCCTCAAACTGGCACAGCTGGCTGATCAGGAGCAGTCCTCCATAGCCCAGGCTCCTTCTAGCTTTCCTGCTTCCCTAGGTTTGGCTTTTTGTTTCATGATAGTAAAAAGAGCTGCCCTTAAACATTGTTCTCCAGTAGACTTGATTTTGTAGAGCAGTTTGAGGTTCACAGCGATACTGGGAAGAAGAACACAGAGATTTCCCATAGACCAGACATGCACAGCCACATATCAGCACCGCCCACCAGAGGGGTGCAATTGTTATACTTGATGAACCTGCACTGACACTTCATCATTACCAAACTTTCTCCCATTCTTAATCAAGAAAACTATAGCCGAAACTGGTGTGGCTCAGTGGATAGAGCGAACTGAGAGGTCCCAGGTTCAATTCCGGTCAAGGGCAAGTATCCCAGTAAGGGGTGTGCAGGAGGCAGCTGATCGATGTCTCTCTCTCATAGGTGTTTCTAACTCTCTATCCTTCTCCCTACCTCTCTGTAAAAAATCTATAAAATATATTAAAAAGAAAACTATAGCTTTTCTAGAAGTACTACCCAGAGGATTTTTGCTTATTTCTTTTGGCTAGCACTAACTACATCTCATGACAACTCCTGGCTGCAAAGGCATCGGGGAAAATGATTACTCATGGCACTTTCCCAATATGACAAAATTGGGTAAGGAATAAGGGGAGAGTACCAAATTACATAATTCTTGAATTACAAACATGGAGAGGAAGAGTGCTTTTAAGACTAAAATATGTAGGGTGGAATTTCAGAGAGAATTTTTATAAATTATTTTTATTAAAGTGTAACATATAAACAATAATGTGTGCTAATGTTAGGAGTACAGCTGACAACTTAACATCCTATCTAATAAAAGAGTAATATGCAAATTGACCATACCTTTGCTACACAATAAGCCACGCCCACCAGCCAATCAGAGTGGGTATGCAAATTAACCCAACCAAGATGGCTATGGCCACAGAGAGAGCAGGAGGGAGGCGTGGGTTGCCCCTAGTGATGGAGAAAGCCGAGCACCCAGGCCTCCACTTAAGGCAACAAAATTTCAATGGCTGTGCACCAGAAGACTTGGCTTTGCTCCAGGCTACAAAGTTTAAATTGTAGAAGATAAATAAATTTCAGATACCAGAGCCTCCACTTGGGTCACTGGGGGGCATGGCCAGCCTGCAAACCACCACAGGCCCCTCACCCAGGCCATCCCATGCCCCAAAGGAACACCCACCCTGATCTGGGACACCCTTCAGGGCAAACCAGCTGACTCCTACCCGTGCAGCAGGCCTCTATCATATCTAATAAAAGAGTAATATGCAGATTGAACATCACTCCAACACACAAGGTGACTGTCCCCATATGGACAGAAGATGGCCACTACAAGATGGCCAGTAGGGGAGGGCAGTTGGTAGGGACCAGGGCTGCAAAAGAGAGCAGTTAGGGGTGACTAGGCCTACAGGAAAGGGCAGCTGTGGGTAACCAGGCACACAGGGTAGGGCAGTTAGGGGTAAACAGGCTGGCAGGGGGAGGGAGTTAGGCATCAATCAGGCTGGCAGAAGAGTGGTTAGGGGATAATCAGGTTGTCAGGCAGAAGTGGTTAGGGGCAATCAGGAAAGAAGGCAGGTGAGTAGGTGGGAGCCAGCAGTCCTGGATTGTGAGAAGGATGTCCGACTGCCCGTTATGGCCTGATACATGGGGGTTAGGCCTAAATGGGTAGTCGGACATTCCTCAAGGAGTCCCAGATTGGAGAGGAAGCAGGCTGGGCTGAAGGAAACCCCCCTCCCTATGCACGAATTTTGTGCTCCGGACTGTGTAATCATCATGTAGGTCAAAATATAAATTATTTTCAGTGCCCCTTTCAATCACCAACCCTCCCAGACTGACATTACCACTATTCCAACTCTACTACCTAGAGAGGAGTATCAACCATCAGAAATGTTGGAAAGAAAAGAAATGATGGATGAAGAAGAACAACAAGGAAGAAGAAGAGGGCCAAACTAATGGCTGCTTTGGCTGCTTTCCTTTGCCTCTAAGATTATTCTCACTCCATTTTGAAAACTTTCTGTTTAAAGCATCATAAAAAACTGAAGACATAAATTTTAATTTGCTATAAAGTTGATCTGTACTGAAACTCCAATCAGTGAGGACTGGATTCCACTGCAAATAATAAAACAACCCCCAAAGTAGTAGCTGTGTAAAAGGATATAATGATACTTCTCTGTCATAAAGGCAGCCTAGAGAGAAGTAGTCCAGGATTGTCTTTGGCAGCCCCAGGAAGACTTCAAACCTGTCCTCCAGCTCTCTACTCTACCCATCTTAGGTGGCCTTTGTCCTCTCCATCCAATATGGAAACGGAAGCGCCAGCCAGTGTATCTGTGCTCCTGGCAGAAGAATAGAGGAAGGGGAAAAAAGTGCTTCCCCCTTCTCAATTTCATAGACTTGTTAGAAATTCCACTCAACACTTCTGCTAATAACTCCATGGCAACAACTTAGTCAGATAACCAAATCTAGCTGCAAAGATGGCTGGGGAAAAGCCCTTTTCCTGTATGCGATATGCTGTTAAAGATAAGACTTTTTACCAAGTGAAGAAGCTGGTAGCCTCTTCCAAACTGCGGTTCTTCAACTTTTGCAGATGAGCCCTTTCTCCTCCAATGCTGCACGCTTTGCACTGCACCCCAAAGACTTAGTGTACAGTACACCCAAGAAAGGGGACATCCCAGCTGACATCCTCTGATCTGGTCTTCTCAGGAGAACCTCTCCGCGGATGGGAAAGAGCAGAGTATTGCACCGGGACCACTACTGTCTGGTTCTCTGGTCCCTGCCGTCCACCCTGGAATTGAGTGAACATAATTCAAATCAAGTTCTCATAGCAGCCATCAGTTTGGTTTTTAGGGACACAACATTAGATATGCATATTTTTTTAGTACCTTCATCTGCAGTCACTGGGCATAATTTAGATGACTTTATTTGTTTTTGTATTTTTTTTTTTTACACAAGTGAGTTTGTTTCCTGGTGAAAGAACTCTACCACAGCTTTGTGGGACAGGAGCCAGGAGTCTGGCCACCAAAGCAACAGCCAACACACATGGTGGATGGGGGGCACCAGCTGTCCAGGAAAGCCACACTGCTGTATCCTATCCCTCAGACACGGTCCAGCCAAGAGCCGGGGGCTACAGAGGATGCTGATGTGCAAGCAGAGGCAAAACTATTGGGCCAGCAAGTTCACAAGTTCTTGGGCTAAGGATGTGGATGAGAGTGCCAGGCTTGTCATAGTTGAAGAGAATTGTAGAATCAAGTGAGCCTCTCTGAGAATGTTCTGCTTGAGTGAAGAAAAATTAGGATGTCACCTCTCTTATTTTGTGTGCCTTTCTCCAGACTGAACTGACTGAGCTTCTACCATTCGCTTCCTTGAAACATCGATGAGTGCCTTCTTCCCCACTTCCTAACCAAACAATCAGTGAAGTCCCTTGATGGGGTAAAAATTCTGCTGGTCAGATTTCTTATCCTGACTCCCCACTTGCCCCGACCCTTCCTCAACCCCTCCGACTTCTCACTTCTTCCCTTCCTGGATAAGAAAGTTTCTGACATGGATGTGGAAATTTCAGAAGTGCTCTCCTGCTACATAAAGCCTCGAGGAGGCTTCTTGGGCTCTCCTGAGAAGAGAATTTGATTTGAGGAAAGAGAAGAGTTTCATAACTCTTTGCTCAGTAATATTATGCCACGTAGTGGCCTTTGTCCATTTAGGATTACAACCTGAGTGATTGGGTACCTCCTGTCGTGAAGTCCCAGCCGGGGTCTCTAGGACGGCCCTGCTGGCCCAGAGTGCTTTGGCCAGATGCACATGCTTACAGCACATGACTGAGGGCTGGGGTCAGCCCGGCCTAACAATAGCAAGTGAGAAGGGTGACTCCAAAGCACGAAAAGAGGGATTCTGTCAGGACCTGCTACTCTCAGGTCCTGAGCAATTTCAGTCTGCACTGCGGTTTCCCCTTCTTGCTCCCTCTAGCAAGAGTAATGGAATACTCATAACTGACGTTGGAAAAGCTTCTTATCTCATTTCCACTCACTTCTTTGTTTACTTAAACTCACAAACCCTGGTCTTCCCAGTATTACCAGGATCCATAGACTTCTATTTCTTGTCTCTGGTTGCCACCTACCAGGGTGTCTCAACACATCTTGTGAAAACTGCAGGCTTAGAGGACCGGGTGAGTGGAGGGACCTGCTTGGCTTGGAGCTCTTGCCTGGCCGGAAGTATAAATATCTGCCTATAGCCACATTCAGATCCTATCTGCGTCTCTTCACTGCTGTCATCCGTCAGAATGTGACACCCAAGAGTGACACCCTCTACGTAGTCCTCCAGAAGTCCTGGTGCCCCCTGGTGCGTACCTCTCTTCCCCAGACACAGACAGTGGTCGGGGTGCTTCCACGGTGCACCCAGGGAAAGTCTTCAGGCTCCGGGAGGGCACTCAGACCTGCAGGCAGCTTGATGGCTGTTCTCTCTAAAGCCACAGAGCTTTCCCGTCAGCAGGAGTCACTGGTCAGAGAGAAGAGAGTGCTTGGTAAGCTCTTCAGTGGCAGCCGGGTACTCTTTGCTTCTCCCCAAGCCTCTCTGCCCCTGCACTCTAACCACCTTTCTCCACATGCAAGTGCTGACTGTTCTCCCAGGTACCTCTTATATTTGTCATCCAGGCAACCAATACTTCAGAAAATCTTTTCCAGTCATTTCTATTTACTCTCCAACTATGTCTTCTTACCCTTTCCATTTGTTCTTTGTTCATCTCCCTTCCTCTCCACCCCAACCCTGGACTATAGACTACAGAAAGTTCATCAAATTCCTATTCCCTTCCCAACATGAAATAGTCAAAGCAGGTTCATTTTTCCAGATTCGCATTACATGGCATTCCTCGGCCAGACGAGTACATTTCATGGAAATTGGACTACTTGCTACCAAGGTTATGGGCTCCAGACACCCCAGAAAAATGTTCTGAGTCCAGATGGCACCACAAAGCTCATTACTGTCTAGGGAATCAGGCTCAGCTCTTGCTCCCACACACCATCTCTATCCCAGTGTTCCAGTCCTGGTCTCTGTGCCACCTCCTTGCCCCTCCCCAAGATCCTCTCTCTGAGTGCCCAGGAGAGCCCTACTCTCCTCAGATGCACCTGAAAGTCTTTTGGACTAGGCGGCTGAGGGCAAGGTGATAACCAGATCATGTGTTTCATGCTTCCATGAAAGAATGGGGATGGAACACCCAACAAGACGGCCATGGTTCTGACCTTCATGGAGATTACATTCTGGTGAGGCAGGGAGAACAGAACAGTATCTACATGAATATCCTATTTAATAAAGGAGTAATATGCTAATTGACTGTCACACCTACACAAAGATGGCTCCCACAGCCAATAAGCTAAGAATATGCTAATTGACCATCATACCCTCAAAGATGGTAGTGCCTACAGCCACAAGATGATGGCATCCAGTCCCCTCAGCCCCACTGGGGTGGCAGGTATATGACACAGCTGGGCCCACCCCCGGGCAGGTTCGGCCACTTCGTGTGCCTACCTCCAGAGTCCCTCATTCCCTGCACCTCAGGCCTGCCTCCGGAGTTCCCCAGGAGCCTAGGGATGGCCCGAGGCTTGCCTGTGCCTTGAATGGTGGCTTCCCAGCCACCCAGGGAAGGCCTGAGGTGCAGGCCAGCCTCAGATGGCAACTTCTCAACTGCCCAGGGCCGCCCGAGGCTCAGGTAACCAGGGATGGCCAAGACTTGCCCTGCTGGCAGTAGCAGCAGCAGAGCTATGATGGGGCATCGCCTTTCCCTGAACTCTGGGTCACCTCCTGCCCCTGAGGGATCCTGGACTGTGAGAGGGGGCAGGCCAGGCGGAGGGACCCCCCCTCCAGTGCATGAATTTTCATGCACTGGGCCTCTAGTAGAGGATAATTCCTACGTCAGAAATAAGATAGGATGATCAATGGAATAAGCTGGGATGGGAGGTGGGTCCTGAGGTTGGCACTTGAGCAGAGGCCCTAGGAGTTCTCGAAGGGAAGAGCTGGGAAGGGGCATGCTGGGCAGAGTGGACCCTTTGCTCAAAGACCCTGACACCACACAAAGCCAGGCGCGATGGGAGAACTGAAAGGAGCCACGAGGGGCAAACTGAGCAAAGGGACAAGTGATGGGAACGAGGTCAGAGATGTGATTGTGCAAGGGAGGCTCAATAGGTAGGGCTCTGCAGCCCAAGGTGAAGGGTGGGACTTTATTCTCAAAATAATAGGAACTGATTGAAGGGTTTTGGGCAGAGACGCAAAATGATGTGTTGGAGTGCGAGTGTGTCTCACACCATGGTCTGCCAGAACCTCATTCTGCCCAGGTCTCAGGGGATCCCGCGAGACCCTGCTGTCTGTCACGTGTCCCTCCTCTCTCTCCAGACTTCACTGTCCCCTGCACAGACCCACTTTGTAGCTTAGGAGGAGCGTAAAGGAAGAGATGACTCTTTTTCTCTTGACTAACTTTGCTTTCAGCACTTCACCTCATTGTTTTCTAGAGATGCTCATAACATCCTGGATCTGGGTGAACGACAAACTCACGGGGCAGGAAATGGTGAGAGAGAAGAGCTGCTTTTCTCTGGAGCCTGGTCCTGCCATCCCTGCCTACACAGCAGGGCCACAGGCTGGGTATGCCTGAGGGACCTCAGTTCTGGAGAAGTCAGGTTACAACTGGTTCCCATGACCTTCAACCCCTGCTGTTACCTCCTCTCTGCCCCTGGCCACCTACGGGCCACCTGTTTTGCTCCTCTCCAGGGGGTAAGCCTGGATGAGCAGGAAAAGGAAGGGGAGTTTCTGGCTTGCGAGAACCAAACTGGGGTACAGCCCAGTGCTCCCCCCTCTCAGCCAGCTGGCCTCTCCTCTGTTCCCGTTTATAGGAAGCCCTCCAGTCTGCTGTGGCACGAGAAGCGCCACACCCCCATAGCACAGTCCCATGGCAGCCGGTGCTTTCCCGGGCCACGGAGGCATCATACTGAAGACAGAATCTTAAGAACCTTTCAAACAGGCCAGTGTTTGTTCCCCAGGCCTGGCTCTGCCCCTGTTAGTGTCGCTAAAGATGGAGAGTAGTGTGATCTTTGAGGAGAGAGAGCGTGGGATGCTATGGAGAAGGCACTTTGGAAAAAGTAGATTAAATGTCATTTTATATATGCAAATAAAACCAAAAGCATTGTTTTCCTGTGGACTGGTGACAGGCAGCTTTCGGTTTATTTTTATAAAGGTTGAGAGGTACTGAGAAGGCAGGTGGCATCTCAGACCCAACTGAAAGGAGGGCCCTGCCTCTGGGACTTATTTGGGTGAAGCGGCAAGCTCCTGTCCCGACTCCAGCCAAGCAGCACCTCCTCCACTACTAGCAAAGACATTGAGGGGTCCCTCATCTTCTCCGGGCCTCACCTGAAATAATGGGGGTCATCATACACCTGCCTTGTAGGGTTGCTGTGAGGATTGAAATGAATATGTAGACATATTTTGCACATGTGTGTACATGTCAACATGTGTATGTGTGTGTGTGTGTGCAAGGCACACTTATAAGTACTGGTTGTTATTATTTTATTTTTGTTTAGGATAAGACTATCTTATATGTGAGAAAATACATCAATTTTTTAAAAAAAAACCTTTAAGTAAATCATATTGCAGGTGATATATGGACATAGTAACAGTTTAGATTTGCCACGTGACAAATGAAGTAAAATACTAGGCTAGACCACAGCATTCTGTCCTCTACTTCACATCACACTGGTTTCTACAGACTTAAAAAAAAATCCTACTTCGCTCCTTCTTTTGTTCACTAGATTTTCAATGCTGTGCCTCATGAGAAACCATCTCCTTCGGTCTCTGTCGAATTCTCCTTTTAGCCCTCTCGTCCTTTTTACTTCTCTGCCTGGAGAAGAATTCTTCTCATAAGGGTTCCAGAATTTCATAACAGGGGAAAATACCTATTATATCATAGGTCAGTGGTTCTCAAAGTGTGGGTCCCAGGCCAGCAGCAGGGGCAGCACCGGGCTCATTGGAAATGCACATCCTTGACCTCCTACCCAGACCTGCTGCATCAGAAACCCCGGGGTGTTTTAACCAGCCCTTCCAGCCCTTCCGGAGATGTTGGGGTGCGCGAAGGTTGAGAGTCACAGAGGGAGAGTGGGTCTGGTAGCTGTTTGGGGGGCTGTTCAAGTTCTCAGTCCTATTCTGTACACCTAGTGCTCAGTGACACTACAGAGCTCAGCTGTGAAGATGGGGCCAGAGGCAGAAGGGGAGACAGCTGACCCCTCTGAATGGCTTTTGGCCTGGTTCTTTCCTGAACTTTCCACAGCCAGCGCTCAGGGGTGTCTGCCAAGTTCTGGGGAAGATTCCCACATGGGCTCTGTCTGCTCGGCTGGGAGGTCCTGGGAAGCCACTGAACCGCTCTGGCCTTCCCTGCGGGCTGTAGCCCTCAGTGAAAGACGAGGGTTGTTTGGGGAAATAGGTGAGGTAGCACTTTGGATGTGAAAGCACTTTGTGAAACTGCAAATACTTCTCTATTGTAAACTGGAATCAGACAATTGGACTCTTTAAAGGAGCAATGCTCAACTTTTCCTGACGGACACACATGGGCCAGGTTAAACTCACCTGTGACCAGTTATACTCACCTGCGGGGCAGACTCCCAGAGCACTCTGCTGCAACTCTCCCCACCCCTCTCATTCAAGCCAGGGATGGTCATGACCGATGAGTCCAGGCCTGAAGACAGGTCTCTCTGCCTTTTGGGCGTGATCTTATCTGCTCCCTCTTCCCCACTCTAGCCCAGTGCAGCACCAGGCAGTCTCTCCATTAGTGTTTCTCGGACCCTGCTCTCCTTTCCTTCCTGGTTACGTCTTCCCTTGGCACTGAACCTGCTGCCTCCTCCCCAACAGCGTGGCACTCTCCTGACTCCTTTTATGCCACGCCACCAACGGTCCTTTCTGAGAGCACAGGCCACCTGGGAACCTTGCTTTATTCTCATTTTTATTGGCAAAGGGGTTAGAGCCTCCAAAAGGAAGTCTTTGGGCCCCTTAAGGAAGTGGCAGAGGTGGAGCTGCCTCTGTCTCATCTGACTTCGCTCCAAGGCCAGGCAGTTACCGAGACTGCGTGTCATCAGCAGAAATCAAACCGTTCTGTGTCTTTCCTCAGAAAGCCCTTCCTTGGCAACTCTACCTACAGGGGTCCTCCTCTCCCCCTTACTACGGACCTCTGTCTGGTTTTCTTCGCAGGGCTTTGCGCAAAACCAAAGGCATTTTGTATATCTCTGTTTGCCAGCAGTTCCTGGTGAGTGGCAGGCAGGTCGCTGTCTTGGTTTTATATTGCCTCAGTAAAACTTTTTATTGCTCCTCATCGTTAGAAATGCCCACACAGACATCCTCTCAGGTTAAACAGGTAAGTGCTTTTTCATTTGCTATCTCTCACCACACACGGCCCCGAAGCAGGGAGGAAGAAGCCACCCTGAAATTACCGAAAAGCACATTGCGAGCTATGCCGGGTCTTCCTTCGTTCAGTCATGCAGCAGTCTTCGCAAGTGCATCTCATCCTTGAGGAGCTCACAGGCTCGGCCTCGAGGGGTGTGCCCACACTCCTCAACTCCAGGGCTTCCAGAACCTACACTTGAGGAGAGCGGGTAGCTTCTCTGTCTCATTCAACATCACGTTCCCCACACCTTGAGGAAGGCCTGCCACGGAGCAGATGCTCAATCCATACGGTTGAATGGAGGAATGAGAGAGACAGAGAAAGCTGCAGGCAGGTGTCTGTATCTCTGGAGAAGAGAGTGCGTCTTTGTCTTCCCGAAGCCCTGCAACCAGAGCCTTTGGGGAGGGCTAGCACAGTGGGTTAGAGCGTGTGAAACATGGGGACAGTAAGTTCTCTCTAATGCTTCTGGTTCCATCGGGACCTGGCAGAAGCACCAGCAGACCTGGTTCCCTCCCAGGTCCCAGCTTTTTCGTGTTCCTTGCCCCACACTCAGCTGCTGTGGGACAACACTCTGCCCTGCTGTCTTGAGTCCCACACACTGGCTCCTGATTTCCGAGGAAGCTGGTGGGACAGAAAGAGCCCTGGACCTGGAAGAACAATATAGGGTTTTGTCCAGGTTTGACCACTGCGGGGCTGTGCATCTTTGAGGAAGGCCTTTAGCCTCTTTGGAAGAAGGCTTAAGAAACCAACCTCACAGGATTGTTTTAGACTCAAGTGTGATCATGTGTGTGGGAACACTTAAAATAGCAGAACACACTTCTGATTTAAGTTATTGTTGTTAACCCGATATATGAAGGCAGTTACAAGCATGCCCAGAGCTATGTGCCATACCTAGCTCTAACCCTTGCAAGTCAGAATACAAGTGATTTGGTGAAATGACTGTGCAGATAGCCTTGAATCTAGTTTATTTTTAAAAATCACATAATTTAGAAACCTCTATTCAGCGAGGACAGTTTAATCATTGGTCAGTTGAATATAAGAGCATTTCTCTATTCCAACAAGGAAGATCAGTTCCGCTTGGTGCCTACTACCTCAACTTGCTTAACCCTCTACCAGTTTCTCTCTTGAGTTCCCATTCAGTTTCCTTGTCTTTTACTAGTCTGGCTTCGCTACAAATGAACACCTCATCTTGGTTCCCAACAGAGTGACCTCTCACCCCTTTCCTTTTGTAGGTCAGATTTTAGGGTGCCTTCTCCCAGCACTTAGTCACTAACGTAGACATCTAGTCTCAGCCCATCCCCAAGCAGACAGCTCTCAGATATCAGCCCTAAAAGGACATTTACCAATGTGTGGAATAAGGTGAACTTCTGCTATCTCAGGGTCTCACACAAGCCAAGAAAGTTTACACTTGAACTTGCTATGTGTCAGGAAGAGGAAGGTCAAGAATTGAGCTCTTTCTCAGACTACTCAGCCCTTTCTGTTTCCCCCAAATCTCTGATCCCACAAATCTAATTGACTCTAGATCCCAAGCCATGATTGTCTTTCAGACTTTGTTCTGCTTTCATAATTCAGGCTTGCTCTTTTATATCATTACCTGGGCTGATTTTTCCAAATGAACTTGCATACTATCAGTTTTCTCATGTACTCCCATCACACTTCTTGCTTGACCCATTTTTTCCTTGTTAGGATCCAGTTGAATTGTTATTCTTCCGCTCTGCCTCACAAAATCTCTCTGAATCTCTAGACACATGAGCACCCAAGAAGGAAGTGAGGCCACATATCACAGAGGGCCAGGGGTCCTCAATAGCCCGTGGCTATCTGCAGACAGGCTCTGATTCTGTCTCCCAGTATCCTGTCTCCTGATTCAGTACCACCTCTTCCTTCTTCTCACCTCTTCTCTGCTTAAATCCTATAGATACCATGTGTCTCCAGTTGTCATGGAAGCCTGTGACACAGTCACAGGTAAGACAGACAGATTGTGCTTTCTCCACATGACCATGACTCATCTTGGACCATGTTTAATGGCCCAGAGTCTCATCACTGTGAACCAGATCACCTGACCCCCGGCCTCCTAGATCGCCCTTTAGGTTCCAGCATCTTATTTTCCCTTCACCCCATTGTCAATGTGTGCTCTCCTCCAGGACCAAGGATTCCTAGCCTTCCAGTCACCATTCTCACCAGCCGGAGCGCACTTCTCTATGAACTACGGAATGGGGAGAAACCTCCCTCTGCTGGATTTAATAATCTCATTTTAGCTTCATGCTTTCCTTGAATGCTCATGGCAAGGTGAATTTGGTTAAGGAAGGTGAGAAATGGGCAGATGGACCACTTCTTTATCCAGGAGAGGTTGTCTGTCCTACTGCATCCCACCCTGGTCCATGTGTACACCAACCCACTTGTTTACATGGAGGGTCTCAGGCCTCATTTGAATTGCTTTTCCTGCTGGCAGGTAGCACATGCCTAGCCTGTTTGTTCCCTCCCATTGGTCACCTGTGTCGGCTGCTGGGCCAGGGTTGGAAGAAGAACCACTGGGGAGGTAGGGGCTTCTGTGCTGTGAGCCTTTGTTCAGAAAGCTGGATTTTTGCTCTCACTTTGGAGAGCAGTTTGGTAGATGCTGCCGAAAGTGCACATGCCATGCCAGCCAGTATTTCTCTCCTTCAAGGGACTCTCCCACACATGTGCCAACAGACATGGTCAGGAATTTCAAAGCAGCATTTTTATACTAGTGAAAAATGGGAGATTGTCTAAATGCTTATAAGGAGTAGAATGGAAAAGTAAAATGGCTTAGGAATACGAGGGGATGTTATTTACCAGATAAAAGAAACGGATGAGATCTGTAAGCTTCAGTGATAAGTATCAAAAGGGTAGATATCAAAGATATAATGTTGGGTGGAAAATAGCTAATTATAGAATGACTTGTACCATTTGATATTTATAAACATTAAAAACACACGAAAGAATACTAAACACTGTATATGGACCTGCCCATGAACAGGAGAGAAACATTTAAATTCCAAAATAATGCTGCCCCCGATGAAGAGGAAATCCAGTGAAGTAGAACATCAACTTTAAAAATCTCAAGAAAGATGGCTGTTAATAAACATCCTTTCTGCATGACTGGTACATCATAGTTTTTATGTTTCTAAGTTTCCATACTTAAAAGTTATTTTTTCTTACATAAACTTATCAACCAAATTTTAAAAAGAATGAAGATCCCTAGCTGATTTGGTTAGGTGGATAGACTGTGGGCCTGTGGACTGAAGAGTCCCAGGTTTGATTTCAGTCAAGGACCCATGCCCTGGTTGCAGTCTCAATCCCCAGTGGGTGTGTGCAGGAGGCAGCCAATCAATGGTTCACTCTCATCACTGATGTTTCTCTCTCTTTCTCTCTCCCCCTTTCCTTTTCTCTCTGAAATCAATAAAAATATATTTTAAAAAATTATGAAGACTTGCTGCAACTGTGATCACTTGTGAAATGACATATTCTTTGATTGTAAGTGACAGACAACCAAGTCAAACTGGCTTAAGCTAAAGGAGGGAGAATTTTTGGTTTTTACATCTGAAAAGGCCAGAGCATATCTGCTTTGAAGGGACATGCAGTTCCTGGACTTGGTACCTTGCTGTTGTTCTGCCTTCCTTCGAGTCAGCTTCAGCCTCGCTCTTCAAAGTGACCCCCCAAATGATGGCCAGCATTCAATTCAGGTTCAGCTCAGGAGAAGAGAGGTTCTTTCTCCTAAATGGTTGAAAGGGAATGTCTGCGCTAACTTTCCTTGGCCTAGAATGAGACAAATGCACATGTATGAACCATCGCTGTGGTCAGAGGGAACCAGGCTGAGGGCTCAGATTCTGGGTCATACAGCTACTCCTGGAGCATGAAGTGGGAAATGAGGTCAGCTCTACCAAACCACCTCACAGAGGGGGGGTGCTTTCAAGAAGGCCAAAGCAACAAATGCCCGCCTCCAATTGCTGGCTCATTTTTGAAAAGGGATTGCAGTGCACGTTATAATAAAACTATTATCTCCAAGTCCACTGATCAGTGCACATTATAATAAAACTATTATCTCCAAGTCCACTGATTTGCTTTCCCTCTCCCTCTTTATCACTTTGCACCCTGCCCCAGTTGTGAGGTTCCCACATGGGAATGTGCTGAAAAGCAGTTTGGCAGCTGCTGCCGAATGTGTTAGATAGGCTCTCTGTAGATTTCCTGTAAGCCATCATCTCTCCACCCAAGTTGGGGTGGGGCAGAGCCTCTGCCAAGTGAGGGTTAGAATCTCAGAGCAGGATTTTGCAAGTAGGATGGAGTAATGGATTGAAAATGCATGTTTGATATAATTTTACCTTTGCCAAGTAATACTTGTTTAATGGAACACAGTTGCAGACAATTAGCAACTTATCAAAAAGGCATGCATTCAATGGCTGTGAAGTGCTGGTTAGGGGTGTGCTATCTTGAGGGAAAAGCTCTCACATAACTTTACGTAAACTAAAAGACTTCACGTCAGAGGCCCTGTCTAATGGACGCTCACCCTCCCCACCATTAACCTGGAAACCAGAGGCAGCTGAAGAAACCCTTCCTTTTTGCCCCCTAACACAATGCTCCCAGAACCATTACTGTATTTACCAGCAGGTGTAACAGTCATTGCACTGAACTAGATATGAACTCGATGTGATCCAGTACTCTAGCAACAAAATTGAGGTTTTGTGATACCCCCCTTCCAAAACAAAGCGCACAAAGTATATTTGTAACTTTTGGCTCCATAAGCTTTCTGACAAGAATCCTGGGTAGTTTTTTTACACGATGATACAGGGCAAATATAATTAGTACTGAGCTTTCCCCTCCTCTAGTTCACACAGTTTCTAAGGTCAGAAATCCTGCTTATGTTTTGGATCAAGCTACACTACCACCTAAATATAGATGAAGTACTCCTGCCTGTAAAACAAGAAGAAAAACTCCAGCCCAGCCTGTGTAGTTCAGTGGTTGAGCGTCAACCTATGAACCAGTATTCTGATTAGGGCACATGTCCAGGTTGTGGGCTCAATCCTCAGTAGGGGATGTGCAGAAGGCAGCTGATTGATGATTCTCATCATTGATGTTTCCATCTTGTGGGAACCTCTTTCACATCCCCCGTGGTTCAGGGTTCCCGTTCAGGGTCCGGGTTTTGGAGGAGGCTGCACGCAAATGAAAAGAGAGACTAGAAAAGCATTAATTTGGCGATATTGGGGGGCCAGGCGAGAGCCTTCCTCTAGTGGAAAAACTACCTCCTTCCTTTGGCCTTGCCATCCCTTTTATTCAGGTTTAGGATACACCCTTCGCCCTGAAGCAGGCAATTCCAGTAACAAGTAGATTATCTTATCAGTAAGGATTTGCATGATTATTTGATGGGGAAGTTCATTGTCTCAATTCTATAGGGGGTGGCCTTTCAGAGCTTTAAGGTTGACCAGCCTTCCGGGTTCCTTGTCCACTTTCTATTCGTGAGACAATTACTGGTTTCTGGCACCATCTCTCTTCCTCTCCCTTCTTCTCTGAAATAAATAATAATTTTTTTAAAAAAAAAGGAGAAAAACTCCAGTTCAAAGAATCTTTGAACAAGAATCCTGACTAGCATAAGATGATGAACACACTGACTGAGCCAAGCATTATACTTTGTCCATCTGAACCAGTTTTGTTACTCTTTATCTCATGACAGAATGGTTCTAGTTTTTGTCTCAGATTTAATACATCAAAAAACTTTGCATTTGACCAGACAGATTTTATTTATTTATTTTTTAGTGTGAAACGATAAATATTTATTTGTTCATAGTTAAACACAACCAACTGCCTTAACATTTCAGAACATTCTAAGGACGGCAAACCCTTCAGATCCCAGTCCCCCTCACTGTCTTGTCCCATTTCCTCCTCAGTTCATGGGGACGGCGTCAGATGAGGACTTTGTGACAAGCTTTTCATCGAGGCAGGGAGGTTTAAACCTTTTGACAAGAGATGACTTTTTAAAATTTAACTAAAAGCAGTCAGTTTAAAAAATCAATCTTCATGACGAGTTCCCGTCTTCCTTCACTGCAGGCCAGCCACTCGATCATGGCTGAGCTCCAGAACTAGGTCTGGTCAGCCAGTCTGGTCTGCTCCTGTGTCTGCGGTCACAGTGTCTCTGAAAAGCGCTCCCTGGGTCTTCCCAGCGCCACGTGCCCGGCTGCCTCCGCAGCCAGAGGGCCCACTGCAGACAGCGCCGAGCGGGGCTCTGAGAGGGCCTCCTCTGCAAGACCCTCCCCATGGGCCAGCCAGCCCGCTGCGCCAGAGGATGGACCTCTCTGTGGCCCTGGGGAGAGGAGGAGAGCAGGGGGAGAGCAGGCCAAGGGAGAGGAGAGGAGGGGAGAAGGTGTCTCTGCCGTCATCAGCTCCTCTCCAGGCCAAAACAGTCGTGGGTGCAGGGACTCGACTGTCCCAGGCAGGGGACCATGTCCCTCCAGCCACTCTCTCTCAGGCGAGCGTGTGAGGACTGCAGACGGCATGAAAAAGACGGAAACACGCGCTCCCTGCACATCCGAGTCATGGGGCCAGGCCTGGACCTCCGCTTCCTTCATGCTGGAGAACAGGTTAACGGAGAGCAATCAGCTGCTTGGGGGGCCGGGGGGGGCGGGGAACCTCTAACTCTGGATGTAAACACACGCACCGCATCAGACCAGATTCACAGACAATGCTCACTGCTGGTCGGGTTCCACGCACGTGCCCCGAGGAGTGAAGCTGCAGCAGAGGTGATGGGAGTCATCCCAGGGGACACGCTGGGTGGGGCTGAGCTGCTCCAGGGGCCGCCTTGGTCTCCACACAAGGCGGTGGCCCGCCACCTGCACAGCAGTGTGGGACTGAGCCGGCATGTCCTCCAATTAAAGCGGCCACACACACTCTCCCCTCTCCGATGTCCCTCTTCCTCCCTCCCTTCCAATCCCCCTCCCCCCATTGCTCACACTTCGAAAGACTGGCAGCCCTTTCTTGCATTGGTTCTTTGGTATTTCCTGCCAGCGGCCTGCTCTGGTGCTTGGTGCACTTGCCCTGGGCTAGTCAGAGGGTGTCTGTCAGCGTC
This sequence comes from Lasiurus borealis, assembly GCA_004026805.1. Classification (NCBI taxonomy): domain Eukaryota; kingdom Metazoa; phylum Chordata; class Mammalia; order Chiroptera; family Vespertilionidae; genus Lasiurus; species Lasiurus borealis. The sequence continues at coordinate 85,723 of PVJN01000426.1, forward strand.
TCCACCCGCCACACTCTCTCCTTGCCACCAGCACGCCCGCCCTCCGTGGCCCATGCCGCGACGGCTCAGTTTTTCTTCTTTTTTTTTTTTTTTAAATATATTTTATTGATTTTTCACAGAAAGGAAGGGAGAGGGATAGAGAGTTAGAAACATCGATGAGAGAGACATCGATTAGCCGCCTCCTGCACACCGCCTACAGGATATGTGCTCACAACCAGATACATGCCCTTGACCGGAATCGAACCTGGGACCTTTCAGTCCGCAGCCCGACGCTCTCTCCACTGAGCCAAACCAGTTTCGGCACGCTCAGTTTTTCTTGACAGCAACTCCAGAAACCCCTGCTCTGCTAGTGGACTGGCTGAGCTGGAGCTGTGACCACCGGTGCCAGGCTGGCCTCTCTGCCGAGGTGACATAGGGGCTGCCATTCCTGTGGTCAGTGGTTCCTAGGACCTGATCCTGGACTGAACAGCTCACCTGCCCAGGCCTATTCCCCGTAAGGCCTACACATGTCCCTGCTCAGAGAGCGGCTTACCTATCGCTGCTCTCCTCTCACAGCCCAGCCAGGACCGAGAGCAGCTATTCCAAAGGCCTGGCTTTTCTCTCCTGAAAAATGCTGACAAGCCCCAGGAGGACAGGTCACCCCGCCTCATAAAGCTGGCCACCGTCTCCAAGGAGCACCCCGAGACCTCTGCACCCAGGCGCAGACTCCCTCCTCCTGGGCCCTCGGGCAGCTTCCCTCTCATGCCAGCGCTGCTGCCAGCCCCGCAGTGAGTGCTCCCACATTCCGGCAGGACTTGTCAAAGCCTTGTACACCCACAGCTCCACGTCTGACAGAACGTTGTGCTGCGTGACCTGCCGCAGATTCGGGGGCACCCTGCCCCGCGGAGGCCATGCTGCTGCACCGACCCCTCCCCCCAGGGGTCCTGTCGTGCTGCTCCTACCGATTCCCTGCTGCCCACCTGCAGGGCCGTGCCGCCTGCTCAGTGTTCGGGGGACCAGGACTGATGGAGCTCAGGCAGCGCACCCGGTGACGGGACGGAGGCCCGCCTGTGAGCACCATGGTGCCATCGGCCCAGGCGCTGCGGACCCGGCCTCCGCCTCCCGGTCCCGGCCCATCCTCTGGGTGCCTCAAGGCCGGCCTCCCGCCCTGGAGGATGCTCAGCATCAGGCCGCCTGCTGCCTCTTGCAGGCTGATCAGCTCCAACGCCCACAAAGCTGACGACGAGGCCTCTGCACCACAAAAGCCTGTCCCTCGGCTGGGTCACTGCCACACGACAGGCCTCAGCCCGAAGTCTCGGATGAGAAAAACCCGCAGTCCCCAGAACCAGCTCCTGGGGCTCAGGGCCGTTGTACAGCTGGGCAGACACCGGGCGGGAGGGTCGTGCCAGGGGCCACACAGAGGCCTCTGCCCGGGCCTCCGCACCTTACCACGCTGCCCCTACCTCCCTGTACTGTCACCATCGGCCCAGTCTTAGAACTGTTTGCCTTTCTTCCCAGGGGCCTCCTTGCCCCTGCCAGCCAGTGGGGGACACGCAATGACAAGTGCTCGATGCCCCCACCTCCTGAGTGTGGGCGGGAGAAGCTTCAGGAGGAGCCTCGGGACTGGCCAGCTACCCTGCAGCTCTGCTCTCCTCTGAGGGTGAGCCAGGCACCGGAGCGCCCCAGAGGGCCAGCTGGTAAGCCTCGCTGAAGTCCCTGATGCCAAGCTGTTCCACACTGTCGGGGCTGGGGGGCGCCGAGCGCGGGCCTTCGGAGCTCAGGGGGGTCTTGGCCTCCACGCCTGCGTCCACGCCCGGCTTGTGCGGCTCAGAAAGGCTGCTGCCGGTCATGCCATCTTCGTGCTCTTTTTCTGAAACAGCTCTCTCGCCTTCATGCCCAGGAAGCTTTTGGAACTTGGAAGGGAGCTGTTGTCACAGGGACGCTGGCGGAGGGCTCCCAGGGGCTGCTGAACGGGCCTGCCCTCTGGGTCCGGGGCTTCTCTGGTGTGGAGAGCCCGCTGCTGCTGCCATCACCCCTGCCACGCCACTGGGGGCTGCCAGGTTGGGAGGGAGGGAGACGGCTTAGTCTCCCCGTTGTGGCCTGATGTCACGTCGCTGTGACGTCTGTGCAGCAGTCCAGCCTTTCTGCTGCTGCTTCCGCTGCTTCTGTTTTTTCAGCTTCACGTTTTCGCAGGAGGCCGTCTTTCTCCAGCCCGCTGCACAAGTCTGAGACCTCCAGCTGCAGCACCTGGGTGATCCGTTTCCGAGCCTCCTACCTGCTCCCCGCGGCCTGCAGCTGGCTCCGGCCTGGAGCTCGGTGCCCTCCAGGTACTTCTGCTCCGGGAGAAGGCGGTCTTTCCTGGCCAGCTGAGCCTCCAGCTCCCACCTGCCTCTGGGAGGAATCGAGCCTCTGGCTCTGCTGCAGCGCGTGGCTCCTGTGCTTCTCTAGCTCCTTCTGATCCGCAGCCTTCATCCCTCCACCTCCTTGGCGGTGTCCGAGGCTTGTACCGCAGCTGCTCCAAGCACAGCTCATTGACCTCCGAGCACCAGCCGCTGCCTGTTGAGGAACTCCACCTGCTGCTGCACCCACTTGCTGTTGGGGAGCTTCTGAGACACCGGGCTGAGCAGCAGCTCTGAGCGCACCCCTTGCTGTGGGCCTTCATCAGCCGCAGGCACAGCTCAGGCCCCGTGTCCCTCCAGCCCTCCAGCTTCGTCTGCAGCTCCGGCTCTGGCTGTACAACTCCTCCTGGCGGTGCTGCGCTGCCTGGTCTGGCTGTGCATCTGGGCGACCACCATGTCCGCTGCTCCAGGAGCCAGCTGTTCCTGGCTTGCTCTTTCTGCGGACTGACCTCCATGTCTGGATGTCTTTCTCTGGTAACTTCAACTGGTCTTCCATCGACGCGTCGTGCTCCTCCTGAGCCGTCTGTCTCAGACAGCGGGCTGCTGCCTCTTAAAACGCTCACAGGGCAACTGGTTGTGCAGTAAAAGCACCTGGTTGTGGAGGGTGTGGATCCCCTCTGAGGGAGGAGAGCCTCCAAAGCGAGTCCGGTCAACAGGCTTGCTGGGTAAAGACAACCTGCTCAGTCCTTGCCGAGCGCATCAGCGCCCTGTGGGATCAGCCTGCCCAGCACCTCCAGGGGGAGGCAGGGGGCACACAGTCTCCCTCTGCACTTCCTGGTGCCTTCTTCATGAGCTCCCGGGTCTTCACGCTGACAAAAGGATGGGCAGCCTTGGGCAGTGTCGCCTCGAAGAGATGATCGTGGGGCAGAGGCTGCCCGCCACCGAAGCCCTCGCCCCTCTGAGACGGAACTCTGAAAGGGCTGGGCGTGAGGATCCCGGTCTCCAGAGGGGTCTGGTGCTCCCTGCTCCCCGCAGGACTCTCTTCGAGGCCCCCGCAGGGCAGCTCGATGGGGGTGAAGGCTTGCTTCGGTGTGTCAGGCCCCAGCTTGTCCAGGGACTAGTTGCGAGGCTCAGGGTGCTCACTGGCGCTGGCTGATGGGGGGTCGTCCTCGGACAGCCCAGGAGACTGTCCTGTGTCATGGTAGAAGGGAGGGTCGAAGCCTCCTCGAGGAACCAGAGGCTCAGTGTCGGCTGGTTGTGATCTCAGAAATAATAAATTTATAAATTGCCGCTGCTTCTTTGTCCTTTTCAATGCGGTCTTCTCCGGAGCCCGGGGCGCCTGAGAACCCTGGAAGGTCACTGAGAGTGGCAGCACCTTTGCTGCCGGGAAGTTCTAGCCCGCCCTCGCTGGGAAGATGGTGCTGTCTGTGCAGACAGGGGGAGGCCGGATCTGTTCTCTCCTCCTTCCCAGGGCCTGTGGCTGTTGGCCGAGGGGAACAGGACATGCACGCAGTCATCCCAATGGCAGAGTGGGGGGAGGGAAGAGGGGTCGCAGGGTTCCCCAGGGATTCCTTTTCCGCCAGGGCATCAAAGCCTTCCAGGAGCAGTGGGAGGCTGGCCACGCCACGCACCAGAGCTGGGCTCCAGAGAGTGGCTGGTGGGGCCTCCGCTGACAGCCGTGGCGCAGGGACACTCAGAGGCAGAGGCGGGTAGCTGCCTGGGTGTGCCGGAGACCTGCTGGAGCGAGGGGTGGCTGTCACGCTCCCCAAGCCATTCTGTGTGTCCACGGTGACGCCGGCTGAACGAGGGGGAAGGCGGGCTGAGTGTTGGTGACACAGAATAGCCATCTTCATACGAGGTTCCTGCAGGGCCCGGAGAGATTTTGGCATACTCGGTTACCGCATCCTGGGTTTCTAACTTCTTCCGCCTCCGAGGGTCCCGTTCGTGGTCCTTGGACCCGGTCACCAGCTCCGGGCGGATCTGCACCTGCTCCACCATTGGCTGGGCCACTTCCTGGAAGGTCTCCAGGTTCTCCTTCACGCTGCTGCAGTGGGAGCGCAGGAGGGAGACGGCGTTGCCAGGGTACATCCCTAGAGGGGATGGAAGAGGGCAGAGATGGACCGAGCAGATGTCCTTCCCGTGGCCTGGTTTCTTTAGGCACCACGATGGAAGACAGCCAAACATGTCCACGTCGAGGAGGTGCTGCTTGCCTGCCTGCGAGATGATGGGCAGCACGGTCATCAGCACTAGGACGCCGGTCGTGAGGACGATGATGATGACATCGGTGTCCACCTTCAGGCCCTTGAGCAGAGAAGGCGAGAGAGGTGCCTGAGAGAGCTGATGCTTCCAGGGTGGCTGCAGCCGCTTGGCGTACCCCAGGGAGGAGAATGTGGGTAACCGAGAGGTGGCTTATCGCTCATTTTGTCCCAGAGATGCTTATCGTGTGGCTCTTACAAAGTAGTCAGGATGTGCAACCCTTGCTGAGAATTGGTTTCCAGGTAATAATCCACTAAGGTGTTCACCAGCATCGCACCACGGTCAGCACTGAGGTTCTCATTAAAGACGGCTGTGTTGTAATCGCGCACGCACACACGCTCCTCCCTGGGGAGTGCAGCCTGGAGAGCAGCTCCCGGAGGTTAGCTTGTTGGGCCATTTTCCCACACAGATGGGCTGTGCCGGGCCCAGGACGTTTGTTACAGATCCCAAAGGCTCTTCATTGGTGCCACTGCCAGAATGTTCTGGAGACAATTGGTAATTCGGTTTCCAGGGCTGTCAGCCTGGCGCCTGTCACGGTCACTCCCCCCGGCCCTGGGGTGTCCACGAGGGATGAGGTGCCGGCCAGGCCCGCCTCCCCACCCCGGGGACCCGCCACCCACCCGGTCCCCACCGGAGACAGCGCATGACCAGACCGATTTTAAACCACATCTCTGCAAGTTTAAGCAGCATTAAAATTTAACTAGAAATTTTGAATCATTAAGCTCTTATTCACCAGGAAGCACGTTTTCTACAGCATGTGCAGTTGTGTTCAGAGAACAAGATAGTTTAGCCAGTCACTAGATAGGCTACTCACAAGCTTGTTGACCTTAGGGTCCCTTCATACTCTTAAAACTTAAAGAGTACCCCAAGGAGTGTTGTTTTTTTATTTTTATTTTTATGTGTATGTAGGTTATAGCTATTGGCATTTACCATATTAGAAATTAAAACTGAAAATTAAAAAAATATATATTATTTTAAAATAATAATACTAGTAATCATAAAACCATAACATTTATACAAATAACATTTCTTTTAATGAAAATAACTAAAATTTCAAAAATTATTGAGAAGAGTGGTGTTGATTTACATTTTTGAAAGTGCCTTTAATGTCCGGTGTAATAGAAGGCAGATGTGTATTCTCAGATCTGCTCTATGCTCAGTCTGTCATGATATCACATCAGGCAGCCTCTGAAAACTCCACTGTGAACTCAGTCATAAAAGAATGAAAATGAAAAAAGCAATTAGCATCTTAATACCATTATGAAAATAGTTTTGACATTCACCGATCACTTAAAGGGTCTCTGGATCCTGCAGGGGTTTTCAGACCACACTTGGAAAATTGCTCTACAAGTTTCACATACTTGAATATCTTCTGAACTGGTTTTCCTCAATGTGTGGTTTTTAAGGGAAGAAGGAAGAAAGGAAAGGAGGAACAAACAAAGGAATTCCTAAGATATTAAATTGTCTTAAAATAACCACTAAAATAATAAAAACAGTATATAATTTCCAGTCAGCCATGTGAGAAATGAATATGAGAATAGGAGAAATGAGAAGAAACAAAAGAACTTAACCCCAAAGGAAGGCAAGAGGAGAAAAAAATTAAGATGAGGAAAATAGAAAGCACAGAATAAGATGATAGATGTCTTATTTTTTTTTTACTTAAATGGCTGTGTTCCCTGTGATAATTCATTTGACCCATAAAATTGTTATTTGGCCAAGTATAGTATGCATGTATGTTTCAGTATTTATGTATGCTTTAATGAAAGTGTTTAACAATAAAATGGCAGAAGTAAATTGAATTAAATAAATTGAAAATTATTAGTATATAAATATAAATGAATAAAATGTTATAATTAAAAGACAAATACAAATTGTCAAACCAGATTACAAAAAATCCAACCACTCTATATGCTACTTATTAAAAGGTGCATTTAAAACATAAGGATAGAAAAAAAATGGTGGCAGAATACATGAACGTGTCCTGAGCCTTGTCCTGAGCAGATAGAAAGAACAGCTGAGGGTCGCACTGGGAGTGTTTGTTGGCGAGTTAAGGGACAGCTATACTCCGGGAGAAGGTGGAGGACTGCTGGCCAGGGCTCTCCTGACTGGGCAGTCCCTACTGCTGCTGGGTTTTCTCCTGGAGCCACCAGCTTGGACACAGAAACCATGCCATCTTGAAGGAGAAAGTGAATATCATCCAAAGCTTGAAAATGTACAACTACAGCACCCACCAAACAGTTGCAAACCCCAGAACACTAGTCTCCAATTGGCACAAACATGCAGACTCAGAGGAGCTCTACACTCCACATGGAAAGGTCAGATTTAACCTGGAATTAGGAGAGAGAGAAGTACATAATCAGACACCTGGAGAAGAGAGACCATGGGGAGACAAAGAAATAGGCATCACCAGCAAAGGAAGTAAATGAAATGGAGCCAAGCAACCTGCCAGAGAAAGAATTTAGAGAAATGGTTATAAGGTGGCTGAAAAGAATGGAAGATAAATTTGACAATATGAGTAAGAACCAGGAGGAAATGGAAGAACCAAGAAGAAATGAAAAATGACATCACTGCTGTAAAGAATTCAATAGAAAGCATCAAAAGTAGACTAGAAAAAGCAGAGGACCACATCAGTGAGCTACAAGACAAAGTAGAAAAAATATACAAGTAGAACAGCTGAAAAAACTGAACTGACCACTGAACAGGCTGTGTGGGGCAACCAGGCTGGCAGGAGGTTTAGTGAGGGACAATCACATGGCTGGGGCGACCAGGCCAGCAAGGGGTTTAGTGATGGTCAACCCAACAACTGAACAGCAGGCTGTGTGGGGTGACCAGGCTGATAGGGAGACAGTGAAGGGTGATCAGGCAGGCAGGCAGATGAACAGTTAGGAGTCAGTGGTCCAGGATTGTGAGAGAGATGTCCAACTGCCAGTTTAGGTCCGATCTCACCCAAATGAATGAGCTGGATTTGAGATGCTCACTCTTCTCTTTTGCCTCTTAAGCTAGGTATAGGAGAACTCAACCCAGTTGTTTCAGTGTTCCCCTTTTTTAGCCTTATTCTGCAAGGAAGTAACAAATTGGTAAATTTAGTCTTCTGTGCAGCTGACCTTGGTCATACTTAATCTCCCATTTCTTCTCTTTGCAGAAATGGAAGATTACAAGCCTGTTACTTGTAACAAATGACTGATGCCAATTTCAGCACTTATCTTCTAGCAAGTTGACAGTAAGGTAGCCAAGCTCTGTAGCTTCTGTAGCCTTTCATCAAAGGCTTTGTGGACAGCTGAGGAGAAAAAATAGGGAATCAAGGGGCTGATGCAAGCATCAGAAGCACTGAGCAACACCTCACACACCGCTAGATTTGACTTCTCATCTGGAAGAACCCTGCCACACGAGACACGTTGTAGAGCCCCAAACAGACTAGGAACTTGAAGAGAGTCACAGTGGCCATTCCCATGGCTCTCCAGTACTTCCAGGTACCCAGTTGGGGCAGGAAGAGAAAGCTACGCATAACGTACCAGTAGCAGAAGATGGTGACCGCCATGGGGATGAAATAGAGGGCAAGATACCACTCCAACCTTCCCGGAAGCACCATATCCAACAGATAGGAAGGCCTTTGGCATCACTCATACCATTGTCGGTTGGTAAGTTGTAGAAAAATGATCACAATGCTAAAAGGTCCAAAAGACCTGAGCAGCAATTACTGCATGCACAGGCCTCAGCGGAACAGCTTGTACTGCAGGGGGAAAGCCATTTGCAGGTGGCCATAGTCAGTGAGGTCACAGAGTATGTCCCCCAAAGGCCAGAGGAAATCCTATGCTGCCTCAGCAATTTTGAAGGGCAGGAGCAGCAGAAAGCCCACCAGTGTCAGGCTGAGCAGGAGGCTGTGGACAGGTGCAGGGTGGGCCTGATGGAACTTCCCCACAGATATGGTGTAGACAAAGAGAAATCCCAAGTTTTGGGGACTTGGGCCAGCCTTTAATAACAAAAAATAAGAATTAAAAAAAAATGGGTCTGAATCCTCTCTGACTATGGGTTTCCCAGCCCCAAATCAATGACCTGATTCTCAGCTTCACTATATCTCCTCTCCCTGCTCCACCGAGTGTTAGATTCACTCTTTCTCTCCTTCTGAAGAAAGCATATGTACATGAGGTTCATGTCACTCAAGAGTCACCTTTAATCTCCTCTAATTTATCATTAAGGTAGACATTTAAAATAAAGGTTTGAGTATTTAGCCTGTTACCTCTAACTAATGACTGATGCAGCTCCTTCCTGATTGGAGCTTCTTGGAGAGGACCAAGTGAAATAGGGAGGTTCCCACCCAGCCTGGACTGAGTTCACCTTTTGTCTTCCTCCTGCTCTCACCAGTGCCTGGCCCTCACCAGCAACATCTCTCCATGGCCTTATCCTTGTTACTTTCCCGATTCTCTAACCTCTTTCTGCAGGGAGCGTAAACCCCATACTCTGCTCCCTTTTCTAAGTTTATCTACATGCATTCCTTCTAGCCCAACTCTTTCTAGGGTTGTGATCCCAATGGCCTCTTCCCTGAGCACAAGCAAAATTAGATGCCTTGTCTTTTCCTGCAAACAGATAGATGGCTTTTCAAATGCAATAGGTTACAGAAGCAAGTTGAACCTTATCCAACTGGACCACCTTTTCTCTTCCAGAACAACAGGCTTTTATTCTTAGAAGAGTCACATTTAAAAAGAGGAAGGTCAGTAGTTGAGCTCTTTACAAGAAAACTTAGCCCTCTGGGTATCCCTCCAAATTTTGCTCCATCAAACTTATTTTTCATTAGAATCCAGATCTTTTGAGCTTCCTCCTCTTTCTACATTCCAGGTAATTTCTTTCCTTTCCCTGGACACCTACTTCTAACTATTTTACACATGCATCCACTTCCTGCTCTCTGCTCTTTCTTCTCCTATCCCTCCCCTATCTTTTCTCTCAAGTATCCTGACTTCTCACTGGTGCCCTCACATCCGCTTGTGTAGGGTCTACATTGTTCCATGCTGGTGTCTCAAGACAGACACATGAAGATAGGGACAGAGAGGATGCTTTGTGTCTCCTCACGGAATGTGTGTGTGTCTTGCTACTGACTGCCTAACTCTGCCAATGGAGACTCTTATTCTTTTCCCTGAAAAGTGATTTTCAGCCCAATTTCTCCAGAAGAAATGATCTCTTCTCACTTAGCTCATCACTCTCCACCTTGGTACCCAAGTGGTCACTCCACATTCCTGCAGTGTGGCCCTCCCTAACCCACATAGTGCCTATCCTAAAATGTGCACTCAAGAAGTGGTTTTGATGTTTGGTATACATGGGATGAAAGCAACATAATAATCTTTTGCCATCTACCAAATTACGTTGTGTCATTTTACTGCATGCATTTGATTGAGGAGCATAAACTTAATGGAAAGGCAAAGATTGCTGGTTAAGGTTGCTTTTATTACCTTAAAATGTTAGAGAAGGGGCCCGTTTTTTTCCATCACCATCCACAATCATTCAGAACTGCTTTCCAGAACCCTCTCTTCTAGCAGGTGCCAGGACCATGGGCAATTTCTAAGGCTAAGGAGTTTCTCAATAAGTCTCCTTTCAGACTGGAAAAAGGTTGGGACCACCTACCCCTTCTCAAGAGGTGCTAGTGTTGAATCTAGGTAAGGTTGGTTCTTCCAAAAGTAAGTATTTTGAAGTTTATCCTTATTATAAACCTAGCATAGTTCCTTGCATATAATAGACACTTGGATACAAGGGGTGAAAGGATAAAAGTTGAAAATACTTGCTGATATAAATAAGCAAAGAATATGTCAGAACCTATTCTTATTGCCTTCTCTCTTATACTTTCATTCTGTCAGCCTAGTAATGGGGCATCCTAGGTGCTGGAGTTCTAGGGTCACCTGGGTAGAGTTGTTTTACAGAATCATAAGGCTGCATTGACCTCACAAACAGATGCATCATGGGAGTGGGCAGCTACTCAGCCCCAAGACCTGAGAGATTCATTGACTCTTCTCTTCCTCTGTCATTTACTCTATCAGCAAATCTTTAAAATACATCCCAAATCCATCACTCCTCACTCCATCTACTGCTACCACTCTCATTCCAGCTATCATCACCATCTCCCACCTGCATTCCTTAATAATCTACCTCATCCATCTGCTTCTACTGTTGCCCCTTGAATGTGTTCTCTACACAGCAGCCAGAATGATCCTTTAGCACACAAGTAGGTCACATCCCTCCACTACTTAAAATTCCACAATCTCCCCATAGCTAGTTAAAGCCACAGTCTTCAAGTGGCTTCCAGATCCATTGTGTCAGCTTCTTGCCTTCCTCCCACTTGCACCTGTCCCTGACCTCACCTCCTACTCCTCTATCTATTCCCCTGTTACTTGGGACTCTTCTCTGGGGGTGCAATTTGAGGATACCTTTCAAAATTAAAAATCCTACACTATGTGACCCAGTTGACTTTTAAGAGTTTATTGTATAGATAGACTTTCCTGGGTTCACAAAGAAGAACATTTGTCACAGACTTTTTATTTTTTTGTTCTGTGATAATAAAAGATGGTGAATAACTTATACTCATCAATAAAGAGCTTGGTTAAATAAAAACTATGGGGCATCCAATAGTAGAAATACTAAGCATCTGTTACAAAGGATGAAGCAGATCTACATAGGCCAGTAAAGAGCAAACTCCAAAATGTATTGTTAAATGAGAAAAGCAGAGTAAAAGAAAAGTGAGTTGTAAGAAAAGGGGACATGTACCCACACGTGCACTAGTGAGTACTTGCCAAGCAGCCCCAGGGGACAGTGCTCACTGATGCTGGGCAGCACGGGCAGGGCTTGCTGCATGAAGCCCGTGTTCCATTGAGGCAGCGCAGGCAATCGATTTAGAAACAGACACATAACCTCAAACCAGCGGTGAGGCTGGCACTCTGGAGGAAGACAGAGACTGGAAAAGTAGAGTGTGGGCCACAGAGTGAGGCAGTCCAAGAAGGCCCCTCAGAGGAGGTGACGTTGAGCAGAGACTTGTAAGAAGGAAGATTTTGAGGTGTGAGACTGCTGTGGCATTCAGTCAAGGAGGTCAGAGTGACTGCAAGGGCAGTGAGTGAGGGGACAGTTGTGGGAACGAGGTCAGGGCAGCCAGCAGGGCCCAGATTGTGGGGCCTTGTGGCCGTGTCAGGATGTCGAGTGACATCCGGAGTGTGATGGGCAGAGGTGTACCATAATCTGCTTCACATCTCCAAAAGATCCCTCTGGATGCTGGGTAAGGAGTAGATTGGGGGAAGGAATACCCAGAAAACTGTTAGCAGTTTATCTTCGAATAGCCTGTTACACAGTTAAAATTTTTTTCTAGTATATGTATGCAATCTTGCTCAAAAAATAAATTAAAAGCAAGAAAAAATATTCATAGCTAACATTTAGGGGGCATTTATTATGACCTATCTTGCTCATCACAGTGAACACCTAGAATTAAGGTGAGATAACTCATGGAAGTGACAGTGTGGTCCATCCCCATCCCCCAGACACAGCCTTTTCTTCTGTTGGTGACCCAGAGGGTAGAAATGATAGGACCCAAGTAGACAGAAAAAGAGAAAAAGAAAAAAAAAAAGGCAGAGCCAGCAGCCTTGCAGCCATTGGAACTCTGAGCCACACTCTCACCCATACTCAGCCTTGTCTGGCTTCTGGGTGTTTGCCATTTGAGTGGATATCAGGCAATGTCTCTTTGCTGTTTTGATGCACCAAAGAGATTACTAATGGGTTGAGCATCCCTCATTAGAATGCAGGTTTTCTTAGCTCATAATCATTGTAATGGCTTTTAATTGCAGTGACAGAAGCCAACTCTGGCTAATCTAAGGATTATATGATAAAAACGTTATGGCTCGGAGATCTTCCAGGAAAGCTGGAGAACCAGGCTTGGAGAATAAAGGAACCTGCACAGCCAGGACCACAGAGAAGTCATGCCACTGACACAATCCAATCAGGACCCAGGGGCCTCCCCTCCAAACACACACACACTGAACGCTGGGCCCCAGAGCCACATTCTCCTAGCACTACTTCTGCCGCCACCAGAATGAGTTCTCTACGGACCCATCTTCTTGTGCCATTTTGTAGCTTCAGATTTAGCATTTGGAGAGATGCGCCTGGATGTATAAACAGAGGAGGGATGCGTGAGAAACAAGGTCCAAGCACTATCAGCTTCTCCAGTGGGAGCCGGGCTCTGCTTCCCACCCAGGTTCAGAATCCACACGTGGGCAGTTCTCTGAACTTGGGAAAGGACTCAGATGTTAGGCAACCAAAAGATGGCCACTGTCCTTAGAGCAGGGCCTCTCAGAAGTCAGGCCACTTCCCTTTTTTGAGGTTCCTAGTATATGAAAAAAAGTGATGAAATGCTAAAATGGGATTGTAGTAGTAGAGCAGCATGGTTAACATGTACTATTCTCAAAGTCATTTTGGGGTCCTATTTGCTTGTTTTTGACAGAATGCATTGAAGTGTAAAGTCAGAAATGAGCCACCGTTTGGGTCCTGTCAAGATATTTGCGAGTCTACGAGTCTACATTTAATCTTATCTGGCGATCAAGTCCAAAGAATAATTGTGAGGCCTGGGCCAGGTGCCCTCGAGGCCTGCGCTGTGCCAGATCCTGGTGTGGGCAAGTGGTCCCGTGCTGCCAGGCTTTGATCCACCCGCGGGCAGCAGCCCCTGTTACATCTGGTCCAAGAGCCACGAGCTGTCCTGGATGTCATGCAGATGCCAAAAGCCAAAGAGGCAGATGACGGCACCCTGAGGCCCTCTAGAACCACATGTAATCATGCTATTGAATGAGCTGGACCTGACAAGATTAAAACACACCCTAACTTCAGTCTTCCCTTACATCCTATCCATCCGCAGCTTGGATGGCTGGGTGTCATAGCTTTTTCAGACACTCTTAGACAATAAAAAGACCAGTCCAGTTTAATAGTCACAGGGTTCCAGGCCAGTATTGCATCAATATTCCCAATTCTATTCCGGTAGCACTTCTGTTTTCTGGCTCTGCCATGCCTTGGGCTCGAAGCCTATGAAGGAGGGATGGCCATTGGGATTTCTTTTTTATTTGGCTCCATCTCTTCTCATTGTCTCTCCCACTTCCTAGCTTATATATATATATTTTAAAAAGTATATTTTATTGAATTTTTATAGAGAGGAAGAGAGAGGAATAGAGAGTTAGAAACATCTATGAGAGAGACATCGATCAGCTGCCTCCTGCATCCCCCACCACTGGGGATGTGCCCGCAACCAAGGTACATGCCCTTGACTGGAATTGGACCTGGGACCTTTCAGTCCGCAGGCTGACACTTTATCCACTGAGCCAAACCGGATTTGGCTTTGCTTTTATCTTGAACCCCCCATGCCTCTGGATAGAGGGTAGGCATGAGGGGCAGCAAATGACCAGCTGGCCTGGTACAGTTATGACCTGAAGCCAAACCTCTCTGATTGAGGCAGCCATCTAGCGCCCGCTCATCCTCCCGTGAGAACCTTACACAGGTTCCTGGACTTCCCATTGGCACTCTCTCTGTGCCTCTCTTGGCTGTGGAGTGTCTCCTCTGCTCGGCCACATCTGACACTCAGCCCCTGGGCATCCCTCATTGGATGGCATTGCTCCTCTAGGCTGACTCTTGGGTGGTGTCATTTTTAAAACGACTCTAGGCTGGCTCCTCAGCAAAGGGCCCTTATCTGGTCCAAGGGAGCAGCGTTGTTGGGGCCCAGCAGCTCACGCTTATTTTGCTCTGCTGGGCCCGGTGAGCCACATTCTGATTTCTCCCAGCAAGCACCTGGCACCGCCCTGTGTCCTCTAAGCTTCACGGCTCTGCCAAGCCATCACCGCTGCTACCTTGGGGTCCCTCTGTTATGTTCTCCTCGCCTTCCTGCTCGGGTCAGAGGATGAGGCACTCCAGAACAGTCCTCGATGTCTGCCTCTCCCACTTCCCAGCTCCGTGTATTTGGCCGAATGGGGATCTTGAGCGAGTGCTGGCAGAATTCATCTTCAGAATCCGCGCGGATGGTCCAACACCTCCCTTTGGTTCGGCTGTGGCGATGCTTGGTATCTGTCAGGTTCCCTTTTTACACTCTTGTATTCATTTCCCAGAAGCAATCCTCGGTGCTGGACTTGACAAGATTAAAACACACCCTAACTTCAGTGTCTTCCCTTACATGCTAACCCTTTGAGATTATTTTACAAGTTAAAGAGATCAGCCGTGGGGAAACCTTTGCTGAACTGCAAAGCAGCCGACCAGCTCTGTTGCGTGCTTGTTCCACAGGCCAGAGCGGCGGCCTTCACCCGTGGCGGCCGCCCTGCAGGAGGAATGGCCCTCCCAGGAAGGACGCCTGCCTTCGCAGACGCCGGTTTTGAGCCGTCCCTAGTGCCCGGTTATAACCGCACCGCTTCTCCCTCACTGCGGAAAGCTTATGAGCCAGACGCGGTGCTACAGGGGCAGCCTTGGCTCTGAGCCATTTCCCCCTAAGTTACCATTTTTAATTTTCTTTCTAGCTGTTCTGATAGGAAGCTCCTCCCCAAAGGGTACGACACTGTCCCTCAAAGGCTGTTGTCATGTGTCTCAAGGGCCAAAGGAGCCTTCTAATTTGGGGAAAATCTCATGCTTGCTTTTGAAGGGTGTCTGGAGACTAGTCTGGGGAGAGACTGATGGAGCAGTGCCAGAAATCTGATCATATTGTGAACTCACTACTAGTAATTCCATGTGACTAATCAGGAGACGGGTCAGGCTGGCTTTGTTTGGGTGTGATTATTCTGATAGTCATCCTTGGGGTATAGTTTTGTTGTTAATCCTCCCCTGAGGATATTGTTCTATTGATTTTTTAGAGAGAGTGGAAGGGAGGGAGGAAAGGGAGAGAGCAAGAGAGAAACACTGAGAGAGGCACAAGGGTTGGTTGGCCTTCCTCACGCACCCCCACTGGGCCCAGAGTCAAAACTGCAACCCTGATATGTGCCCTTGACTGGGAATTAAGACCCTTCAGTTTTAGGGCCAATGCTCTAATCACTGAACCACACCAGCCAGGGCTGAGGCACGTTTTTTAGCTTACATCAGTGAGAGAAATAGCAGTGTCCCATGGCAGGTGCTGGCCCTACCCGGGGATGGGTGAGGAGATGAGCCCCTCTCACATATATTCTGTGCATTCGCCCTGGTAATCATTCCTCCATGGTGTGTTCTGCTCACATTCCCCCATCTCGCAGAAACGCCACACCCATTTTTCTTAGAGAAGACACTCGCTCTGTGTTCAATGCCTAAGATTTGAGGAATGGGCACTTGGAGGCCTGTGTTAAGTGATTTATCCTCATTCTACCAGCTAATCTCACAGGATCCCTCTGATTTTTCAGGCAACTTAACTCTCTGTGCCCTCTGTTCTAGCTTGGTCAGAATCAAGGTGGTGAATGTTTGTCCATTATTAGTGCTTTAACTTTTTAAAATTATGTAATAATGCACAAAGACATCTCTATTATAAAATAATACAACACCTGAAAGTAAACTGTGAAATGCTATTTCTCCCTTCCTCAAAGGTAATCTCTCTTTTGTTTATACCAGATATGCACATCCTAAATATGTACTTTTTAAAAATGCATAAATGAAACAATACTACATATTATTTTGAAAATCTATTTTGCATCTGGGGGTCATCTTTCCATGTTAGAATGTACAGACCCAGTGTATTTTTTCTAAGAGTTACATGGTTTTGTTGTTATTGTTAATCCTCACCTGAGGGTTTTGTTGTTATTGTTAATTCCCATTGATTTTTTAAAGAGAGAGGAAGAGAGGGAATAGGAGGGAGAGAGAGAGAGAGAAAAAGAGAGAGAGAGAGAGAAAGAAATATTGATGTGAGAGAGATACATCAATTGGTTGCCTCTTGAACATGCCCTGATCAGGCTGGGAATCAAACCTGTGATCCTTCAATGTGTGGGTTGATGCTCCTTAAACACTGAGCAATACTGGTCAGAGCGCTACATGGCATTTTATTTTAGGACCATTTTATAATTTATGCAAGCATTTAGGGTTCATGTTCATAATTCCTATTTCTTTTGGTGTAATAAACAGTGCTTCAGTTAATATCTATCTATCTACTTAATCATCTATCATCTATCTATCTATCTATCTATCTATCTATCTATATCTTGGCTAGATAGATTTTTACATATGTAATTGATATAACTCCTGGATCAAAGAGATATATTTTAAATTTTTTGATAGATATTTCCATATTTTCTCCTGAAAATGTTCAGTAACTTACATTCCCACCAATTGTGCATGAAAGTACCATATCTTTGCACCTTCTCCAACAATGGATATTTTGAAACTTTTATGTATTTGCTAGGTAAATGATAGGTGAAATGATGATATCTCATTGTAGATTACATTTCAAGAATTCTTTCTAATTAAATGATCCAAATCTATTTCAGTCAGAGTGGGAAAAGGTAGACTATTCAATAAATAATGTTGGGGTAGTTGCCTCTTCATTTGGATGAGTCATAATTAAATAATAAAAGCAAAATCCAGGTGTATTAAAGATCAAATATATATTTTTTAAACTATAGAAGTTGTATAGGTATTACACAGGATTACTTTTAAGCCTTATAAATAAGAAGGTTTTTTTTTTTCTAGCATTATGTAAATGTAGGAGTCATCAAAGAAATGACAATTTTGAGCATATAAAAATATGTTATGAAAAAAAGTATTATTAACAAAGTAAAAGACTACTATGTTTCTACATATATGTACAACTGATAAAGGTTTCATAAAAGGTTCAAAGAATTCCAGCAAATCAAATAAAAAAGAGTCATAGTACAGGAAAAAAACATAACTATATACAATATGTGAATATTTTCTACCTGACTTATTATTTGAGAAATTAAAGTTAAAAAGTACTGAGTGCATGGTTAATTTTATGTGTCAACTTGATTGGGCCACTGCCCATCTATTTGGTCAAACATTATTTTAGATGTTTCTGTGAGGCTTTTTGGATGAGATTTACACTTGAATTAGTGGTCTTCGAGTAAAGCAGATTTTTCTCCATAACGAGGGTGGGCCTCTTCCAATCAGTTAAGACCTGGGTAGAACAAAGGACTGACATCCTGAGCAAGAGGGGACTCCCAGCTGGTGGCCTTCAGACCTCCTCTGCGTCTCTTTGTGTCTCCAACCGGCCAGCCTCTTCCATCGATTTTGGACTCTCCAGACCACCAGAGTATGTGCGCCAACTCCTTAAAAAGTCTCTTTCTTTGTACATATGCATCCTATTGATCCTGTTTCTCTGGGGGACCCAAATATACTGAGATACTAAATTTTAAATATCAAATTAAATTATTATGTATTTTCCCTTGTTGGCAGGATAATGGAGTTTCTTACAGACTGTTAGGGAAGAGATGGATAATTTAGCTGGGGATGGTCTTTTGTCAGCATTTATAAAAATTTCAAACGCATATGCCACTTAATACAGCAGTACCACTTTCAGAAGATGTACACGTGCACAAGCATTTATATAAAAGGGTATTCCTGTAGTAGTTTTGTAATAGTGAAGAATAAGAGATTCTTTTTCATTCACTTGTTTATCAAATGACTACTCTTTTTAATGTACTGTTTTAGGAACCTGTGTAGTTAGTAATGAATAAAACAGTTGTGACTGTTGTCGAGAGCTTCCCAGTCTAGAAGGAGGAATCACATATTAAGCAAGTGAACAGACAAATATATGATTCAGACTGTGGAAGCTCAGTGAGATAATATCAAGGGGAGAGGTTGCTTCAGACTGGGTGATCAGAGAAAGCCTATCTAAACAATGACGTGGGCGGAGTGATCACTTCATAAATTATGCAATCACTATGTTGCACATCTGAAACTAATATAATATTGCATTGAAACTGTAATTGAAAGAAGAGTATAATTTAAAGTAGACCTATATAAAGATTGTTTAAATATATATATATGTATTTGTAAAGGAGTGACATTGGAGACAAAAGCTGAAAGAAGGAGGTGAGCCAGCCAGGTAGTGTGGAGGAAGCAGTGTCTGCAGAGATTGAGAGTGTGCCTGCTTGGGGCCAGGCCAGCAGAGTGATGTCAGTGCAGTTGGGATGGTCCCAGTGGACACGGCAGAGAGAGGCTGGGAAAGATGGCACAGAACCCGATAGGCCATGAAGAAGGAGTGGAATGGGAGGCCATAAAAGGTTTTATTCGGGGCAAAACATTATCCAATTTATGTTCTTAAAAGTTTCCTCTTGCTATGGGGTGAAATGATGAGGATGAGGATAAGAAGAAAAACCAGGTTAGAAGCTTTTGCAATAGTTCAGGTGAGATATAATGGTTGCTACGGAGTTGGAGAGAAACAGATTTATGTAAGATCTATTCTGGAGATAGAAAAAAAATAGGACTTGGTGGTAAATTGAATGTGGGTAGTAAAGAAGAAGGCATTAGCCACGACTTTTTGACCACTATATACCTATCAGAATGGCTAAAGAAAAATTCTTAACAACGTCAAGTGCTGATGAGGATGTGGAGCGGAGTGCACAATGGTAACAGACCGAAGGTATCTTAGAAAGTCAAACATACAATTATCATATGACTCAGCCATCCCTCTTCTGGATATTTGACCTAAAGAAATGAAAACAGACCAAAGGTATCTTAGAAAGTCAAACATACAATTATCATATGACTCAGCCATCCTTCTTCTGGATATTTGACCTAAAGAAATGAAAACATATGTCTAGACAAAAACCTGTGCATCAATGTTTAAAGCAGCTCTACTCATAATTGCCTTAAATTGAAACAGCCCTAATGTCTTTCCGTGGCTGTATAAATCAGCCAACTGTGGTCCAGACATACAATGGGACAAACTACTCAGCAATAAAAGGAAACAAATTATGATACAATAATGAGGATGAATCTCAGAGTCATTATGATTCCATTTGTGTAACATTTTGGAGAAGATAAAACTGCCCTGAGAGTGGATCTGTGGTTGTCAGTGGCTAGGGGTGAGGGCAGATGTGACTGTAATGGCTCTTTATCTTGATTGTGGTGGTGGCTACATGAAACTGTGTTGAAATTTACAGAACTGTATATATGAAAAAGTGAACAATTGAAAAGTTCCTTTATATTGTGTGATAATTTCATAATATATATGTATGTATATATTTATATTTATATATTATTTATTGCTAGCAATATTACAAATGTCTCTCATTTTTCACCCCTTCCATAAAAAGGCTCCAATTTTTTAAAAATTTAATTTAGGCTGTTCAGTTGGTTGGAGCATCACCCTGTACACCAAAAGGTTGTGGGTTCAATTCTGGCATAAGGTGCTTACGGGAGGCAACCGATAGATATTTCTTTCTCACATAAGTGTTTCTCTCTCTCTCTCTAAAAACATCCTCGGGTGAGGATTAAAAATATGATGCCAGGATTACTGTCCCGGGCAGCTAGGTAAATGCTGTTGCCATTTACAGAGCTGCACTAGGCCGGGAAGCATGGTCAGATTTGGATGAGAAAATGAAGAATTTGGTTTGAATTTGTGAAAGTGAGATGTCCCTGGCTTGTTGAAGATTAATTGATTATTTTATGTATACCGAGGATTTGGGCACAGAGGTGAAGTGACACAGATCTTCTTAATCACCTTTTTAAAAATTGAGGCTTAATTTATATATAATAAATGCTCCTACTTAAGCATAGTTTGATAAGTTTTGGCAAATGTGGACATCTGTGTACCCCTTACCTCAGTCAAGTTGTAGAACATTTTCATTAACCTAAGCTGTCCCTCTGGCATCTTCCCAAACCACCCCCTCCCCTTGGCAACCACTGATCGGCTTTCTCAGTAAAGAGGCTCTGGTATCAATTCCAATCTGGGGTGGGGTGGTTTCTATCACACCAGCAGCAATGTCCTACAATTCAATTCTGCCACTCTCTACCTAGAGATGGCACCAGGTCCCACAGGTTAAGGGTTCAATTCTATATAACTCCCTCCCCTTCTCCCCTCAAACTCCAGTCCCCAGCTAAGTTGTTATCTGTGCTTCGGAGGTGCTGATGATCCCGTTTTCAGGCTCAATTTATTTGCTAGAGTAGCTCACCGAACTCAGGAAACATTCTGCTTATGAGATCACTGGCTTATTATAAAAGACTATAAGGAAGAACAGCCAGGTGGAAGAGATGCGTAAGACAAGGTATGGGGAAAGAGCACAGAGCTTCCATGCCCTGGCCAGGTACCCCACTCTCCCCAGATCGCCAAGTGTTCACCAACCCAGAAGCTCTCTGGGGTTTTATGCAGGCTTCATTACATAGACAAAACTGATTAAATCATTGGCCATAGGTGATTGATCTCAATTTCCAACCCCTGCCCAGAGGTCTGAGAATGTCATGGAAAATTCCAACTCCGTAATCACATGATTGGCTCTACTGGCAACCAACCCCCATCCTTAGGTGGGTCCAAAAGTCACCTCATTAGCATAACAAAAGATGCCTTTGTTGCTCTCCTCACTTAGGAAATTCCAAGACTTTCAGATGCTTGGTGCCAGAACCAGAGACAAAGACCAAATATATATTTCTTATTATAAATCACAATATCAGAGTTAGAGGCCATACTGTTATCTCTGTCACCTGTTTGTTATTTTTTATTGCCGAGTCATATTCCATTGCATGGCCATATCTCAAGTATCCATTCTCTTTCTTTTAAAAACATATATTTTTATTAATTTCATGGAGGAAGAGAGAAAGAGATAAAAACACCAATGATGAGAGAGAATCATTGATCAGCTGTTTTCTGCATGCCCCCCACTGGGGATGGAACCCACAACCTGAGTATGTGCCCTGACTGGGAACTGAACCAGTGATGTCTTGATTCATACGTAGTTACTCAACCACTGAGTCATGCCAGCCCTGCTATCTATTCTCTTTTGATGGATACTTGGGCCATTTCCAGTTTTGATCTATTATGACTCCAGCTGCTATTGAGACAGAGCAGTGAGCCTGGAGAAGTGAAACAGGGAAACTGAGACAGACGGCTGAACAAACTGCAGAGCGATTTCCAGCAGGTCAGAAGGTCACCTCCCTAGACATAGCAGCTAGGCCTCAGTTGTATTTCAGCTCCAGGCCCAGAAAAGCAGCAAAACCACGGGGTGACACCAGGACCAGCTATAGTGACTAACAACCCCCGGCCCGGACACTGATGAACCAGTGAAGACCAGGACCCTGAAGAAGTACACCTAGAAAACTGAGAAGTATCTTGTTGAAACCTTCCCGGAGATCTCCTCTAAGATATCTGCCTGCAAGAGAGAAATAAAAGCTTCAAGACAAAGGACCCAGCGCATCCTCTCCTTCTGGGGAGCAGCCATTGCCATTCCCTTTCCCCTCATCTTCCCCCACTTTTTACTCAACAGGTATGTAAGAAAATCAATCGGGAGCCCAAAACCAGGACTACAGGCTTTATTAGGGGAAAGAGACCTGCCAGGCTGTCTCACAAGGGGAGAACAGTAATGCGTGTAGAGCTGAACACGCCCTTTGAAGGGAGGAATGGGAAAGAATGGGGCTTAGTGTACTTGGCACGTGCTGATTGGTGGCTTAATGTATGGCCCATATAGAATAAGAGCTTAGGGTATTTGGCAGGAGTTGATTGGTGGGTCAATGTATAGTTCCTATAACGTGCCTGGTTAGGCACTCAGCTATTTCCAGGCCACAGGTTACCTCATACTCCGCCCACCAGTTGGGGAAAGGGAGGATCTATCAGTATGCATCTCCTAAACCCTGAAGGATTTCTAGAAGCTTGCAACCAGGGGAGCAATAGACATGGCCCCTCATCCCTAGCTAACCCCATAACCTGACCCTAAGACTCCTTTTCTCTGACTTCCCAGAGAGCTAGGGTAGCCCAGCCTAGACTCTCCTGTTGCTTCTTCTATGTTAAATGCTTTCTTGTTTTACTGTTCCCAGCTTTAAAACTATTTCCTCATAGTTGTCTGGAATCGTACTGTGAAATATTTCCTGCACAAAGTCAAGAACCCAGACACTACCCGCTGGGCTGAAGCAGACCCGTTAAAGGCAGGCCCCTTTCTGGGAGCACTATAAATCTTTGCTTACAGTCTCTGTGTGGACAGGGATACTCTCATCCTCCTGAGAAATACCAGAAGGACATCACTGGGTCTTCAGGTCAAAGGTGATGTTCGCATGGCCCTCTTGTGTTTTTCATCTCAGAGAACCTGGTCCAATTTCTCACCACGTGGCTGGGTACGCAGTCGGCTTGCAGCAGCAGGAGCCCTGCTGGGACCCCACCCAGTGCCCACGCTTGCTGGTCTGCTTGTTTAGTTCATTCTGCAGGGAACTTTCCGGCTTACATCTTTTCCAATGGACTTTTTTACCCACAGTAAGTAATTTAATTACTTTCCAAAGGATAAACAAACAGGACGTGATTTTAAAGGATGCTTCTATGATATCAGAAAGATGAGAGTCATGTTCTAAGCATAGGGAACTAAAGGAAACAGTTATTATAAAGGGAGGCAGAAATGGAGGGAATCAATAAGAAGCAAGCTCCTGATTGCATGTTTTAACTATCAGCAGTAAATTAGCATCCGAGAACGCATGTGCTTATTTTCATGTGGACATTGTGTGCGTTATAGTGACTCCAAGACAAGACAACTGGGTAGATTTCCTGTTTATAAGAACACTGATCAGGGCCAAGAACCCTTCCATAGGACAACATCTCATGATCTACCCATCCAACCCTCTCTTGTTTCCATGCCAATGAAGGTCACATAATAAGCATAAACATTTTTAGATGGCACTTGGCTTTAACAAGGGTCCCATCCAGTAGGTTTGTTTTTTGTTTTGTAATGCTATTGTCATGTGGCCATAACCAGTCCGCTGTCAAAAGCCCGCTTCTTTGTCAGAGGAGTCACAACATCTTGGTGCCAGAGCTATTGACTGGAACCATAAGAAACCTCCTACATACAGGCGTCTACACTAATAAAAGAGAAATATGCAAATGACACCCACCAGCCAATCAGGAGTATGCAAATTAACCTAACAAAGATGGTGGTAGCCGCTCAATGCATCTGGGCAGCATGCATGCAGGCACAGAGCGGTTGCACAGGGCGGGATGCCTGCTATGAGGGGGAGAATGGGAGGGGGAGGGAATTAAGGAGCAGTGCTCTGGCCGAAGCGAATACTGAAGGCGGTGGCCAGAACCAAGGCCTGGGTCCCAGGTGCCAGAGGAAAACCAGTGCGGGCAGGCAGGGGAAGGAAGGCCTATTGCACGAATCTTCATGCAAAGGGCCTCTAGTAAGAGATAAAATTTCATAGCTCCTACAAAGCAAGTAGTAGAGTCTTAAGACCCTAGAATAATTTAAAGTAAGAAAAGATGTCATTAGGTAGGTAGTAGCAGAATATGGGATACCTCAAAGTAGACTTATCCGTTATAGTTAGGATGCATTTGGTTGCAAGTTAGAGAATAGGCAACAGCACGTCAAACATGAGGATGTTTAGTAACAATGAGTTTGGAAGTGGTAGTCCCTGCTCCACAAGGTCATCGAGGCTCAGGGCCACCCTTAGCTTCTTAGCTTTCTTCTCCAACTTTGTGGCCCTGTGGCCCCAAATGACTTATACAGTTCACATACATAAAAGTTTCCAAACCAGAGAGGAAGAGGGCAGCTCCTCACAAAATCTTTCCCAGAGACAAGTAGACTTCATAATTTTGTTGGCCAGAATTGGGTCATGTTTCTATCCTGAGACCAGTCACTTTAATAAAAGGTAACAAGATGATCATGATTATGAACCACTAGAGTCCCAGTGCACAAAATTTGTTCACTGGAGCAGGGGGAGTAGCCCTTGCCCAGCCTGCACACTCTGGGACTGCTGGCTCCTAACCACTTACCTGACTACCTGCTTGATTGCTCCTAACTGCTCCCCTGACAGCCTGATAGCCCCCAACTGCCCTCCCCTAACAGCCTGGTCACCCCCAACTGCCTTCTCTGCTGGCTTGATTTCAACTGTCCTTCCCTACCTGCCTAATCGCCCCTAACTGCCCTCCCCTGCTGGTCTGATCTCACCTCCAACTGCCCTCCTCTGGAGCTAGTTTGATCTTGATTGGTCCGTTCCTATGCCAGTCAGCATCAAAAGCTCTGCCTTCTAGGCAGCCATTGGCTCCTCACATTTCACCCAGATTTGGTTCTGATTGGCCAGTTCCTATGCCAGTCAATGTCTCTGGGCCCATCAATGGGGCCTGATCAGAAAGGTGGGACTGATCAGCAGCCTTGGTGGAGGCCTGGAGAGAAATGGAAGTGTGGCTGCTGGAGAGAAAGAGAAAGGCAAGTGCTGATCAGTAGCTACCACAGAGGCTATAGATCAGACCCTGCTTCTCTCTTCAGGCCTCTCTCCCAGCCTGATTCGCAGCCCCTCCTCAGCAGTCAGTGCTGGGTCTCCATGGCAACCCAGTGCTGAATGCAGGACTGACTTCTGGTTGGTTGAGCCTCAGGTGGTGACAGACCCAGAGTTTTTATGTATTAGGATAGGCACCCCATCTTGCTAGAATTGCTGTTTAGAAGTTTTCCACTGAATACAGATGGTCCCTTGTCCTGTTAATTAATTCTGCCATCTCTGGCTTCTGTAAGTAAACTTGCTCCAATCTCTGCTAACATAAAAGTCTGGCCTTGGTTCCTCCCATGCCAGGTGCCTCCTAGTTATCTGAATCATAGTGTGCTCAAGGCCACACATTTCCTCCAAGATAGCTACTAAGCACACTATCCCCATCCCAACATATGGGACTTTTTTTTACAAAGTCTACAAAGGTCTGGAAACCCCATATTGGGGAGACAAAGAACCTAGGGAAGTATAAAAAGAAAACCTCCTCCATATTGTTTTGGTTTGGACTTTGGAAGCAATATTCCTCTGAGTCCACTGGCATAATAAAGACTCCACATTTGACTTACTAAGGCGTCCCCTATACAGCTCACTGATTTACAAGATAACAATTAGTGCCAATTACGATTTGACCCCACAAAGGGGATGACTGATTGGATCATCTCACTGAACCTTCTAGTATAAATCCAGTAAAATCATCCCCTTCCAAAAATATTTTTGTACTTCATTTTCTTTTCTACAATGTTTTCTCTTAGTTCCATGTGTCCATAAGGGATTGGGGGTGAACTCAGTGCACCTGCCCACTTCACCAGTATTTATTATATTTCATTCCCTTCTATCCCATTCTTTTTTTTGGAATGTGATCCCAGCAGCCTTTTTCTAGAACAGCGGCTACCAACTTGGTGCCTAGATCTCCCTCCGTATGGATTGTTTTTCAGAACTGGCTTAAAGTCAGCAGGCTTCTCATAGACCTTGAAAAGTGTTAGGGGCCACAACCACCTGTATCACTCATGGCTTTAAAAAACAAAAACAAACAAACAAAAAATCAGAGGCAGTCCTGTCAGAGAAAGGAAGGTTTAAAAGGCTGAGTGCTTTCTCACATTATTCACTCTATTTGTTTCCCCACTCAGATTCTGTGTCTCACCTCTTTCTCCTCTTCCAGATCTATGGCTTGACTTTTCTTCCATGTGCCTTTTTATCTTTATTATTATTATGCCCCCTCCTTTTGGATGATTCTCACAACTAACTTTGCAGACTCCCAGGCCTCTTGCTTATTCCCAACTGTTCTTCACCTCCCTTCCTCCTTCCCCAGCCTTGACCTACTCTAGTTTTTGCCCCTTCCCAGGATCCTGATGAAGCAGATGTACCGCTATTGCTATGCATACAGCTTCCCCACAAGGCATATATGCAGACGGAGAGGTCACTTGCTAAAGTATCAAAAGGCCCTGTCTGCAGGTGACACATTCAGCTTGGGAGAAGGCATCAAGTTGGCTAGCCTCCCATGCGGGGCTTCCTCTCCACTTCCCGCCTCTACCCCCTCCTCTGACCGACCCTGCTTCAAGAGAGGTCTGAGCTGGTCACAGCACAAGCCTGCAGCAGTCTCACCACCCACTGTGGTCCACCAGGCCGCAGTGAACCATCTTCGCAGAGTTCCTTAATCACTTCCTGGGTGGCCTTGCTAGGTTTCCAGTCACACTTGGTGATTTGAAGCTTCTAGCCAACTCCCTCTTCTCCTATAAACCGAGACGTGACTGTGGCCCAGGGAACCTGTGGCAGCGGGCTGAGGCTCCCCCACTCCCTGTCCTTGCGGGTTGTGCTGCTCTGGTTTTTACTGGAGGGAGACACTTCCTTCTAGGAGGGAAAAGTCCCTCCCACTTCACGGCCAACAATGAGTTCTTTTTGTACATCTTTAAAAACTTACTTTATTAATTTACAAAAGTAGATTGCTGAGCAACCTTGACTATTTGAAATCAAATCATGTCAGTAAAAATAAAACATCCCACTGCTATCTGGAAGACCCAGGCAGAAGCCTGTGACACACGGAAGCAGCCCTGTCTTTCAGCCCCTAGGGCTTCAGATTAGGAGTTTTCCGATGCCAAATCCAACCTTGGGCTTTATTGTGTATCTTTTCAAAGAAAAGGGATCCTGACTCTGCTTCTAGGTCCAGGCCAATTATTGCTGTCTTTACATACAACTCTGCTTTGCCATGAGCCGGTCACACATGGGTTCAGTGAAACTTCATCTAAACATCACCTTTTCCCCAAATTCTACAGTAACCCTTCCCCTTCTTTTGTGAGATCTCCCACACTCCCTCTGGAATGTGGTGTCTTTTGCTCCTGTGAAAGAATAAATTTTGTTTGGTATGGTTGTGTGAGACAGGCTTTAACAGTATTGGATACAACCACTTCTCTAACTTTTACATTCTCAGTGAGGCAATATTGCCCCCAAAAGAGGTGAAAATTAGTTCTGTGGAAGCAAAAAAACAAAAAACAAAAACAAACTAACAAAACACACACACACACAAAACAACTTACAATGGTATGTGCCCTTCTGAAGGGTCACATCCATAAACAGATATATAGCATATCTGTTATATTGAAATTTCATGGGCAAAGTGCTAAGTAGGAAAAAAATATCTTAAAAGACTCCGTAGGGGACAATGACACAAAAATGTTTGAGAAATGGTGCTTTAACTAAAAATATTGAGTAGCTTTTGGTTTCCACTGTGAGTCAGGTGCCCAATTGTTGGCTCTCTTTTGCAGCTAGAATTGAGTTCTTTTGACCTCTGTCATGGTAGATCCAACCTGGTTTGATTTCTTCTTGTACCCCCTAGAATTTTCACTCATGCTTGCAAACACTTCACTCATGAGGGACACACCTACTTGCTCTGCCAAATGGCAAGAGTACATGATGCTCCATCGCTTGCACATACACCCCACACCATCTTGCTGCCAGTTTCCTTTGCCTGCTTAGATGGGCAAAGGGCAGCATGTAGTTCTATGTCTCGCTGTAGCCTATTGGCATCTGTCCTGGCCAGACTGCCTCCCTGACTCTGAAAGATGGACTGGCCAGATCACTGTGGCCATGCATCGCTGGAGGCAGAACAGCAGAGTGGGGGAGGGGCATGGACTTCAGAGTCAGCTAATCCCACCCTGAGGTCTTATTTTAATCACTTATAGCTGTAGGATCTCAGGTAAGAAAGAGACTTCACCTCCCTGGGCCCATATCCTCATCTGTAAAATAAAATTTCACCTGCTACGTGGTTATTGAGGGAATTGAAGAAAATACCATGTCAGCTATTATTGTTATTCCTCCAACCCAGATCCTCTCCCAGCATTCAGGCATCTTATTGTTTAGTCCTTCCCCTTCCAAATCCTTCTACCCACCAATTCCACCTGACGCGTGTACACCATAAGAAAACAGAATAAGGAAAGACCATTGTCTTTTGCTTGCTGTCAAATTTATTTAGGTAGTTTTTGTTCTGTCATTTTTCATAAATGTTCCTAAAAATCTGAATTTATTGAACAATGGAAACTTTCTGGAAAAGTCCATGTGACAGCAGGATGCTCCTTTGTGCCTGGATCCTGTGTCCTCCACTCCTGACTCGCCAGGTCAGTGGCTCTGAAGGGTAGATTCTTCTCTCTGGTCTCAAGTCCCTGGGTAGCTTCCTCGGCCCCGGACACTGCTCTCAACTCCTCTTTGACACTTAGAAAAGCACCGGAGCAGGCCTGCTGCCTCTGACAGCTCATTTTTCTCCAGAACTCTCTCTCACCTTGACTGCTTCCCAGGGCCTGATCCACAGCATGTGGGGAGATGGGAAGGGAGGGCAGTGTGATGAAATCAAGAGTTGGGCTTTGGAAGGCTGGATGCCTGCTCTGCTCCGGCTGCACCAGTCCCCAGCCTGCCACTCCCAGGTCCCGCCTGACTTGAGCTCAGAACTGCCCTGTGAATGAGATGTCTTTCAGTTCAGGCCACTTGGCCACTCGCTCCACAGCCCTCCTGGAGTCCACTACTTGCTCTCTACATGGGACAGCTCCCGGGGTTGGCCCTCTCCTTTCTTCTTCAGTTTCCAGCAGCTCACCTGCCTCCAGAGGCCCCAGGCCCCAGCCGGCCCTCGCAGCAGCCTCTGAAAGTCAGCTTGGAACTCAGATGATGAGAAGTAGTAAACCAAAGGGTCAACACAAGAATTCAAGGTGCTGAGGAGTAACACGTAACTTCTCCACACTGGGCTTTTACCCTGGAGGTAGCCCACAACCTGAGAAATGTTGAAGGGCCCGAAGCAGATGAGGAAGTTAAGCATCGTGGCTGCCACCAGGCCGGCCACCCTCCTCCTCCGGTGGCTGGCTCCCCTGCGGAGTATGCACACCAGGCGGCTGTAGCAGTAGCTGCTGATGAGCAGGGGCATTCCGAAAAGGACCACAGCCATCTCCAGCCGGACAGGCAGGAGAACGGCCAGCTGCTCGTCCTCGAATTCCAGGTAGCAGGTGCTGCGGGAAGAGTTCCCCGAGAATTCGGCGAAGTAGACCACGCTGCAGTGCCCGGCGGCCAGGAGCCAGCAGGCCCCGCTGACCAGGACAGCCTGTCGGAGCCTGGGGCGGCCCTTGTACCACAGCGGGTAGGCCACGCTCAGAAAGCGCTCGATGCTCACAGCTGCCAGGAAGAGGGTGGTGAGATAGATGGTGGTGAAGAAGAGGAACCTGGAGAAGGGGCAGAAGATGAAGGGCAGCTGCCAGCGCATGCCACTGGCCGCCTCCACCACTTGGAAGGGCAAGAAGAGCAACAGGAGCAGGTCCGAGAGGGTCAGGTTCAGCAGGAGCACGTCCACGGCCAAGGGGCGGCGCTGCAGCTTGCGGGCGAAGATCACCAGAGCCACCAGGTTGAGCGGGAGCCCCACCAGGAGGGTGAAGAGGTACACGGAGAAGTACAGCCAGTGATTGCCGGGGAAGAAGGACGGGTCCAGGCTGGTGCTCATGGTGATGGCCGCTAGAGAGAGAGAGAGAGAGGTTGTGAGACAGAGAGGGAGAGAGATGGCAGTGTGGGGGGAGGTCTTGCCCCAGCAGTGTCTCAGCAATCCACAGAGAACAGGGCCACCACCTCACTTTCTCGTGTCCCCCGATGCTCTCCCCGGTGGGTCAGCCTGTCTCCTATCGCTTCCCCCAGTAAAGGAAGCGCCAAGCTGCTCCTCCACATGGTCACTCAGGGCCCCGCACTCACCTGCTTATTTCAGAACCCAAGCGCTCGGCTGCCCTGCACCTTGCTGGTTCCCCCGGAACAAGTGCAGTTAGCTATTACTCTGATAAAGACCTGGCCGTGCCCGTGACGTCTGAGCCATGGCACAAAAGATGCCTTGAGCTCTGTATGCAAAATGGAGAGCAAATTCCACAACTGTAGGCCTGGCTCCTAGTGCAGCCTCCAATGGAATGTCTCCACCTGGCCTGAGCAGACTGCATCTCTCCCTCCGCCATTCTCCACTTGCATCTTATCTGCTCTCGAAATGGCCCTCATCCAGTGGGGGATGGACAGGAAGCAGGATGCAGTGACAGACAGCATGGCCTGGGTTCAATGTCGGCTCTGTCACTTATTAATTCTGATATGGGGCAAATTATGTAAACTCTCTGAATCTCTGCTTTCTCGTCTAAAACAGAGATGATCACAGTACCAACCTCATATGTTATAGTGTAGATTAAAGCATTAATACATATCAAGTGCTTAGAAGCGAGCCAGACATGTTAGGATGAGCACTTAGCAGGTGTTAGTTGCCATCATCCCAGTCACTGGTAGGGGTTTCTCCCTGGGGTGATGGTAATAATAATAATATTAATAATAATGATGATGGTGGTGATTATGATAGCAGCTACCATTTAGGAGGCACATAATCTATCCCATCTAATAAAAGAGTAATATGCAAATTGACTGTACCTCCCCTACACCCACGAGCCAATCAGAGAAAGTATGCAAATTAACCCAACCAAGATGGCTAAGGCCCAAGCCTCTGCTTAAGGCAACAAAGTTTCAATGGCTGTGCATCGGAGGGCTTGGCTCCCTCCAGGCTTAAAAGTTTCAATTGCGGAAGATATATGAATCCCAGATACCAGGGTCTCTGGTTGGGTTGCCAGGGGGCATGGCCAGCCTGTAAACCACCACAGGCCCTTCACCCAGGTCACCCCGTGCCCCAAGGGAACACCCACATTGATCCAGGACACCCTTCAGGGCAAATCAGCTGGCCCCTACCCATGCACCAGGCCTCTATCCTATCTAATAAAAGAGTAATATGCAGATTGACCATCACTCCAACACACAAGATGGCTGCCCCCATGTGGTCAAAGATCCTGTCCCCATGTGGACAGAAGATGGCCACCACAAGATGGCCAGCAGGGGAGGGCAGTTGGCAGGGACCAGGCCTGCAAGGGAGAGCAGTTAGGGGTGATCAAGCCTGCAAGGGAGGGCAGTTAGGGGTGACCAGGCTGGCAGAGGAGGGAAGTTGAGGGTGGTCAGACCTACAGGGAAGGGCAGTTGAAGTGGGACCCAGTTATGTGGGGGAGGGCAGTTAAGGGTGACGAGGCCCACAGGGTAGGGCAGTTAGGGGCAAACAGGCTGTAGGGGAGAGCAGTTAGGCATCAATCAGGCTGGCAGGGGAGTTGTTAGGGGTGATCAGGCTGGCAGGCAGAAGTGGTCAGAAGCCATCAGGAAGGCAGGCAGGTGAGCAGTTGGGAGCCAGCAGTCTTAGATTGCGAGAGGGATGTCTGACTGTCTGTTTAGGCCCAGTTCTACCAGGATTGGGCCTAAACAGGCAGTAGGAATCCCTCAAGGGGTTCCAGATTGGAGAGGGAGCAGGCTAGGCTGAAGAACACCCCCATGCAATGCACAAATTTTGTGCACCAGGCCTCTAGTAGCAGATATTCTACTTCTCAGGGTATCACCATTATGTCTTGAAATCCTTGTGCCTCACAGTGCAGAAGTGATTTGCTCCAGGTAATCACCACCAGAATTTAAAGCCAAGTTCTGTCCAGCTTCAGAGATTATTTATTCATTCAAATATTTATGAAACACAATGAGATACCATTTTATTCACATGCTACTGGAATGGCTGGCTATAAGTAAAAACAGATAATGTCAAATGTTGGTGAGAATGTGAAGAAATGAGAACCTCACATGTTGCTGATGAGAATACAAAATAGTGGAGTCACTTTTAAGCAATGCGAGTTTCTTTAAAAGATAAACATAAACTTACCATGTGACCCAATTCTCTTATAGGTAGGTATCTACTTAAAAGAAAGAAAAACATATGTCCACACAGTCTTGCTCATAAAAGTTCAAGTAGCATTAGTCACCCAGCCAGTGTGGCTCAGTAGTTGAGCACTGACCCATGAACCAGGAGGTCAAGGTTCAATTCCTGGTCAGGGCACTTGCCTGGGTTATGGGCTCAATCCCCAGTAGGAGGCATGAAGGAGGCAGCCAATCAATTATTCTCTCTCATCATCATCATTTCTCTCTCTCTCTTTCTCTCTTTTTCTGCCTTCCTCTCTCTGAAATTAATAAAAATATTTAAAAATTAACAAAAATTAATAAATACCATCAGTCATAATAGCCAAAAAATGGGAACATCTCTCTGTGACCTATCAGCTAGTGAATGGATAAACCAGGTGGCATATCCATACAATGGAACACTATATGCAGTAAGAAGGAATGGAATTCCCATGCATACTATAATGTGGATGAACCTCAAAAACATTATGCTAAGTGAAACAAGCCAGACATAAAAGATTGTGTATTATATGTTTTCACTTATATAAAATGCCCAGAACAGGCACATTTATAGAGACAACAAGTAGATGACTGGTTGCCTGAGGAATGGGGGTGGAAGTGGGAGTAACTATAAATAAGCATGAGGGATCTGACTGGGGTGATAAAAATGTCCTAAATTGAATTACAGTGGTACCTTGAGATACGAGTGCCCTAACATACGAGATTTTTGAGATACTAGCAGTCGAGTGAGCTATTTTTGCTTTGAAATACGAGCAACATTTGAGATAGGAGTAATTGCACGGATCGGCCAGCTGCACATGACCCACCAGTTTCCCACGCCTCAAGGTTACGGAATGAATTAAACTCGTATCTCAAGGTACCACTGTATAGTAAT
Organism: Lasiurus borealis; assembly: GCA_004026805.1. Lineage (NCBI taxonomy): Eukaryota > Metazoa > Chordata > Mammalia > Chiroptera > Vespertilionidae > Lasiurus > Lasiurus borealis. The sequence goes on from PVJN01000426.1 coordinate 118,786, forward strand.
AGTTGTACACCTCAGTAAATTTACTAAAAATCATTGAATTGTACATATCAAAAGGGTGAATTTTGTGATATGTACATATTATCTCAATAAGCAGTGGACAGAACAAAGTTTTTGCTATTGTGGTGCTTACAGATGGTAATGAGAGGGCTGGGAGGGTTGGAAGGCGGGAGGATACTATAGAAGCAGAGAACCACTGGAGGAAACACTGTAGGCAGAAGGAATGCCAGGTGCACAGGCTAGACCCATTGGGGGAACTGGGTCATGGGAAAGGATCATGCAAGGTCCTCGGGTCCCAGGGAGCAACTGGAACCTTCCCTATGAGGATGAGGCACAAGTAACTGGAAGGAGTGGCCCAACAGCAGGTCCTCCAGAGCAGTGGGAGAGAAAATAGTCTCTGGCATTATGAGAGGGGGAGGGGAGGCATCTGAGCTGTTATGGGAAACTCCCTGGTATCACCACAGTGCAGAGAACAAACTCATGTCTGCCTCCCACATTGCCTCCAGCAAGTTACTTCTCTGGCCTGTTTCCATGTTTATAAAACAGACTAGAGGCCTGGTACATGAAACCCGTGCACTCGGGCTTGTTTCCTTCAGCCTGGCCTGCACCCTCTTGCAGTCTGGGAGCTCCACAATTCATTGCCCCACAGAGGGAGGTCCCGCCCACCGCTGCTGGCCAGGTGACCTGGGCCTCCTTCTGCTGGGTGATTGTGGGGTGATGGCGGGGCTCCTGACCAGTTGCATCACACCCATGTTGGTGGTGGCAGTCAGTGCTGGGTCACCGCAGTGCCCACCAGCCAGAAGGGACTGAGAGGTCAGCAATTCAGTCTGTTGCCAGTGCCCTCCCACCCGAGCCTGCTGTATGTACAGACTGGCATTTGGTTGTCCATTCGGTCGTTTTGGACATTACAGACCCTGGCTCTTTATATATTAGGATAATAAAACTTTCTTTGGAGGGCTAATGTGAGTATTCACTCATGCAGCAAACATTTACTAAGAGCCTACTGTGTGCTAGGCTCTCTTCTAGCTGCTGGGGATATATCAGAAAATAAAACAAAATTCCTTGCTCTTGTAGACATTTAAGCACGAAAATAAATAACTTGTATAAATCAGTTCACACATGCTGGGCATATAGCTACCACTTTCGGTGCTCCTATATGTTCACAGCACGGTCATCATCAGAGGAACACATCTGCTTTTTACCCCTGGCCTCGTCAGAGCAGATGCCCAAGTGTCTGTCTCCTTTATGGCCTCTCTCTTCTCTGCTTTCTTGCGAGTTCAGAGTGCCACCGTCCACCTTCGTAAAATGGACCCCAAGGATCGGCATTAACTCAATACCCTAAGTTTTCCAAATGTCCCCCGACCCTTGTGTCCCTGCCTGGAAAGATCACATCCCACATCTACCCCTTCCTTGCTGCAGGGCCTTGGGAAAGGTTTTTCTCCCTGCAAAACAGAGAAGATGATGGCTGCAGTTACTCCCTGGGGCCCTTCAGAACTGTCATTAACTCATGTAGCTCCTTTATGCAAATTAGAAAAAGGTGCCTCCTCCAGGGGAGCACAGCCCTGCTGTGCACCATCGAGAAGCGGATGGTGTTTTTGTTCCAATTATAATACGATGCTGCTTCCCCTGGGTGGAGGGCCCCTGTGCCAGGCATACGGCTTGGTGGCAAATCAGGGGCAAGAACTGAGTTAATGAACAACCTGCCCAGCTGCATGGCTGAATCAAAGGACTGTGTGAGGACGAAATGAGACAACACTTGTAAAGCACGTGGCACACTGACTGGCATGTATCAGAGGCTCTGTATTTGTCTTCGACCAATTCTGGTGATGCGAATTATTTTCCCTCCCCCTGCTGAAGCGTCCCTTCCCCCCAACTTCCTGTTCACAGTTCTAATGCTGCCCCCTTGTGAGTGTCTAGTGATATTACAGGGTCGTTATTTTGCCTCCTGTCTCAGCCTGAAATTAAGTTATTTCCTAGGAAATACATCTCCCAAAATGTATCCTCAGAGTGGCAGTTCCTCTAGATTAGAAGCAAACTTCCCTCCTATTTTCCCGCTACTAAAAGGCCTCTGCCCAGGACACCTTGGCAGGCAGGCAGGTGAGGATCAAGGAGAGGAGAGACAGATGCAGAGAGTCTGCTGCCCTGTGCAGAGGTCAATTTACCTTTCTCCTGCGACCCAGCTCCTGGCGTCCATTCTTCTCTCCACGTGGGTTGCAGTCTTGCCAGACTCAGTTCTTCCCATAGGTTGCTCCAGGGGTTCCCCCAGGGGTAGGCCACCCTGCAGTTCCTTTGAAGCAGCCCCCACCAGAGGCCTAGAGAAGCAGCAGCGTTCTGCTGCATGTTCAGGCCCCCCAGCCGTGGCTACTACTTCTGGGACGTACCCCCTTTCATTCTTGCCCCACATGATGTGCCCCGGCCAACCCCCCTTCCCAGGTAGCCCGTCACCAGTGGGTTGAGCACCACGCTCCAAGCACCTGTGAGGAGCCCCAGCTTCCTCCAGCGGCCTCCCATGTCGGGGTGCAAGAAGCCGGCCACATTGGAGGCGTTGTAGGGCCCCAGGCAGAGCAGCAGCGTGAGCAGCGCCCCGCCAGCCACCCACGCCGCTCTGAGTTTGCGCCTGTGACTCAGGCCTGAGCTGGCCAGTGCCCGGAGGCAGCCCACGTAGCAGAAGGCGGTGATGGCCAGGGGCAGGAAGAAGAGCAGGAGCGAGAGGCTGAGGCGAGCGGGGCCTGCCGAGGCCGGCTCCCAGGCCTCCAGGCAGACTGGCGAGCCGTTGACCGGCGTGTTGATGCCTAAGGAGCTGGTGGTGTTGTCCACCCTGCCTCCCGGCGCCTCCAACCCGAAGACCAGCCCCAGGTGACAGAGGACGAGGGCCCATATGGCCACACACACGGCCCAGGAGTAGCAGGGCCTCCGGACAGCCTGGTAGCCCAAGGGGAAGGCGGCTCCCAGGTAACGGCCCGCGCTCAGGGCGGCCAGGAAGCCGCCGCCCGCGTAGAGCGGAGCGAAGTGGACCAAGGCGAAGGCGGGACAGAGCCAGGTGGGCAGGGGCCAGGCTCCCGCCGCCAGGGCCTCGGCCGCCTTCAGCGGGAGAGAAGCCGCCAGCAGCAGGTCTGAGCAGCCCAGGTGGAGCGCATAGACGAGGCTGGGGGTGAGGCGGAGCCGGGCGTGGGCCACGGCACCCCCAACGGCCAGGGCATTGAGGGGGAAGCCCAGCGCGAAGGCGGCCACGTAGAGGGCAAAGGAGAGCTGCGGGGGCAGGTCCATGGGGCCCGGTTCCCTGCCCTCCAGTCTCAGGCCTGGAGTCACAAACCGCCCAGACTGAGAGAAGCCATCGGCAGCCAGAGGCCCCCAGAGGGAGGTGGCAGCCCGTTCGCCGACGGTAAGCAACACCGCTAGCCCTCGGGCCTCTGCTTTCTTCCCACTGTGTCACCTCTGCAAACACAGACTGTGAGTGAGGACTGACAGGAGAAGACAGGTCCCTGAAGAGCGAAGGCTGCTTAACTTCTGAGACTCTGGGGAGAGAAGAGGGAGAGAGAACTCAGAACAGAGTTGGGCCCCACCGTATGTGCTTCTGTGAGACGTGGAGGTCAGGCTCCTGCTTTCACTCCCCTGCCCCCAACTCCCTGGGAAGAAAAGTAGCCGCTCCCTCACCTCGGACCACCTATCCGGCCGCGGAGGGTGGGTGGGAACTCCTAGCCCAGGGAAGGAGAAGTTGGGGTTTGAGTAGGTTGGAGGTTGTAGCAAAGGGCAGCCAACGGGTCCCCCAGCGGAGAGCCCAAGGGAAGCCGGGTCCCGTCGTGTCCAGGAGAGTGACCCTAGCTGATTTCTGGGGCGCCCCGAGCAGGGGGATGTGGGAGTCTGGGGCGTAGCTGTTGGTGGAGAGAGGAGCCACGGAAAGAAGGACTCACCTCTTCTCGCTGCCAGATGTCTCTGAGGCTCTGAGTCCCCCTGCTGGGCCGAGGGAGGGTGCAGGGATGGGCAGTGGGCCGGAAGGAAGAGATGGGTGGGGTGGCAGGGCCATTAGCCCAAGGCACCAGGCCTGGATAAGCAGCTAATGGGGCATCGCCTGCAGGAGCGGAGGCCAGATGGAAGGAGGTAAGGGTCCAGGATGACGTGCACACAGGAAGGGGACAGGGCAGAACGGTAGGCTTTTCCTGAGCAGAGTGAGGAGTGCACAGCCAGCACCTTGGAGGAGCAGGATTGGTGACACAACCGGAACACAGCTTTATCTCTCTCCCCCCAACCCCCACCGCCTCCACCCTGCCTCTGCCCCCACCCCAGCCTGCTCAAACCTGCTCTCCGGTCTTGGAGGAGCTGCTGGGTAGGCTGTAGGCTCCAGTCACTGTAGTCCCCACACTCTCTCCATTTGGTCATCCATATGTGGGATAATTACATAACCACTTCCAGGTGTGGCCTGTGCCCTCCCCGCTGTGCGCCGGTGTGGGCACGTGCTGTGAGGAGCACTCCTCCATTCTCCCTCTCCCTTCGTTCTGGCAGGATTGCACTGGTTTCCAGCCTTCCAGTGTCGGCAGGAGGAGAAGGGGAAGAGACAAGGTCTCATTTGGTGGATGTCAAAGGGGCCTCCTCCCTGGGCACCTGTAAGGACGTTGGCCAGCACGGCGCAGGCCCAGCCAGCTGCTTAGCTTTCCTTTCTCAGCTTCTGGCCGTTTGGCCATTTGCCGCCTGTCAGCAAGAAGACCTCCTCAATGCGGTTTAAAATGGCCCCAGGTTGCCTCTGTGTTCTCTGTCTCTCTGTCTCAGAGTGTGCATGTGTCTCCCTGTCGGTCTGTTTCTATCTCTGCTGCCTCAGACTGACAACAACCTCTTGACTTCAGTTTTCTTGGGGGGTAGGGGGGAGGGTGTTGCTCACCAAGCCACTGTGCCTCTCCCACATTGGAAGTCTTCCTAAATAAGTAAATATGCTTCTTTCTGGGGTGCTTCTCACCAGGCTTCAGGGGAGGGCTGCATATCAACAGCTCCTTCCAAAGAAATTGGTCTACTTCAGTCACTAAATTGATTCCAAGTTGCCTCCCTTCTAAGTCCCATCTTGGAATGTCGAAGAACCTGCCACCTGTTGTCTAGTATTTCCTCTTTGGAAATCACTGGGAAATTGGCAGAACTAAAGGGAAAAGGTAACAGGAGTGCCATTCCACCTCCCGTAACAAGCCTTTGGGAGCAGAGCAAAGCTGGGCACAAAGGGAGACATAAGTCTCCAAGATCTCTACTCTGGCCCCGCCCACCAGTTGAGGTCCCTGGCCACCTCCTTAGAGGGCCTTCCTGTATCCCTCCATCCAAACAGACCCCTACCCAGCTCCAGTCTCTCTGTATTCCTCTTGTTTTGTGCTATTCACAGCACTCACTGCTCCAGACATCAGATTTGCTAGCTCCTCTGCTAGAATGTCGGTCAGAAGGCCAAGATTTCTGTCTGCTTTGTCTCTGCTCTTTGCACACATAATAGCACCTCAGGGAGTCGAACAGTCAATTGTCTGGGCCCGAAGAGGGTGGTGAGGTCTGAAGCTGGATAGAGAGCTGCTTGTGGTCCAGAGTCTCCCAGCCAACTGCTGTACACACCTCAGCAGTGCCTGTTCACAGTCACATCTCTTGGTCAATTGGTCATGAAATAGATTTATGTCCGTGGCCAGGCTCAGGGACAGGAGGAAAGGAATACACTGGTTGCCAGGAAGCCTATGTCAGGCCTCATCAGGCTCAGGGCTAACTCCAGCCTCTTCAAGGGGCCCCTGCCCTAAAGTGCTTTGGGAACCCCAGGGAGTCCCCCAAATTAGGACTCTGTCATAACTGGCTCTGTGCTGGATGCATTGACATGTGCTCAGTAAATGTTGGTAGAATGAGTGGTTGATACTGGGCCTCATTTTCAACAAGAACCCCCACCCCCAACCCCTTCTCTTCTCATTTAAGCAGTTCTCGAATTCTCTTCCTACTCCAGAAAAACTGATGGTTCTCAGGCATTCCACGGGGACGGTTCTTGAGGAAGATGGCAGCCAAATAGGCAGACCTTTGTTGCACCCTCTCCCAGGGCCAGGCTGGAAATACACTACATTGGGGAACATTCACGCAGAATTACCAACTGAGGCCCAGTTGAGGATGAGACTTATCAAAGAAGGAGACTGGTCGGAAGGATGAGGCAGTGAGAGGAGCTGACCCAGCTTCCGCAGGAGGCAGCCAGAGTGAAGGGGCTCTCTCGCCTATGGGAGGGTTGTTTCCCTGAGAAGACTGAGGCCTGGATTTCAGGCTGGGCTCACAGCCTGGAGCACCGGAGCTGAGACCAGTGGTCATGAAAGGCAGCCAGCGCCAGCGAGTCTAGAACCAGTCAAACATAAAGCTGCAGTTGTTTTGTTTTGTTTTTAATAAAAGAACAGAGCACAGGATATTTGTTTGGAGCGGCTCACCTGAGGTTTCAGTGGCAGGAGGGTGGTGCATACTGAAGAGGGGAGGTAGCCAGGAGACCTGCATTTGGTTCCCCTCCCAAACCACTGGCCATTTTTCCTGGGAGACTCCAGCCCATTCCAGTAGCCATCGCTCAGGAAAAGGAAAAACCCTTGCCCTAGGTCAGTGGTCGGCAAACTCATTAGTCCACAGAGCCCAATACCAACAGGACAACGATTGAAATTTCTTTTGGGAGCTAGATTTTTTAAACTTAAACTTCTTCTAACACCACTTATTCAAAATAGACTTGTCCAGGCCGTGGTATTTTGTGGAAGAGCCACACTCAAGGGGCCAAAGAGCTGCATGTGGCTCGAGAGCTGCACTTTGCCAACCACTGCCCTAGGTGATATAGCCTACCACATCTCAGGAGCCCTGCCTGCCACAGCCCGAATCCTGACCTTTGCAGAGGAGACAGCAGCAGAGGCCAAGCTTGAAGTTTTTGATAGTCTCAGCCAGCATCAGGGACTGGATTAAAGATGGGGCCGTCCACCCGACTATCCCAGGAGCCTGCCTGGTGGCTTTCCTCTCACAGAGGAGCTGATAGAAACTCCAGGTTTCCAGCTGATCCCCTGGACTGTATACGAGGATCTCTGCCAAACTCGGGGCAGGGAAATATCGGGTCACTCTCAGAGGAGCAGCTCTGAAACAGGAGAACACCCATCCCTTTCTCTGACAGCTGAATGGCACTTCCCCTTCAGGGGAGACCCACAGGTCCAGACTCCGGATTCTGCCTAAGGCCCTTTCAGAAACAGACTTTTGAGTGATTCAGCCTGACAGCTGGCTGGCAAGTGAAAGCAGGCAGAGGCAGAGCTAGCCACCTGGGAAAGGTGGCTGACCCATTCCTGGGCCCTGCACTGCTAATGGAACTGGCCTTAGGGTGCAGCTTGGTCCCTCCTGCGAGCAGCCAAGCCCTGTGGAGGAAGATACAAACTATGGGTCCCTGGAAGTTCCAAGCAGGTGGCTGACAGCCAAAGGAGGACAGTTTCTGACAGAGGTCAGCACCTGAGGACCTCCTTGGGCAGCCCAGCATCGGCAGGCGGAACAGCCTTGGTCATTAGCAGAACAGGATCCAAAGGGACTTTCCAGGAGGCACTGCAGTCTACTGAGATTAATGCCACTTTATTTTTTTTTCCTTTATATTCCCTATCTTTCTTCTTTATTGGTTATTATTTTATCTCCCTTTTTTCTCTTATAGATCTAATTTCCCTTCCCTTTTCTCACTCTAATTTTTCTTCTTTCTTCTTCTTTCTATTTGTTTATCCTTTTCTTATTTTTATCTATCTGTTTTCTCCTCTATTTTCCTTTACATAATTTTTATTTCTCTTTTCTTATGTACAAATTTTCTTCCCCTATTATTTATTCTGAATTTCTTTCTTTTTTAAAATATATTTTATTGATTTTTTTTTTTTTACAGAGAGGAAGGGGAAGGGATAGAGAGTTAGAAACATCTATGAGAGAGAAACATCGATCAGCTGCCTCCTGCACACCCCCTACTGAGGATGTGCCTGCAACCAAGATACATGCCATTGGCTGGAATTGAACCTGGGACCCTTCAGTCCGCAAACCGATGCTCTATCCACTGAGCCAAACCAGTTAGGGATTTAATTTCTTTCTTTCATCTTCATATTTATTTTTCTTTCTTTCTTTTTCCCATCCTCTTTCCTTTTCTTCTTTTATTGTACTTTTTCTCCTTCCAAATTCTCTCTTCTTTTGTGGTTGCTTTTGTTGTTGTTGTTGTAGGAGCTTTGTATATTTTTATTTTGTTTTGTTTTGATCTGTCAGCACCTAGACAATAGGTTGGACGATGTGGTTGGGGGTGAGCCTCACAGTCTGCCAACCTCAGAGGAGATTCCTCTCACAAATGGCACAGCAGCATTCAGGGTTCAATTATCATGGGAGAGCCCAAGTAATACACAAATAACTCAACTCAGTGGAGTTAAGAAACTGCACTACTGGGTCCCATAAAATATTCACTACATAAGACTACCTTGTGAAGACTGAGAGGATAGCAATTTATTTTAATTCATAGAAATAAAATACAAAGGAACAATAAAAGTGGGGAAAGAAAATAAACAACTCCCAAATAAAAGAAAAGGTGAAACGCCATAAAGAGAGTTAAACAAAGTGGAGGCAAGTAATTTATCAGATATAGAGTTCAAAGTAATGATAATGGATACACAAGGAACTTAGTGAGAATTTCAAGACACTTAGTGGAGCTTACAAAAGTATGAAACAAGAAATAGAAACTATAAATAAGACCCAGAGACATAAAAGCATGACAGACTGGGAAGGCATGAAAGGGTGGGTGGGAAGAATTCAATCAATGAATTTGTATGCATATATGCATATGGATATAGATAATGGGGTAGGGAGGGCCTGGAGGGGGAGCAGGTTGGAAGAGGTTGATGGGGGGAAAAAAAGAATCTATGTAATACTTTCAACAATAAATATTTTTTTAAAAAAAGATTCAGTTGGAAATAAGGAATAATATATCTGGCATTAAGAATACATGAGAAGGAATAAAAAGTAGGTTAAATGAGGCAGAAGATTGAATAATTGACTTGGAGGACAAGGTAGGAAAAACACACACTCAATTAGAGTAGCAAAAAGGAAAATAAATTTATGCAGGAGGATGGTTTAAGGTAACTTTGGGACATAAGAAGTAACAACATTTGCATCATAAGGATACCAGAAAGAGAAGAAAGTGAGCAAAGATAAGAACCAGGTTAAATAAATAATGACAGAAAACTTCCATAACTTGGTGAATGAAAAAGTCATACAAGTTCAGGAAGCATAGAGAGTTTCAATCAAGATGAACCCAAAGAGACTTTATTCCAAGACACATCATAATCAAAATGTCAAATATGAAAAACAAAGAAAGAATCTTAAGGGCAGCAAAAGAAAGAAGAAAGTTACCTACAAGGGAGTACCTATTAGAATGTCAACTGATTTCTCAACAGAAGAGATTGTCATGAAGTATTCAAAGTAATGAAAAACAAGGACCTAAACCCAAGATAACTCTATCCAGCAAGGCTATCATTTAAAATGGAAGGGAAAATAAAAAGCTTCACAGACTTCCCATCCCCCCAAAAAAGGTGAAAGAGTAGATTACTACCAAACCAGCATTGCAGAAAATGTTAAAGGGAGTGCCTCAAGAAGAAGAAGAAATTGAGAGAGAGGAACATAAGTAGAAAGGGGGAAAATGGCATATATAACTACTTATCAATAATAACCTTAAATGTAAATGGGTTAAAAGCTCTAGTCAAAAAGACATAGGGTGACTGAATGAATAAGAAAACAGACCCATATATATGCTGTCTATGGGAGATACACCTCAGAACAGATTGACACAGACTGAAAGTGAAAGAATGGAAAAATTTTTTTCAATGCAAATGAAAAAGAAAAAAGCAGGGGTAAGACTTATATCTGACAAAATAGATTTCAAAACAAAGGCCATAAAAAGAGACAAAGATGACCATTACATGATACAAAAGTATATAACTCTGGTAAACATATATGCACTCAATATAGGAGTACCTAAATATATAAAAACTCTGTGGGAGAACCTTAAGGGAGACATAGACAGTATACAGTCATAGCAGAGGACTTTAACAGCACACTGACATCACTGCATATATCTTCCAGACAAAAAATTAACAACAAAAACAGAGGCCTTATATGACACAGTAGAACAGATGGATTTAATTGACATTTACAGAACATTCCATCTCAAAGCTGCAGAATATACATTCTTCTCAAGTGAAAGATTGACCACATGTTAGGACAAAAAATAAATCTCCACAAGTTCAAGAGTATTGAAATCATATCAAGCATCTTCTTAGATCACAATGGCATGAAACTAGAAATTAACTACAATAAACATTCAAACACATGGAGGCTAAATAGCATGTTATTAAATAATGAATGAGTTATCAATGAAACAAGGAAGAAAATTTTTTTAAAACTTTATGGAAACAAATGAAAATAAACACCCAACAACCAAAAATCTATGAGACACAGAAAAAGCAGTCCTGAGAAGGAAGTTCATAGCATTACAGGCCTACCTCAAGAAACAAGAAAAAGCTCTAATAAACTAACACAGCAACTAAATGAATTAGAAAAAGAACAGCAAGAAAAGCTCAGAGTAAGTAGAAGAAAGGAAATCATAAAGATGAGAGTGGAAATAAGTGACATAGAAATTGAAAAAAACAATACAAAAGATTAATGAATCCAAGAGGTGGTACTTTGAAAAGATAAACAAAATTGATGAACTTTAGCTAGACTTATTAAGAAACAGAGAGGACCCAAACAAACAAAATCAGAAAGAAAAAAGGTGAAGTAACAACTATTACTATAGAAATACAAGATTGTAAGAAAATACTATGAACAACTCAAGCTAGACAACATGGACGAAATGGACATATTCCTAGAAAAATACAATATTCCAAAACTGAATCAGGAAGAATAAAAAAACCCGAGTAAGCCAATAATAATTAATAACATTGAAGCAGCACTAAAAAGGTCCCAGCAAATAAAATCCCTGGTCAAGACAGATTCACAGGGGAGTTTTACCAAGCCTTCAAAGAACTACCAACACCCATCCTCCTCAAACTATTCCAAAAAATCGAAGTGGCAGGAACACCTCCAAGCTTTTTTATGAGGCCGGCATTATTCTAATTCCAAAACCAGATAAAGACATTACAAATAAAGATAATTACTGGCCAATATCCCTGATGAACATAGATGCTAAAATCCTCAACTATATTAGCAGATTGAATTTAGCAATATAATAAAAGATCATACATGACCAAGTGGGATTTATTCCAGTTATAGAAGGCTGGTGTAATATTCACAAGTCACATAAAAAAATTGAAAGTCAAAAATCATATAATCATATCAATAGATACAGAAAAAGCATACAACAAAATTTAGCGCCCATTTTTGTCAGCAAAGTAGGAAAAGAGGGATCAGACCTCAACATAATAAAGGCCATATATGACAAACCTACCACCAACATCATACTTAATGGGCCAAAACTAAAACCATTTTCCCTAAGAAGAGGAATAAGAAAAGGATGTCCTCTTTCACCACTCTTATTCAACATAGTACTGGAAGTGCTAGCCATAGCAATCAGGCAAGAAGAAGAAATAAAAAGTATCCAAATTGGAAAGAAGGAAGTAAAACTGTCATTATCTGCAGATGGCATGATATTGTGCATAGAAAGCCTTAAGGACTACAATAAAACCTTCTAGATTTAATAAATGAATTTGGCAATGTAGCAGGATACAAAATTAATACCCAGAAATCTATGGCTTTTTTTATACACCAATAATGAACTCTCAGAAAGAAAACTTTTCAAAATTCCTATTTACTATTAAAACAAGAAATTAAAATAATTAGGAATAAACTTAACCAAGGAGGTAAAAGACCTTTACTCAGAAAACTAAAGGACATAAAAAATAGATAGAAAAAGATTTTAAAAAGTGGAAGAATATGCTGTGTTCATGGATTAGTAGGATTAACATCATTAACATGGCCATACTACCCAAAGCTATCTATAGATTCAATGCAATCCCTATTAAAATATCAATAGCATATTTCACAGAGCTAGAACACATACTCCAAAAATTTATATGGAATTTTAAAAGACCCTGAATAGCAGCAGCAATCTTGAGAAAGAACAAAACTGGGGGATCACAATATCAGATATCAAAGCCACTGTAATAAAAACAGCCCAATACTGGCACAAGAACAGGCATATACATAAATGAAACAGAACAGAGAACCCAGAAATCAACCTAAGCCATTATGTTCAATTAATATTTGATAATGGAGGCAAAAGAATACAATGGAGTAAAGGTATTCTCTATAATAAATGGTGTTGGGATAATTGGACAAGTACATGCAAAAAAATGAAACGAAATCACCAACTTATACCACACACAAGAATAAATGCAAAAAGAATAAAATAAATGGAATAAACTCAAAATGAATATAATACAAAGTCATAAAACCATAAAATTCTAGAAGAAAACATAGGTAACAAAATGTCAGATATCTCATGTAGCAGAATTTTCACAAATATATCGCCTAGGGAAAGAGAAACAAAGGAAAAAATAAACAAATGGGACTATATCTAACTAAAAAGCTTCTGCACCACAAAGAAAACCAGCATCAAAATTAAAGGGGAACCCTCTTTATAAGAGAACATATTTGCCAATAATACATAAGGAGTTAATTACCAAATAACTCATACAACTCAACGAAAGGAAGCCAAACAATCCAATTAAAAACTGGACAGAAGACCAGAACATACAAATGGCCAAGAGACATATGGAGAAATGCTCAACATCACTAATCATCAAAGAGATACAAATTAAAACAACAATGAGGCTCCACTTCACATATGCCAGATTGATTATCATCAATAAATCAACAAACAACAAACACTGGCAAGGAGGTAGAGAAAAAGGAACCTTCGTACACTGGGAATGCAGATTGGTACAACCACTATGGAAAACAGTATGGAGTTTCCTCAAAATATTAAAAATAGCCCGGCCAGTGTGGCTCAGTGTTTGAGCATCAACCTATGAACCAGGATGTCATTGTTTGATGCCAGGTCAGGGCACATGCTGGGGTTGTGTTCCTCCCCAGTGGGGGACATGCAGGAAGCAGCTGATCAATGATTCTCTCTCATCATTGATGTTTTTCTCCCTTCCTCTCCCTTCCTCTTTGAAATCAATAAACTATATTTTAAAAAGATTAAAAATGGAACTGTCATTTGACCCAATGATCTCACTTCTAGGAATGTATTCTAAGAAGCCTGAAACACCAGTCAGAAAGGAATATATGCACCCCTATGTTCATAGCAGCACAATTTACAATAGCTAAGATTTGGGAACAGCCCAAGTGCCCATCAGCAGATGAGATCAACCAAAGAACTTATATGCACATATGCATAACCCACAGACACAGACAGTAGTGTGGTGAAGGCCTGAGGATGGGGCGGTAATACTTTCAACAATAAAGTGCAAAAACACAGAAATAAAGTGGGGACAAAGCAGACTGATAAGAAATCAGTGCCTCACTCTGTAATTCTGAGGATGAGCAGAACCTCTTCGGCTCTTTGAGAGCTTCCAGGTATTGAGCAGAGGAAAGGGGAACAGGGAAGAGAGGTGGATTAACCACACCTTCTTGCTCCTACGGAGAATAGGCCTCTGCCCATGGGCATAGCAGGAGAATGGCGGGGGAGAGATCAAACCTGACAAGTGGAGAGAAGTTGCAGTAACTACTGGAAAGTCAGAGTGAGTGAATACAGTTGGGAATTGGTGGGGTGACTGAGGGAGGTAGAAAAGCTAAGAGGTTTCTCGAGGCAGCTGGCCTTCAAGGAGCTCTCCGGCAGCTGGAACTGTAAAAGGACCTTGGCAGGGTCACTCTTGAGAAGCTGTAACGGATTGGCTTCCCCTTTTGCATTCTTTTTTTTTTTTAATATATTTTATTGATTTTTTACAGAGAGGAAGGGAGAGGGATAGAAAGTCAGAAACATCGATGAGAGAGAGACATCGATTAGCCGCCTCCTGCATGCCCCTACTGGAGATGTGCCCGCAACCAATGTACGTGCCCTTGACCGGAATCGAACCAGGAACCTTTCAGTCTGCAGGTCTGTCCACTGAGCCAAACAGGTTTTGGCCCCTTTTGCATTCTTCAAGAGATGCAAATAAGATGGGAATTTGTTTGGGGGACTTTGGGCTATTGCATAAGGCTTCTCGTAACGGAACTCAAGCGTGTAAGATTATACAGCACCTCCTACACGGAACCACGTGCACAAAAACGGAGGCTCACATAAGCAGTGGCCAAGGCCCAAGAAGGCTTGGCTAGTAAAGCAGAAGAGGCCGACCCAGTGGGCTCTTTGCAGCAAGCTAACAGGCTTTTCAGTCTGCTGATTTGATCATGAAATTGCCTTGACTCCTGTCCCTTTTCCTGAAGCCCCCTCCATGAGGCCGGCCCACATCTCTGTCCTACTCTGATCCCACAGACCAGAATTAGCTCACTGATTCTTTGAAATAATCAAGACATTTTTATTGTGCAAACTCTCTGCTTGTTACATGTTTGTTCACCCTGGTGTATGTCTCAAACCACCACCCCCTCGTGATCCTCTCCGTGAAATGCCTCGCTGATGATGAGAGGAGAAGTCAGTGCCAGATAGTTCCTCTTTCTGCCTCATTTCTACCCCTTCCTCTGGACTTTGTGCCAGATACATTAGATGTGAGATTAGTGAGTGCGGCTCTCAGAGTGTGGCGGGGGGTGGGGTGTTAAGGAGATGGGGAGGGGAAAAGGAAAAGCTAGCGACCAGCTGAGATCCACAAGGGTACAGATAGCTAAGGGTGGGGTGCTGGAGGGGGTGGGTGGTGGCAGACGGTTGGGGAGGGGCAGGGGGATTTGTACAGTGCAGGCTAGGTGTTTAGATGATTTTCTGGGAGGGAAGGAGCGTGGGAAAGGACCAGGCCAGGCCTTTTGGGTGGTTGAGGTTACCAATGCTGAGGGAAGACTGAGCCATGCCCAACGTTCTCTGTACTGACTAGGGTGCAGTAATTGTGTGTGCGCATTCGTATGTACATGTGTATGTGTGCATGTGTGTGAGCGTGCTTGCATGTGTGTGTGTATGTGTGTGTGCGTGTAAGGACAGGTTTTGTAACTTCTCCATTGAGCAACAGGGACTACAGGGGCCATGACTATCCCCAACGGCCCTTAGGCACCTGCACCTAAGCCAGTTTGACCCATTAGTGCTTCAGGGTCACGTACTCCACTCCTTCCTGCCTCAGAGGCGGCTCCCCAAGCCCCAGATGAACCAGCTCCGAGTAATGTATCCCATCATCTTCTGGAGTATCTGGAACCACGTTCTCATAGTCGCCCTGAGAAAGTCACATCAGGTGAGTGTGGCTGACCCACTGCTTTCTCTCCTCCACTCCACGGGGACGCCAGGGGCGGGGGGCGGAGAGGGGGGGGAGGATCAAGAGCCTCAAGAGCCTAAGCAGGAGCACTCTTGTTCAGAAACCGGCTGCTGTTGGCATCTCAGAGTGGGAGGTGCCTGCCCTGTGCCTGAACCGCCTCCCCTCCCCGTCCCCCTGCATCCAGCCTGGACACCACTGAGACCACCCAAGCCTCCCCCCCCCCGGGGGCTCACAGCTGGATCCAGGTCCTCCAGTTCCCCCT
The DNA here is from genome assembly GCA_004026805.1 of Lasiurus borealis. Taxonomy (NCBI): domain Eukaryota; kingdom Metazoa; phylum Chordata; class Mammalia; order Chiroptera; family Vespertilionidae; genus Lasiurus; species Lasiurus borealis. The sequence continues at coordinate 134,443 of PVJN01000426.1, forward strand.
TCCACACCCTGCCCTCTTACCACTTGCCGCTTCTGCACCACAGAGTAAGTGACCGTGCTGTCCCTATTTAGGGAAGGTCTGTGCATCTCTGGGGTCCCTGCATCCCTGAGAGGAAAGGCAGAGAGATGACCACACATGAAGCGTTTCTCATGAATTCTTCCCTTTCTTTTAACTTCCCGAGACCTCAAGAGCACCCCAGCCTCTCAGCCCTTTATGTTTACGCTTAATCCCCCCAGCAGCAGCTAATTTGCCAAATGAGAGAGCACCACAGTCTTAACCTTGTAGATAGAGACTGACTCTGGGCCTATGTTCTCCCGGCTTGAAGGAGCAGGTCCAGTTCCTGAGACCATTACTTACCAAAGGGGGAGGGTTGTCACGGAGCTGGAATGAGGAAATGGGAGCATAGTGGTGCCTGGCATGGGCTTGGCACAGAGATGGCAGGTGGGACATGTGAGTTTCCTCCCACGGCCTTCCCAGGGTGCAGATGTCACCCTCCCGGTCCCCTCAGTACCCAAACCTCGGTGTGTCTGTCTCGCCAACAGGAAAGCGCAGCGTCGCATAGCTGATGGAATCTTCCACCACCGGATTGTAGCAGCCCAGGGACTGGAGGCCTTCAGGGAGGGGGGCTCTTCTAATCTGCATGAGGGACAGGGTTCCAGCTCTCACCCCTCCTTTCCCCACCAAGTTTCCTTCCCCGGGAGGCTAACAGCCCAAGCTTCTCCACGGTTCTCTTTATCGACCCCTTCACTTTGCTTCTTGTTTGTTTGTTTGTTTGTTAATTTATTATTTTTTCCCCTTATTGCCCTCCCCACCCCCGTACATGCCCTCATCCATCCTCCTCCCCCTCCCCCCGCCTTCCCCCATTGCCCTGTATCCACTGGCTATCCCCCCACACACATGCATACAAGTCCTTCGATTGATCTCCTATAATCCCCTCCTCCCCAACTTCCCCCGCCTTCCCACTGTAGCACGACAGTCTGTTCATTGCTTCTTTGCCTCTGGGTCTGTTTCCCCCCCCTTTGCTTCTTTGCTTGACTTAAGATCTGCCTGCACTCCGTCTTTCTTCCATCCTACCTTGTTATTCCTCACAAAGAAGCTCTGCCCATTGGAACTTTCCTGAGACTCCTGCTGGCTCTGAGTCCTCTTCCGGCTGAGAAATAAAGAGCCGCTCAGTGAGGAGCAAGGGGTGGGGGCAGGCCCCGTGCAGGGGGCGAGCTGGTCCTATACGTCTGAGTAACAAGCTATTCCCTGGAACAGGCTGAGGACCAGAGGAGGGAAAGCTGAAGAGGAGAAGGGGAGGGCAGTGAGAGCAGCTCACCTTCGCTGAAACTTGACTCCCAAAAACGCCAGGAAGAAGATGACCAGGCACAGCCCCACTCCCAGGGCCACTCGCAGGTTGATGGTCTGTAGACTATCTGATGGCGAAAGGAGGACCCTCCGTTGAGGACAGTGTCTTGGTCAGATACCAGCCTACCCTGTCCTGGACATCTGCCAGGAGGGCATCCTCATCTTCTCTCGGGAGAGCCCTGTCCTCTGTCCTGCGTGATCTGCACCAGTGAGGACTCGGTGCAGACAGAGAGAGAGAAGCTAGTCCCTGCCCTCTGGACCTGCCATGAGGAGGTCCTGCTTTGTGACAGGCAGGGGCACACACAAAGCACTAGGCCTCATCAATAAGTACAACTTCTTCAGAGTGCACGTGGCCGTACTATTAGGACTTCACAGAACTGTCCTTGGACCCAGCAATTCCATGTAGGAGTTGGGGTGCCCAAGCAAGAGACTGCACACGTGCGAGAAGGGCACTGAGCAGCGTTCACCCACCAGAACAGAGCATAGCCTTCAGGAAAGAGACAGGCCTCCACGGTGCCTGCCAAGTGTAGACCAGGGAACACGTGTTTAGACGGTGTTCCATTTCAAAGTAACGCACGCACACAGGCTACTTCCCTTTAGTGTGCAGTTTTGTGGGCAATGACCCGCTAAATTTAAAAACATAGCTCCAATCATAAATCTGAAAAAAGCATAATAAGTAAATACAGTATCTTCCCTAGGTTTCCAAACATCCTCTGCATGCACTCCACAGGTGGTGTTATTGGGTTGCGGGGGAGGGGAGGAGTAGGGGATGGGGTAGAAGGGAGATTCAGGGCAAAGTGTGAGCCCTGCAGCCATTTGTGTAAGGAAGGCTGCGTAGACAGAGGTGGATAGGTGCACACTGTGCACATACAGAATCCTGAGGAGACGTAAACTGCTGCCAACAGTGAAGGCTTTGAAGGAGAAGGCAGAGTTCTCAGGGAGCAGGGAAGGAGAGGTATTTCCACTATGTATCCCTTCTTGCTGTTTTAGTCTTTTACCATCTACTTGTATGGTCTTAAAACAAACAACTCTAATGATGAGACAGAGGGATACAGAGAGAGGGACCCCATAGGAGCTCAGGATGTCTGGGAGGTGGAAGCACCCTGCCAGGGAATGCTCCTGGACAGAGTCAGGAGGGACCAGGGGAGAGGAGGGGAGCCAGGGATCTGTGTGCAGGGGGAGTGCCTGTGAGCACACAGGTGGGGCTGGCCTGGCAGAAGAGGGAGGGAGAGGAGAGGGAAGAAGGGGTAGGTGGTCTGGAATGCACAGTCTCAGGGCAAAACCACAGGAGTGGCCGAGGCCAGAGAAGAAGAGGGAAGGGCCTTACAGTAGACAGTGAGGGTACTGGGGGGCGACCGGTCCACACCCAGTTCGTTGGACCCCTGGCACCAATAGGCGCCCGAGTGCTGGACCTTCACAGGATCCAGTCTCAGCATCCGATGATCATGGTGGAGGTTTTGGTTATTCCAGTCAAACCAGCTATAGTGGGAGATGGGAGGGTTGGCATCACTCTCACACGTCAGGATTGCCTTCTTCCCCTCCGTCACGCTGTCTTTGGGGCTGATGGACACCCGTAGTCGCCTAGGTGCATCTGTAAGAAGAAGTTCCATCAGGACCCGGGTGGCCAGTTCCCCGCCCTTCTCTGCTCTTAGGTTCAGGCCCAGCTACTCACACAGCACTGCGAGCTCCCAGGCCTTGGATGTGCTCTGTCCTATGGAGTTGCTGGCCACGCAGCTGTAACTTCCAGCGTCTTCTGGGGAGATGGAGCCGAAGCTCAGTTCTCTTCCCTCCTTCAGAAAGACTCCATCCTTCTTCCAGGAGAAGTGGACATCTGTGGGACGGCTGCTTGAGAAGTTACATCGGAGGAGGACCGTGTGTCCGGAGCGAATCTCAGGATGGGAGCTAATCAGCAGGACCTTGACATCTCTCGGGGCATCTGGAGAGCAAGGGCCTCAGTCTGACTTCTGGGACCCCATTTTCCCTTCCTGTCCCCGGGAGCTCCTCCACCCTGGGTGCCGAGGCCTCACTCTTATCCCCTCCGTTCTCCGTAAAGATTCTGGTTCAGGCTTTCGCCTCCTCGCCCTGAGAGCCCCATCTCCTACCTCAGCCACCTCCCAGATGCCCCTGCCCGGCTCACTCACACTGGACTTGCAGGTTAACAGGGAGAGTCCACGAACACCACAGGTTACAGGCTGCACAGGTGAACGGCATGGCATTCCAGGCAACTTTCTGAATCGTCAGCACCCCAGGTACTAGCTCTTTCCAGGAGCCGCGGGGTCTCCACTCATATCTGGTAACACTGGGGTTACTGGAAGTATAGTTACAGGACAGGGTCACATTGTCTCCTTCCCGAATGGGCGTGGGGTTTTGAATCACTAGGGTTACCTCCTTGGGGGGATCTGGGAGGAAATGAGAGAAAGGGGTGAAGAAAAGTCAGCTGGTCATCATACCCGTTCCTTCCAGCATTCATATAGCTCCTAAACTAACTACAGGAAGGCTCGCGCACCCTTCTCACATCTGTGTGAGGACAGAAACCCTGTCCTTCTTGACTGGCCTGGCCGCAGTTAGAGGAAGGATGGAGCAGCAGTCAGGAACACAGCTCTGACAGAGAACATGTGTGCTGTGTGTGGGTCTTTGCAAGGGTCTGGCACACACAGCTGGGTGGCTGCAGCACGGGTGTTAGTAACAATGACAGCAACAATAAAAATAATAATAAAAAGCACGGCTCTGAAGCTGCTGGGCTCTGCCATTTAGAACTGTGTGACCATGGACTGCAGGACTCCGTTTACTCGTCTGCCGAATGAGGTCCTAAGAATGGCTAACCTCCTGGGATTGTTGCCAAGACAAAATCAGGCAATGTCCTTAAAGCAGTGTGGCGTGTGTAAACACTTAAGCATTGGTGCCACTGCTGCTATCACATATCAGGCAATAGATCTAGATGTTTAAGATTTGGGCATTCCCATCCGTGTATTTGGTGCAGATGATAATGTTCCAGGGTCCAAGGATGAAAACTATGGATTCTCTTTTTCCGGGGCTTGACTCAGAGACAAAATTCACTGTGTTAAACAGGGTCTAATGATGGAGACTTAATGACACATTTTCTTCAGTTCTCCTCGAACACTTCAGAACCCCTTCTGGGACACAGCCACTGCTTAGTGATGCCAAGTTTCTGTGTCCTTCAAGGGGCCCTGGCATCGAGCATTTTATTCGTCCAACAAACATCTACTGAGCACTGAAATAGCTGAATGTGAGGGGAAAAAATGGAGGTGGAATAGACAGGATGTGTCCCGAGCCTTGTCCTGGAGCAGATAGAAAGAACAGCTGAGAGTGGCATGGGAAGTATTTGTTGGCAAGTTAAGGGACAGCTATACTTCAAGAGAAGGTGGGGGACTGCTGGATGGGGCTCCCCTGACCAGGAAGCCCTCACTGCTGCTGGGTTCCCTTCTGGAGCCACCAGCTAGGATGCAGAGACTGTGCCATCTCGAAGGGGAAAGTGGATGTTATCGGAAGCCTGAAAATCTACAACTATGGCACCCATCAAACAGCTGTGAATGCTAGAACACTGGTCCCCAATTGGTGCAAACACTCGGACTCAGAGGAGCTCTACACTCTACATGGAAAGGTTGGATTTCACCTGAGATAAGGTGAGGCCTCTGGTCCCTCAGGATGGAAAAAGTGTGCACTTCAGGAGCTGGAGGACTGGAGGAAGTCTGCACTTAGAGAAATCTGTGGCTGTTGGGGCTGGCGTGATACATGAATGTGAAACGGGATCCTCAGAGCTGCTAACAGAGGGGATCTCTAAAACGCAGCCCATTTTGAAGGACAGCCTGGGAGTTTTAAAAGTGTGCCGCTGCTTGGACCTGAGGAGGAAAAGGGACTGCGCAGACTTGCAAATAGCTCCGGAGTTCACACACTTGGGCTTTCTCTTCTTCAGATCCTCACTTCTGATTGCTAAGCCCAATACATAGAATCACCCAGTTGGGGACAACTAGGAGACTGCAGGGGAAAGTTGTTTTTCTGGAACCTGGAGATCAGAGTGGGGAGTGACTGTTGGAGAATCAGCCCTGGGGAAGCCCACTCCTACAAACTGATATTGAGTGCCACAGGGAAAGCAGGATCTAAGCACAGGCTAGAGAAGACCTATAGACTCAGAGGTTGATCCATAAACACTGTCACCCAGGGGCTGAATCACAAATTGACTCTGTGTAATCACAAATAAAGGAATACAAGAAATTAAGACACAATGCCTGCTTAAAAACCAGGACTGGCTTACAACACTAAGGAGCAGTGGAATGCAGGAAATTGCAATACTGTCCTGACTGGGAAACAGGCGTGCCAAACAGGACAATAAAGGAAATGAATGGCCTTCACTACTGCACATTTTATTTTATTTATTTTATTTTTTTCATATTTTACTTAAGAAACTATTTTTTTCTTTTTTCCTCACTTGATATTACCTTCTTAATTATTACACTTTTATTTTCAATCAGTATTATTACCACTACTATGTTACCTTTTTTTTTAAAGTGTCATTTTACTTTCTCTTTATTTTACTTTGAGATTAGTGTTCTACATTGTATTTACATCTTTCTTTTAGCATCATTTTACTCTATCTCAACTCTACCGTTATGCCATCACTCTCTTCCTAACATTTCCCCTTTTGCTGTCCTGTTTCTCTTACCCTTTTCCTACTTTAGATTTTCCCTATCTTTATTTTTACTCCCTGTTAAAATTTCATCCTACTTATATATCTAATTTCCAATCCTCTGCTCCAAGTCCATACACACCTCTCTCTTCCCTGTCTTCACTATCCCCCCAAATATGTTTTTTTTTCTCTCTGTCTTTTTGTTGTAATTTGCTTAAATGTTGATTATATCAATCTTTATGCTTTTTTAGTGAGATTGTTTTGCTTATTCTTTTTGTTTTGTTTTGTTGTTTGCTTTGTTTTTGTTTGTTTTTTGCTTCTGTTTTTTCTCACCTCGCTTGATATTAGTTGTTGTTTGTAGTTTGTATTAATCTCCAGGTACTTGTTGCTGGCATTTGTTGGAATTAGTGGCTATTCTATTCGAGTTTTATCCCCATATATATAGTTTGTACCCCTTTTCTTTCTTATTATATTTCTTTTCTCTTTTACTTTTTTTTCTTCTTCTCAATTTCATTTTGGCATGCCTTTCTTTTTTTTCTCCCCCTACATTCTTTTTCTCTCCTATCCCGTAATTTGCCCCTCTCTGGTGGTCACCTTTACTTGGGGTTATTAATATCCTGAATACATTACTGTTCAGTGCCTTGTGTGTTGTACCTGGTTGTGTTGTATTTTGTGCCCTTAAATAAACACAAGAAAGAAAGAACTACATAACCAGACACCTGCAGAAGAGAGACCATGGGGAGACAAAGAAGCAGCCCGCATATGAAATAAAAGCAGGCATCACCAGAAAAGGAAGTAAACAAAATGGATGCAAGCAACCTGCCAGAGAAAAAATTCAGAGAAATGGTCATAAGGTGGCTGAAAGAATGGAAGACAAATTCAACAATATGAGTAAAAACCAAGAGGAAATGAAGAAGAATCAAGAAGAAATGAAAAATGATATTGCTGCTGTAAAGAGCTCAATGGAAAGCAACAAGAGTAGGCTAGAAGAAGCAGAGGACTGCATCAGGGAGCTAGAAGAGAAGATAGGAAAAAATACCCAGGTAGAGCAGCTTCTAGAAAAAAAATTAAAAACCAGGAGGAGAGCCTAAGGGAACTTTGGGACAACACAAAACAAAACAACATCCATATTATATGAGTCCCAGAAGGAGAGGAAACTGAGCAAGGAATAGAAAACCTGTTTGAAGAAATGATGACAGAAAACTTCCCTGATATAGGAAAGAAAAAACCACACAAATCCAAGAAGCTCACTGAGTCTGAAGCAAAATGAACCCCAAAAGACCAATGCCAAAGCACATAATAATTAAATTGGCAAACACCAACAATAAAGTCAGAATCTTAAAAGGAGCCTGAGAGAGACAGAAAGTTACCTACAAAGGAACCCCCATCAGACTAGTGACTGATTTCTCATCAGAAATACATCATGCCAGAAGAGAATGGAATGACATATACAAAGTCTTGCAAAGGAAGGATCTGAATCCATGAATACTGTACCCAGCAAGGCTATCAATCAAAATTGAAAGTGAAATCAGGAGATTCACAGACAAAAAAGGACTTAGGGAACTTATTACCACCAAACCAGCAATGCAAGAAATGCTAAAGGGACTGCTGTAAAAAATAAAAATAAAAAATAGGAAGCAAAGACAGAACACAGGTAAAGAATAAAAATGGTGACAAATATCTATCAATAATAACTTTAAATATAAATAGATTAAATGCCTTAATCAAAAAACATAGGGTAACGAATTGAATAAGAAAACATGACCCATATATATATACTGTCTACAAACACATCAGAAAAAAAGAAACACACAGATGGTGGGTGAAAAGATGGAAAAAGATTTTTCAGGTGAATGAAAATGAAAATAGAAGCTAGGGTAGCAATACTTATAACTGAAAAATTAGATCTCAAAGTGAAGGACATAACAAGAGATAAGGAAGGCCACTTCATAATACTAAAGAAAGCAATCCAACGAAAAGAAATAACTCTGGTAAACACATACGCACCCAATATAGAAGCACCCAAATACATTAAAGAAAACTCCTGGAGGATATCAAGGTAGAGATTGACAGCAATACAATCATAGTAGGAGACTTTAATACCCCACTATCACCATTGGACAAATCCTCTAAACAAAAAATCAGCAAAGAAACATCAATCCTAAATCACTCCATAGATCAGATGGAATCAATTGACATCTTCAGAACACTTCATCCCAAAGCCACAAAATATACATTCTCCTGAAGTACATATGGGTCATCTTCAAAGATAGACCATATGTTGTGTAAGAGGCAAAGTCTCTTCAAATTCAGGAAGATAAAAATAATATCAAGCATCTTCTCAGATCACAGTGGCATAAAAGTGGAAATCAACTACAATAAACACAATCCAAAGAAATCAAAACACATGGAGACTAAACAGCATGCTATTAAACAATGACTGGGTTACCGGAGAGATCAAGGAAGAAATAAAAAACATCATGGAAACAAATGACAATGAAAGTACAACAATCCAAAATCTATGGAGAAGCAGTCTTGAGAGGGAAGTTAATAGCTCTCCAAGCCTACTATACAAACAAGAAACAATGGTAATAAACTACCTAACCCTACAACTTAAAGAGTTAGAAAGAGCAACAAGAAAAGCCCAGTATAAGCGGAAGGAAGGAAATAATAAAGATAAGAGCAGAGATAAAAGATATAGAAACCAAAGAAACAATACAAAAGATCAACAAAACCAAGAGCTGGTTCTTTGAAAGGATAAACAAGATTGATAAACTCCTAGTTAACCTCACAAAGAAACAAAGAGAGAGGATCCAAATAAACAAAATCAGAAATAACAACAGACCCCACCAAAATGCAAAGGATTGTTAAAAAAATACTATAAACAACTTATTCCAACAAACTGGACAACCTGGAGGAAATAGACATATTCCTGGAAAAATATAACCTTCCAAAACAATCAGGAAGAATTTAAACATCTCCATAGGCCAATAACTATGAAAGAAATTGAAGCATTCATTAAAAGCTTCCAGCAAACAAAAGCCCGGGACAAGATAGCTTCATAGGGGAGTTTTACCAAACATTCAAGGAAGAATTAAAACCTATTCTCCTCAGACTATTCCAAAAAATTCAAAAAGAAAGAACACTTCCAAGCTCCTTCTATGAAGCCAGCATCACCCTAATATTAAAACCAGATAAAGACAACACAATAAAAGAGACTTACAGGCCAATATCCCTCATGAACTTAGATGCCAAAATCCTCAACAAAATTCTAGCAAATCGGATCTAGCAGTACATCAGAAAGATCATACACCATGACCAAGTAGGATTTGTCCCAGGAATGCAAGGGTGGTACAATATGCACAAATCAATAAATGTGATACAGTACATAAACAAATTGAGAGATAAAAATCACATAGCCCTATCAATTGATGCAGAAAAAGCATTTGACAAAATCCAACACCCTTTCTTGATAAAAACTCTCAATAAGGTGTGAATAGAATGATCATACTTCAACATAATAAAAGCTTATATATGATAAACTGACAGCTAACATTATACTCAAGGGGCAAAAACTAAAACCATGTTCCCTAAAAACAGGACCAAGACAGGAATGCCCACTCTCACCACTCCTGTTTGACATAGTACTGGAAGTATTTGCCATTGCAACTTGACAAGAAGAAGAAATAAAAAGCATCCACATTGGAAAAGAAGAAGTAAAGCTGTTCTTATTTGAAGATGACATGATACTGTACATAAAAAAAACCAAAAGACCCCATCAAAAAACTAATAGACTTAATAAATGAATTTGGCAATGTAGCAGGATACAAAATTAATGCCAAGAAATCTATGGCATTTCTATATACTGATAGTGAACTTATAGAAAGAGAGACTAAAAAAGCAATCCCATTTACCATTGCACCAAAAAAATTAAGATACCTAGGAATAAACTTAACTAAGGAGGTAAAAGACCTATACGTGGGAAACTACTGGACACTGAAAAAAGGGATAGAGGAAGATGTAAACAGTTGGCGTATATACCATGCTCATGGATTGGGAGAATCAACATCATTAAAATGTCCATACTACCCAAAGCAATCTATAGATTCAATGCACTCCCCATTAAAATACCAATGGGGAGTATGGAGTCTGCATATTTCACAGACCTATAAAGAACTCTCCAAAAATTCAACTGGAATAATAATAATAATAAAAGACACTGAATAGTCATAGCAATCCTGAGAGAGAAGAGTAAAGTATATGGGATCTTAATACTAGATTTCAAGCTGTATTACAAAGCCACTGTTCTCAAAACAGCCTGGTACTGACCCAAGAACAGACATATAGACCAATGGAAAAGAATAAGAGAATCCAGATATCGACCCAAACCACTATGCTCAATTAATATTTGACAAAGGAAGCATGACCATACAATGGAGTCAAGACAGTCTCTTCAATAAATGGTGCTTGGAAAATTGGACAGATACATGCAAAAAAATGAAACTAGACCACCAATTTACACCATACACAAAAACAAACTCAAAATGGATACAGGACTTAAACATAAGATGGGAAACCATAAAAATACTAGAGGTATCCACAGGCAAGTAAATCTTAGACATATACCAAGGGAACTTCTTCACTGATACTGCTCTTAGGGCAATCAAAGCTAAAGAGAAAATAAACAAATGGGACTACATCAAAATAAAAAGCTTTTGCAGAGCAAAAGAAACCATCAACAAAACAACAAGAAAGCCCACTGTGTGGGAGAACATATTTGCAAATGTTATCACTGATAAAGGTTTTATCTCCAACATCTACAGGCAACTTATACAACTTAAAAGGAAGACAAATGATCCAATAAAAAATGGACAGCAGACCAAAATAGAATCTTTTCAAAAGAAGACAGAAGGAAGGCCAAGAGACACATGAAAACATGCTCCATGTCACTAATTTTCCAAGAGATGCAAATCAAAATGAAAATGCAATACCATCTCACACCTGTCAGAATGGCTATCATCAACAAATCAATAAACAACAAGTGCTGACGAGGATGTGGAGAAAAAGGAACCTTTGTGCACTGCTGGCAGGAATGCAGACTGGTGCAGCCACTGTGGAGAATAGTATGGAGTTTCCTCAAAAAAGCTAAAAATGGAACTCCCATTTGACCCAATAATCCCACTCCTCGGAATCTATCCTAAGAAACTAGAAAAGAATACAGAAACTAGAAAACAATCAGAAAGAATATATGCACCCCTATGTTCATAGCAGCACAATTTACAATAGCTAAGATTTGGAAACAGCCTAAGTGCCCCTCAGCAGATGACTGGATCAGAAAACTATTGTACATCTACACAATGGAATACTATGCTGTCATAAAAAGAAGGAATTCTTACCATTTGCAGCAACCTGGATGGAACTGGAGAGCATTATGCTAAGTAAAATAAGCCAGTCAATGAAAGAAAAATACCACATGATCTCACTCATTTGTGGATAATAAAGAACATTATAAACTGATGAACTAAAAGATAGATACAGAGGCAGTAAAGCATCACACAGACTGTCAAATAACAATGGGAAGTTTAGGGAGAGTTGGAGGAGATAAGAGATCAACCAAAAGATTTGTATGCAAGCGTATAAGCATAACCAATGGACGCAAGATACTGGAGGGTGAGGACATGTATGGGAGAGGGTTGGGAGGGGGCAATGGGAAGATATGTTCACATGTAATACCTTAATTTTAAAAATGGGAAAAACAACAACAACAAAAAACAACAACAAAACATCTACTGAGCACCTACTACCAGCCAGGCCTTATTCTGGTGCTAGAATACAGCTGTGAACAACAGCAGAACACCCAAGAAGCTTACATGTCAGGAGGCCCTGGCTTCTGCTTGCTGTCCATCCTAGGACCCAGGAATGCCTTGCACGCATCCGCTTCCTCCTTTACCCACATCCATCTTTTCCATCTATGACCCTGAGGCTCTGTTTACTCACACTGGACATCCAATTCAGCTTTCTGGTCAACCCGTCCAGGACCAAGACTGTTTTCTGCCAAGCAGGAATAACTCCCAGCATGCCTGTGGAAGACCTGTGGGATCTGGAAGGTCTTATCTGTTCCTCTCCACACTTCAATGTTATTGTGATACCAGGTATAATTGGTTGGAGGAGGATTGGCCTGTGATATGCAAGTCAGCTTTACTCTATCTCCCTCCTTCGCTGGTGAGGGGAAGATCTGAACCCTGGAAGGTTCTGGAGCATCTGGAAAAAGGGGCAGAAGCAAGTGGTGGAGTTGAGCAGAGTTCTCTGCTGTTGACCTCTTAAGGGACTTGGTTTCACCCCACTAACTCCCACCTGCCCTTCCACAGCTCCCAGGAGGCTCACAGTGAACTTGGAGGACGACCACTTCTGATGATGAGCCCATATAATTGCTGGCCTCACAGTGATACTTTCCACTCATCTGTTTGGTCACTTTAGGCAGAGTTAGCTTGAGAGTCTTCTGCTCCCTTTGTAGTGTCTCCTGCTCTCTCATGGGGATTCCATCCTTGAGCCAGGAAAGAGTCTGGTACTCTGGGTTGCTGCTGATGACCTGGCATGTCATGGTCACAGGATTATCCACTGTTACAATGGCTTCTTTGGAATTGACCTTCAACTTTGGAGAGTCTGGAGAAGCAGAGGGACGGTGAGGAGGAGACAGGGAATTCTTAGAGAGTATAAAGCAAAGAGAAGTTGCCAGGCCCTTCTTCTGATAAAGCAGTGACCTGCATATAGCGTGCGGGGTGTGCAGCCCCTCACTGTTACCCTTGTCAATAACCATGGGTTGGCAACCATCACAACCTCCTAACTCCTATCTCTGCTCCTCCCATCCCCAGTCCCTGGCAGATCTGGTCTCCACCAGCAGCCAGCAGCATTGCTAATACTGTCAATCAGAGCTTGTCACTCCCTTGCTTGAAACCATTCACTGGAGGCAACATGTAGAATAAAATCTAAAACCTGACTGCTGGAAAATCCTAGATGGCAGCATAGGTAAACACCTACACTGCTGCCTCACACAACAATTTCAAAACTACAACTAAAAGACAGAACGGACATCATCCAGAACCACAGGAAAGCTGGCTGAGTGGAAATTCTACAAGTACAAGGAAAGAGAGGGGCTCATGGAGACCCAGAGGAGCTGCAAAAAGCTGAGGTACGGAGACATGCGCGTGGATAGAGCGGGTGCCAAAGAACCTGGCTGGCTTTCTCTGGCGGGAGATGAAGACTCTCAACAGCATTGAACCCCTTATCCTATAACACTAAACCCCAGATCCAGCCAAAACTCATACGGGGGGAGTTTGGACTGTGAAAAGGGAGAAGTGCACCGAAATTTAGGGGAGTCGCAAAAGATCAAAAGTCTGGTGGCGTGCATGGCACTGCACGCAGAAGACCAACTGCTGATTGTGCCACTGGCTTTCACGAGTGGTGGGGAGACAGACTCTCCCAACTGTGCTACCTCTAACTCCACTAAACCCTGGTTTTGGGACCCAAACTCATATGGTCCCAGAGCGCAGTGGAGCTGGAGGGGCAGCAGTCTAGAGGCACTTCGAGGGCAAGGGCATGCACAGGGACCACTCCAGCGATTACCCAGTCACGTGAGACTCAGGAGGCATGGAGGGCGGGGCCGACTGGAAAGTAAGGCGGTCCCTTAAGCCATGAGACTCCACCCATCCCAAGCTCAACAGAGAGCCTTTTGCAGTTTTGCAAGTCTGGTATCATAAGGCTGAATCCAACACAGAAGTTCTCCCGGCATAGTGAAAATGCCGAGACAAGGGAAGGGATCACAAACAAATGAAATGGAGGAAAACAAACGATTGGATATAGAGTTCAAAACCACGCTTATAAGGTTTTTCAAGAATATCCTAGAAAAGTTGGATAAAGTTAGCGAGACCCAAGAGGAGATGAAAAAGAACCAACTGGAGATGAAAAAGAACCAACTAGAGATGGAAAAGGACCAACTAGAAATTAAACATACACTGACTGAAATAAAAAATATTATACAGAGACCTAACAGCAGACTAGAGGAAGGCAAGAATCAAGTCAAAAATTTGAAATATAAAGAATCAGAAAACACTCAACTGGAAAAGCAAGAAGAGAAAAGAATACAAAAATGTGAAGATAATGTAAGGAGCCTCTGGACAGCTTCAAGCGTACCAACATCAGAATTGTGGGGGTGCCAGAGGAAGAGAGAGCAAGATACTGAAAACCTATTTAAAGTAATAATGACTGAAAACTTCCCACATCTGGTGAAAAAAATATACTTACAAGTCCAGGAAACACACAGAACCCTATATAAAAGGAATCCAAAGAGGAATACACCAAGACACATCATAATTAAAATACCAAGAGCAAAAGACAAAGAGAGAATATTAAAAGCAGCAAGAGAAAAAGAGTTCATTACCTACAAGGGAGCACCTATACGACTGTCAGCTGATTTCTCAACAGAAACGATGCAGGCCAGACGGGACTGGCAAGAAATATTCAACGTGATGAATAGCAAGAACCTACAACCAAGAATACTCTATCCAGCAAAGCTATCATTCAGAATTGAAGGGCAGATAAAGAGCTTCACAGAGAAGAAAGAGCTAAAGGAGTTCATCAACTCCAAACCAGTATTATATGAAATGCTGAAAGGTATTCCTTTAGAAGAGGAAGAAGAAAAAGGTAAAAGATAAAAAATTATGAACAACAAATACTTATCTATCAACAAGTCAATCTAAAAATTAAGTGAATTAAAAATTTGATCAACAGCATAAACTGGTGAATATAATAGAATCAGGAGCACAGAAAGGGAGTGGACTAATAATTCTCAGGGGAAGAGGGGTGAGGGGTGTACAGGGAGAGACTGAACAAAAATCATACACATATGGATGAGGTCAATGGGAGGGAGGTAAGGGTAGAGAGAAGGGTGGGAGCTGGGTAGAGGGGAGCTATGGAAGGGAAAAAAGAGAAACAAATGTGATAATCTGAATAATAAAGATTTAATTAAAAAAAATAAAACCTGACTGCTGCCTACAAGCTCAAGTGCCCTGGTCCCTCTTGACCATCCTTTCTTACACTGAGCCCCTCAGACACTGTGCTGGGGCTCTGTGGCCCCTTGTTTGTCACAGATACACTACATTCCTACTTCAAACTTTTCTCATCATTCTTTCCTCTTAATGGAATCGTCTCAAAAATATCTGCCTGCCTCAGTCCCACCCTTCACTCAAGCCTCAACACAAGTTCACCTGTGTCACAGAAGTCTCCCTCTTTCCAAGCCCTTCTTTAGTCTGTTCTTAATACACTTAACACTACCTACTGTTATGGTCTCTATTTCCTTGTTGATGTCTGTTTTCTTGTCTTTCCCACTTCATTGCTCGCTCCACATGGGCAAGAATTTTGGTAACTGCTGTCTCCCCAGCAGCCATAATAAGGCCTTGCACCTAGTAGGTTTGCAACAAATATCTATTGAACGAATGAATGAATGAATGAATGATGTTAAAAAAAAATCCTTCCTCCCTCCCCAAAGAGGAACAATAAAACCTAACCAGATGATCCCGAAATCATGTCATGGCTGGAGGATAGATTACAATACTTTATTCTGAACAGGGATGGGAAACATCTTGCTCACAGGCTGTATAAGGGCCACAAAATCATTTGGTCTGGCCCTGCCAAGGCATTAGGGGTGAGTTAAGTAAATGTTTGGCCAAATATAGCGGCTAATTTTGAAGTTGATGATTTTGTATGGCCCACAGATGATGTTATAAATATTCAAATGGCCCTCGGCAGAAAAATGGTTCCCTACTCCTATAAGCAGATGCTGAAATGAGTCAGTTTCCAGATATACCAGGGCTGACCACAGGGAGGAGGGTACCCAGCTCAGTTGGACCACTCCAGGTCTGGGGCCCTCAGACTGATTATGCTTCCTTCTGTGGAGGCTCTGCTACCCTGGGTGCTCACTGAGGGGTTGGGAGGAGTGGACAAGGCCCTCATCCTCCCCATAGGAACGTTGGAGAGACTCACGCTTCACATCCAGCCACACCGTTTTCTGAGAGAGCGGCCCCTCTGCTGAGTCATCCCAGACCTGGCAAGTCAGATTCTTGCCATGGTGAGTCCACTGCGGCAAGAATGTGAGCTTGCTCTGGGTGAAGATGGTCCGGGTGGTCAGGGAAGTCAAGAGGGCAGAGGGAGGTTGATGTGACCCTTCCAGGGACCACAGCAATTTGATCTGGTGCCCAAAGCAGGCAAAATTCAGCAAGCAGGTCAGAGTGACTTCCTGGGACTCCCGCATTTCTGAAGGGAGCTCAATGTGAGGTGGAGGAGCCGTTGCTGCAAAAGAATAGAGACCATGCTGGCAGCCTGGAAAGCTGAAGGCTGCTGGGTACTCGCCCCTCACACCTGGTTTCAGACGCCCTGGCCCAAATCACCTTTCAGGATCCCCTTACTAGTCCATCCACTTCTCTACCGGCCTGCCTTTCTCTGCTTTGAATTACTTTTGCTCAGCGAAAGCGTCCTCTGAAAGGTCTTGCGAGTGCTGAACCTCCTTAGGAATTACACGTCATATTTTGTACTTACTTTATTTTCACTCTCAAATGCTTGCTTTCTAAATGTTTTCAAAAATAAATAAATGTTTTCAAGATTGCTCTTCCACCACTCCTAAATGAATCTCACCAGTTTAGTTCAACATGCATTTCTTAGGTTTGACAACAAGCCTGCACTGTCTAAGGACCTCACTGTTGAAGGCACAATTAACAGCATTCCATTAGGAGGTTCCTCTAATACAGTGGTTCTCAACCTTCCTAAGGCCTCGACCCTTTAAGACAGCTCCTCATGTGGTGGTGACCCCCAACCATACAATTATTTCCGTTGCTACTTCATAACTGTAATTTTGCTACTGTTGTGAACTGTAATGTAAATATCTGATAGGCAGCATGTATTTTCATTGTTACAAATTGAACATAATCAAAGCATAGGGATTAATCACAACAACAATATGTAATTATATATTGTGAAATATTTATTTCTAATTACAAATAAATGAAATTTTGTCTTGAATAGTGGTTCAGCATGGGCAACAGTCTTCATATAACAACAGTAAACTACATTGCTACATTTTGCTATACCGAGGAGCGGTGTTGGTTCCAAAGACCATGGGATATAGGTGTTTTCCAATAGTCTTAGGCCACCCCTGTGAAAGGGTTGTTCAACCCCAAAGGGGTCGAGACCCACAGGTTGAGAACCACTGCTCTAATAAATAGATCAGGACTGTGGACAGCCAATCCTGGCTCTCCTGGGGCCAGGCTACCCTCAAACCACAGGGTCTGAAGCTACATCTCTTACTCCAAACATAAGGCTGCCTAGTCCCCTCACTGAAGACAGGCCTCCGATCTGTGTTTCATCTGCCCCTACACGTGTCATTTAGCTATGAAGGGCCAGTTAGAATTAATCACCAACATTAACAGATTGCAGGATTTTACTTAAAAATCTGAAGTTTTCTCTTGAAAAATCAGGTCACCTGGCATCCAGATTTCTGAATGGGCAGAAGCACATACTCCAATTTGGCCAGAGCCCCATTGTCTTGTGCTGCCAAGTTACTCATTGGTACCCCCTGCCTGGCCTCTCTAGGCCACCAGGTTTTCAGCCCCTGTCCTAGGAGTCAGTGTTTCCCACTTCCCACCTGCCCTTGTCCAAGGTAAAGGATACCATCCGCAGGGCCTTACCGGAGACGTTGAGGACTATATTCTCCATCCACCTTTCACTCTTTAATCTCATCCTCAGCCCCAGCTGACCGCTGTCTTGGGCTTTTACAGGGTGAATGCGAAGGGTGCAGTTGGATTTATTGTCTCCCAGGAATTTCACTCTTCCCTGAGAGGTGGTCATCGGTGACTTTGTGTACTCATAGAGGATTGTCCCATTGAAGTCCCTGGTCTTGTTGTCATACACATGATTCTGGTACACAGTCAGGCTTTCCAGAACCATTCCAACCATTGGGGTTGTGTAGCGGCAGGGAATCCAGACACATGCTCCCTCCCAGGCATAGAGGGTGGCCGGGTGCTCAAAGTTCCATTGGTATGAGTTAGAAAAGGCCAAGTATTCTGAAACTCACCACAATGATCAGAAAGCATTATTGAGGGACATGGAAGCTTTCAAAGGAGTAAAGAATCCTCTCTGAAGAGAGAGAGAGAGAGACACACACACACACACACACACAAAAAAAGAGCAAAACACAAACCGTACCCCACAGTCACTCTTCTCTGCCCCGGATCTTTCCTCCTCCTCCAGCTCTACAGTCACCCCAGAACCCAAACACAGTCCTTACCGAAGAGCAGAAACAAGGGGCCTAGGAGATGCATGGTGTTGTGTCTAGGTAGGAGCCTAGGGTGGAAGCCTGGGGTGGAAAGAGAGTGTCTTTGAGCCACCTGGTCACTTACTTCTTCTAAACGACTTTTCTTGCTCATCTACTGAGTTCTGATCTCTTGTCCCTGATCCCAGGAAGCCCGTGTCTGGCTGCATAAAGGAATGTGGGGTTCTGGATGTAGATTGGGCTTCTTTGGTGTGTGATGCCTCTCTCGATCTCTCTTCCCAGCACTCCTTCCTTTCTTTCATCCATCTACCCCAGTGGCTCTCTACCTTCCTAAGGCTGTGACCCTTGCATACAGTTCTTCATGTGGTGGTGACCCCCAACCATGAAATTTTGCTACTGTTGTGCATTGTGATGTAAATATCTGCATTTTCCGATGGTCTTAGGCAACCCCTGTGAAAGGGTCGTTCGACCCCCAAAGGGGTCGCGACCCAGAGGTTGAGAACTGCTGATCTACCCACTCATCCATCTGTGCATCCGTCTAACCATCCATGATTGTATAAGCTTCCTGCCCAGCTCTCAGGCTTTGAGTAGCACCAGATGACTGAGCACTGCAAGCGCCAGGCTATAGGAAACTTGGAGCTCACGAGGGGCAACTAGTGAAGGGTTTACATAGGGAAGAGACGTGACCTAATAATTAAGTATGATATCAGGAGAGCATTTCAAAGGGTCTGAGAAGAATTAGAAGAATTAGAAGTCTCGGATGCTCCAGGGGCTGGGTAGGAAACATAAAACAACCAGGTGATCCTAGGTCTAGTCAATTGCGGCCAAGTGGGAATGTGGGCTCAACACTGCCTGATCTCCACTGTTTTAAGAGAAACCAAATTGCCATGTGAAATATCCTGCTTTAAAAAACAAACAAACAACACAAAAAACATAGGACTGCCAATGTTCAACTTCTCTCTTTCTCTCTCTCTCTCCCCCCACTCTCCCTCTCTCCAGTTAGCTCACCACCATCTTATACTTTTACAAAATTACATTTACATAAAGTTAAATTTAAGTTTTAATTTGCATGGCGGTGCCCTCAGTGCTGCCCCTGGGGAGTCAGGCAGGATGTGTCCACAGAATGTGTCTCCTTTCTCAGCACAGATCTATGCCCCTCCCAACCGTAGAGCCAACATTTCCCTCACATCAGTGTCCCCCTTCCGCCTCACCACCAGCAGCTGTGTGGCTTCTGCCACAGGCTGTTGGGTATCCAGTACCTGGTGTGGGAAAAGCTAAGCTGCTTGCTGAAAGCATGAAGGGGTCTGGCCCCGGGTGTAGTGGCTGTACTGGCTTGGACCAGGCAGGGATTAGAGGAAGGCACTAATAGTGTTACACACACACACAAAGTCTTTAAGATCAGATCCATTTGAGAGAAGCTGGTTTTAAAAAGTTAAATAAGACTCTTTACTGCAGGACTTTCAAACTCTTCAATTGATGGGAGGGGGGAGGGGTGCATGGGAGAAGGCTGAGTGGCATACATCTCCCAGCATGGGGTTAGGGTACATACTTCTTCAACCATGGGGTGCTACTTTACATTTTCCATGAAAAACTTGGCAGGGTCAGTGTTTTTGGAAATGCACTTTGGATCCCCTTTGAGTTTCCACAAGGTCTGTGGCAAGGGCTAGATTCCATGCAAAGACTAACCTTCAGCAGCTGAGCCACTGTGCCAGCAGCCAGCATCCACCCTCTCGTTGAGGACTGGCTTAATAATTCCAAGATGGATGGGAGAAGGGCCACGTGCTTACCTCAAGGAGCTCCAGAAAGTCTCTGGGTCACAAGAAGTGGGCTCCAGGCCTGGAATTGAAAGGCTGCTAAAGCATGCTGGAGCGTGGAGGCTAGGGACAGTAGGCATTAGACACAAAGAGTTAGGACAAGGCTGCCTGTTCAGGACCTCAGAGTCCACCTCCCTGAGTTCATTCTTCCCTCTTGGACATCCAGTGACCACCCTATTCTCAAAGGCTCAGCAAGCCCAGCAGGGGAGATGCTCAAAGACAGACCTCTACAACCTGCTATAACATAGCAAGAGAGGGAGCGGGTCCCCACTGTACTACCAACCCCATGAACTGTGCCTGGCACACTGTAGCTGCTCCATACTTGTTTGTTGAAAGCAAAAAGCACAAACCATCAAAACAAAAATAGTTTTTACCGGTTTCCTAGTGTCTTCTCTCTTCAGAGACCCTGGCAGCATCTGAGAGTGAAAGGGGAAGCAAAATGAAGTCTTCGGTAACCAATTTTCACCCTCTTTGGCCACACCCCCTGCCTCTCCCTAGCTCTGAGGGTGACCAAGAGGCAAGATGACCTGGGGAGTGGGGAAAATGAGTGGGATATGGGCTTGGGGTCAGTTCGGAAGGAACACTCAAATGTCTGTAGTCAGTTTTTTCCTCAGTGTATGGAGTTTCTACATCAGATGAGTTTCAGAGTGAGCTCCTCCACAAGTGCTCCTCTATCCAGCTCTTAGGAAATGACAATGACTCAGTTCAAGCAGATTAGAACTGTCAACCTGCTGAGAAAGGCACAGGTCAGCTTGAGAGTATTTGTTGTTTAGTTTCACTGTCCAATTATTCTCATTCCCATTACTTTTCCTCTATAGGCTTGAAAGGTAAGGAATCCAACCGGGGACATTAGATGTTTCAGGAGCCCCCAAGGGTTGAGAAAGAGCTCAGAAAGGAAGAAGATAACTTATGTGAACTATGATTGCATGAGCAAGTCTTGGAACTAAAACCTCACCACTTTTATCAGGTGTCTAGTCTGTGAGTATTGAGACCAGAACTGGACAATAGGCAAAGCCATGCAAACCCTACAGATGATAAGGGAAGCTTTGGAGAAATCTTTACTCTGGCACCACTACACTCTAGTGACTGCTGGGCATTAGGAACAGAAAGAGGGAAGAACAAGGTCTTCAAAAAGCAGTGATGTTCTGGAAGTTTCTAGGTACCTTGATTGTAGCATCTTCGCTGCAAGAATTTTTGCCACAAATGTTTTTGCCATATAACTAGCCATAAGGCAATTTTGCCATTAAAAAATGAAAAATAAAAGAGAGTGCTCTCCCTCTCAGGAGCATGACCATGCCTTTCCCTTCCCCACCCCAACCCCCCAGGCCCCACCACATTATTATTAGCTTCCTCACTCTCAAGCTCCAAGGGCCCCTCCTTTACCTCTAGAACTTGTTTGCTAACCCCATTTCCTCCAGGATTACTTTTTCTACCTCTGTAACTTACCCAATAAATGTCTCTTATATTTTTCTTTAAAAAAAAGAGAGAGAAATATTAAAAATAATATTCTCTATAATAAAAGTGTAGTATACAAATTGTCCCCTCGACAGGAGTTCATCTGGGAGTTCAATCAGGGGGGAGGGCCATTTGGGGGTCGAATGACCCTTTCACAGGGGTCACCTAAGACCATCGGAAAATGCAGATATTTACATCACGATGCATAACAGTAGCAAAATTTCATGGTTGGGGGTCACCACCACATGAGGAACTGTATGCAAGGGTCGCGGCCTTAGGAAGGTTGAGAACCACTGCCCTAGAGAAAGACAGCTTTCCTCTGGTTTTCCAAGAAGGCAGAGGATTCACCAGAGATCAAAGTCAAAGGCTAGAGGCAGGAATAACCAAACCCAAGTTGGGAGGGAAGATGCTGGAAGGAAGCTGCTTTGTCCCTATGCAGGAGAAAGGAGAGATGCAGTGGTAGCTGGTGTGAGCCATGTTTCTTTGTCTGCTCATTTTGGCCCCTTCCTGCTGTTTATTTCTGTGTATTAGGGAGAACTGCTATGTCTCATAGCAGTCCTGCCGTCGGCCCAAGCCCTTTCCTCACAGGACTGGCAGTCTCTCCGGGAAAAGAATGTTAGACAAATAACCTTTTAGGCATTATGCCTGACTGCCGCTTGTGACACCCGCTCCCAAGGTAAATGCAAAGTGTACTTTCAGAGCACAGAACGGAAGCATGTCTTAGGGCCTCATTGGTCAGAGGTCCCTGCGGAAAGGAAAGTTGCCCAGGAACACCCTGCATGAAGACCTCATGTGGGAACGAGTTTGGGAAATTCCAGGAGCAGAGCTGAGGCCAGGTGGCGTGAGATGAGGCAGAGAACAGCAGGGGCTTCGCGGCAGCCAGAGTGAAACTTTCTACCAGATCTCTTGCACACACAGAGGCCCTGCCCTGACAGGCCTGTCCCCTGACAACAGAGCCTGGCTCCAGCAGGTCTGCCCCGGTCAGAATGCCCCTATGGACTTTGCCCTAAGGAGCAGAACAATGTCAATAAGGAGGGATTCTGGGTAACCCTGTGCTGCCTGGAGTCCCAGCCCAGCCCAGCCCCATGCCAGACAGCCAGTGATTCAAGGAAGGGTTGCGAGTAACTTTTCCACTAATATTTATGCTTTATTTAGTATGTATCAGAACAAAAGAAAATCAGCACACCAAACTGGTAGTTTGTTTGTTTGTTTTTCTATAAAAGCTTAGGAAAGGCTAAGTTTTTTTTTTTTTTAATCAATCAATTAAATGGACTTCAAGAAATGTAAGACATAAAAATGACCCTGTCCTGGGAACCTTGCTGGGGGCAGCAGCCCCATCATTCATTCTCAGTGAGGAAAGGGCTTCAGGTCTGCACTGGCTCTCAGTGTCCTCCCTGGGTTGGGGCTGAGTTCTCACAGCCCTGCGGTAGCAAAGTTCTATGCCTCCTCCTCTCCCACCCGCCTCTCTCTCAGCTCCAGTTTGCTCCCGGACAGGAGGTGACAGGGAGGTGACAGCCGGAGCCTGCAGGTTGGGCAGTAGCCAAGCAGAAGACCTCTTCGCACCCCCAGAGTTCGGTCTGCCTGAAATTTGAACCCAGGTCTGTTTGCCTTCGCAGCCCCAGCCACAGCTTGGCCCCTCCCCCCACACGCACCTGCCTTGGCCTGGCGCTGCCCGCTGCCACACACCCCGGGTTCCCCAGTTCTGCAGAGCCCCACCCCCCTCATCTATCACCCCGCAGAAGGTGGCCTGGGCCTCCCGCTTTGGGGCGATTGGAGCCTCCCTGTCCCCATCCATCTGGTGGCTTGGGCCTCCTCTGCAGGCAATCCATGGTGGAGCACCCCTACTTCCCCCCACCCCCCATCCATCACCCTGCAGAGGGTGGCGCCAGTGCGTGTCATAACAGCGTCATCTTGATGGTCATTCTGCTGTTCAGCCCTTCTGTTGATTTGCATATTATGCTTTTATTATTATAGATTTTCCATACAAACAACTGTATACCTACTTTTACCCCACCCTACATAATACACATACATGCATCACCCCCCAAAACCACTTAAGAATGAGTTGTAAACATCATGCTCCTTTATCCCTAAAGACTTCAGTCTGCATTTCTTAATACCAAGGATATTCTCTTCTGTATCTATGATAGGGGATTAAAATCAAGACATCCAATGCTATTAGCTAAACCACAGTTGGCACTCAAATTTGATCAATTAACCCAACAATATCCCTTTTAGTTCTCCCCTTCCCCGATCTCCTCCTCCCCTCCACACAGAATACAATCCCAGATTAGGCACTGCAGTTAGCTTTCGTGTCTCATAAACCTCTTTAATCCACAAGAGTTCTTCAGCTTTTCTGTTTTTCACAACGTGGCCATTTTTGAAGAGTCCAATTCCATAATTGTGTCACGTGTCCCTCAGTTGGGTTTGTCTGGTGTTTGTAAAGATTGGGTGCAGATTATGTGCTTTGGCAGGATGACCACGCCAGTGCCGTTATGTCTTCCTTACTAGTGCCTCATGTAGGGAGACATATGTTGGTTTTGTTCCATTTTAAGGAATGGTAAAGATCACTTGTGAAAGAAGGTGTTCATCCGGTTTTTCCATTGTAAAGCTTGTCTGTGTAAGTAAATCTGTAATGTACAAGGAAATATCGTGAACCGTGCAGAAGGCTAATCTTCAAATCTTCACCCTTTAGTTTTTAGAACCTATTGAAGACTTTGGCTTAAACCAACTGTTGTTACCATGATGGTTGCAAAACGGTGATTCTCTTATTCCATTAATCATGCACCGATGGGGTCCCTCGCCTAAAGCAGCAGTCTGACATCCCCTGAGGGATGTGGTAGTGTGAGAGGCAGCAGGCCTCCGGGGAGGATCCCAAGCCGAGATGGGTGCCCTGTCACTCCTGCTCATCCCAGCCCTGCTGTGCCTGCTGCTGCCACCACTTGGTAGGATCACTGCTGTGGTCTCCGTGCACCTGTCCTAGGGTGATACCCATGCCCCTATGACAGAGAAGCGGCTGCAGGCTTGCACCCAGTCAGTCCCAATGCTGGTTCCAATGCCGGTCCTGATCTTGGTCCCTGTCTAGATGGGGGAGGGGCACATAGGGGGAATATCCATGGGAGAGGCTTGCACTGCCACAGCTGTGAGCCCAGCATCTGGTGCCCATTGGTCAGTTGAGTGGCACTCCCTATGTGGCAGTGCACTGACCACCAGGGGGCAGCTCCTGCATTGAACATCTGCCCCCTGGTGGTCAGTGCACATTCATAGCTACTGATGGACACTTAGCAATTAGTCTTTTATATGTATAGACTATCCATATGAACTCACAGATTTTTATTTTATTCAATGCATTATAATCCATTACTATAATTACTTATTTTCATACTTAAATTATCCCAACTTTATACACTATCTGCTTATAGCTCTTTTTCATACCCTATATATACATCTCTCTCATTTATGAGCACTTGCTTACTTTCTGATATATCAAGATGTTCTGGGCTCAACTTGTACAGGAATCAGACCTTTCTCCCAGGAGGCCTTTAGAGTTTCTGATGAGAAATTAGCTGACAGCCTTATTGGAGCTTCTTTGTAGGTAACAGTTTGCTTTTCTCTTGTTGCCTTTAAGATTCTCTTTGTCATTAATTTTTGGGATTTTAATGATGATGTGTCTGGGTATGGGTTTGTTTGGGTTCTTCTTTCTTGGGACTCTTTGTGTTGCCTGAATTTGTGTGACTTTTTCCTTCACCAGGTCCGGGAGGTTTTCTGCCATTATTTCTTCAAACATCTTTGCTATGCCTTGCTCACTTCTCTTTTTATGCAGATATTGTTATGTTTCATGTTGTCCCACAGCTCCCTTAAACTTTTCCCCTACTTTTTAGTTGTTTTCTTTTTGGTTATCTGCTTGAGTAATTTTTTTTCTGTTCTGTCTTCTAATTCACTGATCCAATCCTCAGCTTCTCTTAATCTACTGTGTATTCCTTCCAATGTGTTCTTATTAGTGCTATTTCATTCTTTCATTCTTTATTTCCAACTGATCTTTTTAAAATACTTACTATATTTTTTCTCATTCTGTCAAGCATCTTTATTCTGAATTCTAAATTTATCTCCATTTTGTTTAGTCTTTCTCCATGGAATTCTCTTATTCTTTCAATTGGGGATTGTCTTTTTGTCTCCCCATTTTGGTTCCCAGTTTGTGTTTGTGTCTATGTAGTAAGTAGATCTGCTATGACTTCCAATCTCTAGTGCTGGACAGTATCACCTGCTGTTTCTGACTGGCTCTGGGTACCCTGTTTGGAGCTATCAGCAATCCACAGCATGTGATTCCTTCTTCTGGAGCTTTGTCTCTTTGGAAAGGACCAAGATGTGCACCAGGGTCTGCTTTTCCTAACTCTTGTCCCAGAAGGAGATTAGGCAAAGATTCAACACCTCCAAAGATCAGCCTGTGCCTGCAGTTCAATTGACTCTTAGTCTTGATTTGCCTCAGGCCATAAACCATAGGATGGGTCAAGAGGTCTTCCAACGGGGTGGGGCAACTGTCTTTCCCCCCAGGCCCAAACTGCCTGGATACCAAATGCCCATGGATAAAGATGTCCTCCACAGCAAGAGGCAATGACTCATCACAGGAAACCAAGGTGGCTGCCTTATGAACTCCAACACCAGATCCCCAACCCTGAACTCTTCTCAAACAGCTCCAGTTGACTCTGCCCTCCCTCTACTGGTGCACAAGGTCAGTGGCTGCATATGAAATTCTGTGTGATGGCCCTTTAAGAGGGTGCCTGCATTTCCAGCCATCTCTCTCAGTCAGACAGCAACCCTGCTGCTTTTCACAGCCAGATATTCTGTAAGCACCTTTCTCAATTCTGGTGCTCTCTGCAGGGGAGCCCACCTTGGTGTTTACACCCCAGAGTTATCAGTGGGAACCCTCCACAGCTGAGATATCCATCCAGACCTTCAGCTGTTATCAGTAAACCCTTTCATATCTCTGCACTTCCTACCAGTCTCTATGAGGTCTCCACTTTCTGTCCTTCAGCTAGTCTTCACTGGATTTTTCAGGGTGGTTTTTCTATATATGTTAGTTGTTTTTTCAGTTTGGTCCTGGGAGAGTGTCAGTGTAACTTCCACTTACTCTGCCACCATTTTTAAGCTCTCAAAAAGGTTTACTGCCTATGTTTTATTCTAGAAGTTTTATAGTTTCAAGTCTTACCTTAGGTCTTTAATATATTTTGAGTTTATTTTTGCATATGGGATAGAAAAGTATTCTAGGTTCATTTTTCTATCCAATTTTCCCAATACTGTTTATTGAATAGACTGTCTTTATCACTGTATGTTCTTGTCCCTTTTCTCAAATATTAACTGACCATAATGTATTGTTTTATTTATGGGCTCTCCATTCTGTTCCGATGATCCATATGTCTATTTTTATGCCAATGCCATGCTGTTTTTGATTACAATAGCCTTATAATATACTTTGATATCAAATAGTGTGATACGTCAAATTTTTGTTTTTCTGTCTCAAGATTCCTGTGGCTAGTTGGGGTCTTTTGTGATTCCATAAAAATTTTTTCATTACTTGTTTCAGTTCTGTGAAATACACCATTAGTATTGTTTGTTTGTTTTGAGAGAGTGGAAGGAAGGGAGGCAGGAAGGAAGAGAGAAACATCAATGTGAAAGAGACACATAGATTGGATGCCTCCTGCACACACCCCAACTGGGGCCATGGAATCAAACTTACAACTCAGGTATGTGCTCTTTGGTGCACAAGTTGACACTCTAACCACTAAGCAATACTGGCCAGGGCACCATTGGTATTTTGATAGAAATGGTGCTGGATCTATAGATTGCTTTGGGTAACATGAACATTTTAATGATGTTAATTCTTTCTAACCATGAACACAGTATATGCTTGCATTTATTTATATCTTTTCAATTTCTTTCTTCAGTGTCTTATAATTTCCTGAGTACAGATCTTTTTGTTTAAATTCTCACCTAAGGATGTGTTTATTGATTTTAGAGATAGAGAAGGGGAGAGAGCCTTAGATAAAAACATTGATATGAGAGCGAGACATTGATGTGAGAGAGAAATATCAATCAATTGCCACCCGTTCGTCCCCCGACTGGGAATTAAACCTGCAAGCTTTTGGTGTATGGGACAACACTCTAACCGAGCCACCTGGCTGGGAAAATGAGTAGAGTTACCTTCTTGGTTAAATTTATTCCTAAGTATTTCGTTATGCAATTGTAAATGGATTTATTTTCTTAGCTTCCATTTCTTTAAAAAAAAAATCTTTATTGCTGAGAGTATTACAGATGTACCTCTTTCCCCCCACTCCACTACCACTCTCCACCTGGTTCCCACCCCACTCCAGGTCTTCGTCACCCTACTGTCTGTGTCCATAGGTAGTGCATATATGCATATCAGATCTTAGTTTAATCTCTTTCTGCCCCTCAACCCCATTTCTCTGAGAATCATCAGTCTGTTCCACTTCCATGCCTCTGATTCTATTTTACTCACCAGTTTATTCTGTTCATTAGATTTCTGATTCATTTATTTTGATTTTTAGATTCAACTGTTGATAGATATGTATTTATTGCCATTTTTATTGTTCATATTTTTTATCTTTTTCTTCTTTGTCTTCTTCTGCTTCTTAAAGAATACCCCTTAACATTTCATGTAATACTGATTTGGTGGTGATGGACTTTTGCTTTTTCTTGTCTATGAAGCTCTTACCTGACTTTCAATTCTAAATTATAGCTTTGCTGGGTAGAGCAATCTTGGTTGTAAATCCTTGCTATTTATCACTGAATATTTCTTATCCCTCTCTTCTTTTTCTTTTGATAAATGAGCTGACAGTTGTATGGACACTCCCTTGTAGGTAACTAATTGCTTTTTGCTTGCTGCTTTTAAGATTATCTCTTTGTCTTTAGCCCTTGGCATTTTAATTATGGTGTGGTTCTTTTTTTTTTTTTTTTAATATATTTTATTGATTTTTTACAGAGAGGAAGGGAGAGGGATAGAAAGTCAGAAACATCGATGAGAGAGAGACATCGATCTGCCGCCTCCTGCACACCCCACACTGGAAATGTGCCCACAAGCAAGGTACATGCCCCCGACCAGAATCGAACCCGGGACCTTTCAGTCCGCAAGTCAACGCTCTATCCACTGAGCCAAACCGGTCTCAGCAGTGTGGTTCTTTTTGGATTCCTCTTGTTTGGGACTCTCTGTTTCTTCCTGGGCTTGTAAGTTTATTTCTTTCACCAGGTAGAAGTTTTCTGTCATTTCTTCAAATAGGTTTTCAATATCTTGCTCTCTCTCTTTTTCTGGCATCCCCATAATACAAATGTTGGTACACTTGAAGTTGTCCCAGAGGTTCCTTACGCTATTTTCATATTTTTTAATTCTTTTTTCTTTTTGCTTTTCTGATTGAGTGTTTTTCACTTGTTTGTATTTCAACTCATTAATTTGACCCTCAGAATCCTCTACTCTACTGTTGAATCCCTTAAATTATTGTTTATTTATGTTAGTGAATGCTTAATTTCTGACTAGCTCTTTTCCATGTCTTTGGCATTATTACTAAGATCCTTGAAAGTCTCACAAAGTCCCTTGAAGGTCTTATGAAGATCCTTGAGTAACCTTATAACCATGGTTTTGAACTCTGTATCCAGTAGTTTGCTTGCTTCCATTTCTTTAATTTGTGACATATTTCTTTGTCTCCACATTTTGGCTGCTTCCCTGTGTTTGTTTCTATATATTGAATAGAGCTGCTATGTCTTCTGGAGTTGTTAGAGTGGCCTTGAGTAGTAGGTATCCTATAATGCCCAGTGGCTCTGCCTCCACAGTCTTCTGAGCTGGGCACTCTAGGTGCCCCTTTGTGGGCTATGTGGAAGTTTTGTTGTAGTTGAGACTTGATTGCTGTTGGTGTCACTGGAAGGAATTGACCACCAAGCCAATTAGCTGTGAGAACCAGCAGTGACTACACTGGGAGAACTCCTGTGCAGAAAACACCCCTATGGAGTAGGACTTGCTTCAGTAGGGCTATGGTGCTCATTGAGTCTGTCCCTTTAGTGTGTCACTTGTGGATGTGTAGAGATGTAACCTGGTATGATTTGAAGCTGTCCACTGGGTGCACTGGTTCTTGGATCTCCAGGGAGGTGCAAAGTCAGCCACTGTCTAGGGCCACCTGGCAGGAGCTATAGAGAGATCTGCAGATTCCTCCTATTTTTATTGGATTAGGAAGAGGCCCAGCTGTGAAGCAAGGCAGGCTGGTGCTGGTCCTATATCTTGGGCCTTTTATTGATGGATTTGGGGTACAATGAGACCAACAACAACTTGTTTGAAAGATTTTAGCAAAGTCTGAAGCCTGAGCCAGGCAGACTATTCATATGAAAAAAACTGCTGCAAACAGCTTGGGTGGAGTTGTAAATTGGATGGGTTGGGTCTCAGGGAATCACTAGGGCAGAGCAAACAATGTGCTCAGGTTGATGGGGATTCAGATAAGGTTGCCAGTCAGCCCTGGAACAGGGGAGGTCTAGGCCTAGGAACAATGACCCCTGTGAGTATCTCTATCTAGTAGAAAGCCTCCCCCAAGTTCTTGCCCTGATGCCAGACAATTCAGTTCCTCCTCATATGTGTCCAGGTCCTCCAATGCCTCCTGGTGCTGGAGTTCAGAGGAAGTGAGTACAAGTTTGTGCCTAGCCCTTTAAAAGGGAATCCTGGTTTCTGGTAGCCTCTGTGTCCCTCAGCCACAATCCATACTGGTTTGTACAGTCCAAAATTATGGGACTTCTCTTACCAGCTCTGGGACCCTGGGTGGGGGCTCTGGTGTGGGGCTGGGACCCTTTCTTCTCATAGCATCCTCTGCAGGGACAATCTTTGAATTTAAAAAAAACCTCACGTGGGTGACGAATCAGCCAATTCTTTGCCTCCGTCCCTCCTACCAGTCTCAATATGCTTTCTTCTTTACTTTTCAGTTTGTAAGATTTCCATGCAGCCAGCTTTCATGTGGTTCTGAATGATGGTTGTTCTGAATTTTAGTTGTAATTTTGATGGGGTTGTGGGAGCTCACAAGTACCAACAAGTCCCTATGTCACCATTTTGGTTCCTCTCTTTAGTTACCATTTCTGATAGTTCATTATTGTTGTATAAAAATGCAACCAATTTCTGGATATTTATTTTGTATCCTGCTACTTTACTAAATTCACTTATCAGTTCTAGTAGTGTTATGGTGGAATCTTTAGGATTTTATACATACAGTATCATGTCATCTAGATTTTCCTTTGTAATTTGAATGCCTTTTATTTCTTCTTCTTATCTGCTTACAGTATCTAAGACTTTCAGTACTATCTATACTAATAAAAGGGTAATATGCTAATTAGACTGGAGAGACCAGACATCTTTTGGATGTCATTCCAGATGTCCTTCCTGACAAAGCCAGGGCCCAGCCCAGGGAAAACTTCCTGTGGCCCCAGGTGCCTGTGGCTGGCCCAGGGGAAGCTGCCTGTGGTCCCCAGTGCCTGCGGCCAGCCTAGAGGGAGGAAAGCCTAGGTCCCAGGTGCCTGAAACCGGCCAGAGGAAGGGAAACTTGGGTCTTGGGTGCCTGCAGCCAGAGGGATGAAAGCCTGGGTCCTGGGTGCCTGCTAGTGGCCAGAGGAGGGAAGCCCAAGTCCTGGTGCCCGAGGAAAGCTGGTACTGGCAGCCCAGGTCCCAGGTGCTGGAGGGAAGCCAGTGCCAGCAGCCGGGGGAAGGGAGGCCTAGTCTTGCATGAATTGTCATGTATTGGGTCTCTGGTCTATATATATAAAAGCCTAAGCAACCATTACAACCAAACAACTGGTCGCTATGATGCACCCTGGCCACCAGGGGACAGATGCTCAATGCAGGAGCTGCCCCCTGATGACCAATGCTCTTCCACAGCCAACCTGCCATGGCCAGCCAACATCTCCCAGTCCCTCCCCCTCGCTGGAAAACCTCCTGTGGTCCCTTCCCCCATCCAGCAGCCAGCAGGCCCCTCTTGGCCACCCAGGTCCCAATTAGGACCGGGCAAGATGCCCCCGATAGACCCTGATTGATGGCCAGGCCTAAGGACCCACCTGTGGATGAATTTCATGCACCAGGCTTCTAGCATTGAATAAGAGTGATGAAAGAGGACATCTCACATGGCTGGTGTGGCTCAGTGGTTGAGCACCAACCTATTAACCAGAAGGTCATGGTTTGATTCTCTTCAGGACACATACCTTAATTACAGGCTGGATCCTGGTATGGGGCTTGCAGGAGGCAGCCAATAGATGATTCTCTCTCATCATTGATGTTTCTGTCTCTCTCCCTCTCCCTTCTTCTCTGAAATAAATAAGAATATATTTATTTTTTTTAAAAAGAAAGTGAACATTCCTGTATTATTCCTGATCTTAAGTAGCTTTTAGTTTTTGCCCATTGAATATGATGTTAGCTATGTGTTTGTCATATATGACCTTTATTATGTTGAAGTATGTTCCTTCTACTCCCACTTTTGCTGAGAGTTTTTGTCCTAAATTGGTGCTAGATTTTATCAAATGCTTTCTCTGCTTTTGTTGGTATTATCATATTTTATCCTTCCTTTTATTTATTTGGTGTATCACATTAATTGATTTGCATATATTGTACCAATCTTGCATCCCAGGAATAAATTCTACTTGATCATTGTGTATGTTTTTAATTGCTGAATTTGATTTGATAATATCTTGTTGAATATTTTTGCATCTATATTTATCAGGGATATTGGCCCATAATTTACTTTCTTTGTAATATCTTTATCTGGTTTAGGAGTTAGGATAATGCTGGTCTTTCAAAATGGGCTTGGGAATCTTTTCTTCTCTTGAATTTTTTGGAATAGTTTGAGAAGGCATGTGTTATCTTTATTTGAATGTTTGCTACAATTCACCTGTGAAGCCATTGGGTCCAGGACTTATGTTCATTGAGTTTTTTTTTTATTATTATTATTATTATTATTATTATTATTATTATTACTGCTTTGACTTAACTAGTTGTAATTGATCTGTTCAGTTTTTCTTTGTCTTATTAACTCAGTGGTTGAGCGTCAGTTTTGAAAGATTGTGTACATTCTAAGAATTTATCCATTTTTTCCAGGTTGTCCAATTTGTTGTCATAATATCTATACCTATATATCTATCTATATCTATGTCTATGTCTATGTCTACGTCTATGTCTATGTCTATACCTATACCTATACCTATACCTACACCTACACCTACACCTACGTCTACGTCTACGTCTACGTCTACGTCTACGTCTACGTCTACGTCTACGTCTACGTCTACGTCTACGTCTATATCTATATCTATATCTATATCTATATCTATATCTATATCTATATCTATATCTATATCTATATCTAAGTGACCAGCCAACCAGATAACTATTCGACCATCCAACTGGTAACTATAACATGCACTAACCAACAGGGGGCAGATGCTCAATTCAGGAGCTGCCGAACTGCAGTAACTTGGCAGCTGCAGTTCTCAGGTGATGCACCTGGAACAGATAGGAGGGAGCCCAGTTCTGGGGTGCATCTCTTGCAATCTGGGACTCCTTGGGGGATGTTGGAGAGCTGATTTTAGCCCGATCCCCACAGGCCAGGCCAAGGGACCCACACACACACAACTCCATGCATGAATCTGTGCACTGAGCCTCTAGTTTTCTTATAATAATTTTTATTTTTGTGATGCCAGTTACTTCTCTTTTTCATATCTGATTTTATTTGTTTGAGTCTTCTCTTTTTGTTTCTTTTTTAAAAATATTTTATTGATTTTTTACAAAACAGAAGGGAGAGGGATAGAGTCAGAAACATCGATGAGAGAGAGAGATTGATCAGCCGCTCCCTGCACGCCACCCACTGGAGATGTGCCCGCAACCAAGGTACATGCCCCTGACCGGAATTGAACTCAGGACCCCTCAGTCCACAGGCCGACGCTCCATCCACTGAGCCAAACCGGCTTTGGCTCTCTTTGTTTCTTGATGAGTCTGCTTAAAGATTTATTTATCTTGTTTATCTTTTTAAAGGACCAGCTCTTGGTTTTTCTGATCTTTTATATTGTTTTTGTTAGACTATTTTTTTATTTATTTCCACTGATCTTTATCATTTCCTTCCTTCCACTCACTTTGAACTTTGCTTGTTGTTCTTTTTCCAGTTTCTTTAGGTATAAATTTAGATTGTTTATTTGAGTTTTTCTTGCCTCTTGGGAAGGCCTATACTGCTATGAATTTCCCTCTTAGGACTGCTTTCATTGGGTCCCACAGATTTGGGGTCATTGTTCTTTCATTTGTCTCAGGTATATTTTGATTTTGTCCTTGATCTAATTGTTAGTTTATTCATTGTTTAGTAACAAGTGCTTTAGCCTCTGTGTGTTTTGTGTTTTTTAGGTTTTTTGCTTGTAATTGATTTCTAGTTTCATACTATTGTGGTTGGAGAAGATGTTTGATATGAATTTAATCTTCCTCAATTTATTGAGACTTGTTTTTGTGTTCTAACATGTGGTCTATTCCTGAAAGTGTTCCATGTACATTTGAAAAGAATGGATATTCTGTTGCTTTGGGGAGAAATGTTCTGAAAATATCAATTAAATCCATATGGTCTAGTGTGTCACTTAAGGCTACTATTGTTGATTTTTTGTGTGGATGATCTATACATTGTATACTGATCAATGTATACTGATATACATTGATATCAGTGAGGTGTTAAAAGCCCCTACTATGATTTTATTACTGTTGATCTCTCCCTTTTGCTCTATATATTGAGGTGCTCCTTGGTTGGGTGTATATAAATGTTTACAAGGGTTCTATCCTCTTATTGTATTGATCTTTTTATCATTATGTAATGTCTTTCTTTGTCTCTTATTACAGCCTTTGTTTTAAAATCTATGTTGTCTATTGTAAGTATTGATACCCTGACTTCTTTTTTTCTCCCATTTGCATAAAATATATTTTTCCACCCCTTTATTTTCAGTCTATGTATATCTTTAATTCTGAGGTGGGTCTCTTGTATACATCATACATATGGGTCTTGCTTTCTTATCAATGTAGCTATCCTATGTCTTTTGATTGGAGCATTTAATCCATTTACAATTAAAATGACTACTGATATGTGTGTATTTATTGTAATTTTGGTTTTTTTTATAAGTATGTCCCTCTATTTTTTTTTCTCTTTCTTCTTCCTAAAGAAAGTACCCTTTAGGAACTTTTATCTATATAAAAGCATAATATTCTAATTAGACCAGAGAGCTGGACATCCTCCAGATGAAGCTGCCATGACAGGGTCTGAGGCAGAGGTGGTTAGGGGTAATCAGACAGGCAGGCAAGCAATTAGGGGTTATCAGGCGGGTAGGGTAATTGGGGCAATCAGGCAGGCAGGAGAGTGGTTAGGGATGATGAGGCAGGCAGATAGAGCAGTTAGGGGCAATCAGGCAGACAGGCAAAGTGGTTAGGGGCAATCAGGCAAGCAGGCAGGCGAGTGATTAAGAGCCCAGCAGTCCCAGATTGTGAAAAGGATGTCCAACTGCCGGCAGTCAGACATCTGCTGAGGGGTCCCGGATTATGAGAGGGTGCAGGCCAGGCTGAGGGACCCCTTCTCTCCCCACCCCACTCCCGTGCATGAATTTTGTGCACCAGGCTTCTAATTTCTTATAAAACTGGTTTGGTGGTGCTCTTGACCACAGGACCTGCTGCTCTCATGGCAGCCCCAGCCCTTTCCCCAGCAACTACCCTCCAGTGGCTCAACCACCCTACTCCTCCAGGTTCCTGTTCTGGTGGCCCTGGTACCCATGGTGACCCCGGTGGCAGCCACTGCTCCTACTGTTACTCACAGGCCTTGTGTGGTGCATCAGCAGTGTTGTTTGTGGTGAAAGATGGAAACGGGACAGCTTTATAATGGCCAACTTCTCTGCTGACTTCTTGACCAACTATAATACCAAGAGTGGCTCTAAGAATGCGACCTGTCACCTAATGCAGAAGCATTAAATAGCAGCTCCTTTGGTAAAGAGAATGTTTCTAACCCCAATCTCATGATTGCTTTTGGAAGAGGATATACATTGACCTCAGTTTTGCAAGAAATGCTACATGTTACAGTGTCCAGATGATGTGGTTTTTTTTTAATAACTTGTCAGACACACAGATTTTCCCCAATGCAAGCTTCCAGGGAGTCAAGACAGTAAAATCCATAACTGACATCATGGCAGATATAAATAAAAAACACATATGTGTGAGCAACAACCATGTCCACATGAAGAGTGTAACTGTCACCACCCAGGCATACCTTTCAAATGATAGATAGCTTCAGCAAGGAAGAGACAGCTATATGCAAGATGGACTTTCCCAGCAATGTCACCAACATCTCGTCATCTCCTTCCCACCCTTCACCTCCCTGCCCTTCACTATCCCCTCCCCACTCTTCACCATCCCCAGTGCCTGAGAGCCCCTTGGTGCGCAAGTACAATGTGAATGGCACCAACGGAACCTGTCTGCTTGCCAGCCTGGAGTGCAGATGAGTGTTACCTACAAGGACGACAGGACTATGACCAGAGTATCCAACATTAACCCAAATAACACCAAAGTCAGTGGGAGCTGCACCACCCAGCTGGTGACCCTTGAGCTCCAGAGTGAGACCAGCACTTTCCTAGTCTTCCAGTTTGGAATAAATGTGAGTTCCCAGTTGTTGTTTTTCTGCAAGAAATCCAGTTGAACATTACTCTTTCCGATGCCAAAGATCCCACCTTCAAGGCCACTAGCAGCTTACTGAGAGCACTTCAGGCTCGATAGGGAATCCTACAAATGTGATGCGGAGGAGCACATTTGGGTCGCAAAGCCCTTTCCTGTCAACATTTTCAAAGTGTGGGTCCCGGCTTTCCAGGTAGAAGGTGGCAAGTTCTGGTCGGTGGAAGAACGCCAGCTGGGTGAGAATAACATGCCGATCCCCATCGCCCTGGGAAGTGACGTGGCAGGGCTGGTCCTCATCGTCCTCATCGCCCACTTCATTGGCAGGAAAAGGAGCCAGGCCGGCTACCAGACGATTTAGCATGACCGCAGACCAGCAGAAGCTGCAGGGCTCTGCTCAGTTCCCTGAGCTTAGGTTGATGTTGAGGGCGGTATACTTTATTGCAAACTGATTTCAGATCTGCTCTATCCTATGTGAAGTTCATCTTGCACCATTTACTATGCACAAGAATAAATCTTGCAATGACAGTGTTAATTTTGCTACCGGGGTTAAATATTTTGCTAACTGGTTAAATGTTAATATTTATCAGAACTTTAAGGGAAAGAGGCTGAGAGTGCTTTTCTAAATAGATGCTGGCCCCAATGTCATTTGACTTTGTAAAGTTCTGGTGTTTAGTTTCTCTTCATTCTTTTTTGTTTGTTTGTTTGTTTTTTAATTTAATAAATCTTTATTGTTCAGATTATTACAAGTGTTCCTCTTCCCCCTTTTTCCCCCCATAGCTCCCCTCCACCCGGTTGCCACCCCACCCTCTGCCCTTACCTTTCCCCATAGTCCTCATCCATAGGTGTACGATTTTTGTCTAGTCTCTTTCTGCACCCCTCTCACCTCTTTACCCCTGAGAATTGTCAGTCCACTCCCTTTCTATGCCTTTGATTCTATTATATTCACCAGTTTATTCTGTTCATCAGATTTTAAATTCACTTGATTTTTAGATTCACTGTTCATAGATATGTATTGTTGTTCATAAATTTTATCTTTACCTTTTTCTTCTTCTTCCTCTTCTTAAAGAATACCTTTCAGCATTTCATATAATACTGGTTTGGTGTTGATGAACTCATTTAGCTTTTTCTTATCTGTGAAGCTCTTTATCTGCCCTTCAATTCTGAATGATAGCTTTGTTAGGTAGAATAATCTTGGTTGTAGGTTCTTGTTATTCATTATTTTGAATATTTTTTGCCACTCCCATCTGGCTTGCATAGTTTCTGTTGAGAAATAAGCTGACCATCGTATGGGTGCTCCCTTGTAGGTAATTAACTGTTGTTTTTTTGCTGCTTTTAATATTCTCCCTTTGTCTTTTGCACTTGGCATTTTAATTATGATGTGTCTTGGCATGGTCCTCTTTGGATTCCTTTTGTTTGAGGTTCTGTGCGCTTCCTGGACTTGAAAGTCTATTTCTTTCACCAGGTGGGGGAACTTTTCAGTCATTATTTCTTCAAATAGGTTTTTAGTATCTTGTACTCTCTCTTCTTTTGGCACCCCCATAATTCTGTTGTAGGTACTCTTGAAGTTGTCCCAGAGGCTCCTTACACTATCTTTAAATTTTTGGATTCTTTTTTCTTTTGCTTTTTGAGTTGAGTGTTTTCTGCTTCTTTGTATTTCAAATCTTTGACTTGATTCTTGTGATCCTCTAGTCTGCTGTTAGGTCTCTGTATAATATTTTTTTATTTCAGTCAGTGTATGTGGTTCTTTTTTATATCCTCAAGGGTTGTGCTAAATTTATTGACCTTTTCTAGGAAATTCTTGAAAACCCTTATAACCATGGTTTTGAACACTATATCCAGTCGTTTGTTTTCCTCCATTTCTTTCATTTGTGATCTGTTTCTTTGTCTCCACATTTTCACTGCTTCCCTGAGTTGGTAGAGTAGCTTTGTTTGCTAGGTGTCCTATATGGCCCCATAGCTCCGCCTCCCCAGTTACCTGAGGTGGACACTCTTAGTGCACCCCTTTGTGGACTGTGTGTACAACCTTGTTGTAGTTAAGTCTGATTGTTGTTGGTATCACTGAGGGGAATTGACCTCCAGGCCTATTGGCTGTGAGGATCAACTGTGTCTACGCCAGAAGAACTTCTGTGCTGGAGTCAGCCTTATGAGACAAGACTTGCAAGATAGCAAAAGCCTCTGTGCTGGGCTTGGATGTAGCAGAGTCTCAGGGCTTGGAAACAGACCTGCCCTATGAGGTCCCTGGGTCTCAGGGTCCCTTGATAATTGCTGCAGTCCTCTTTACATGCACTTGCGTGCGCCTCCAGACCTCTGCCTTTCATGGCTCCCCTGAGTTTCCCTGTGCTCCAGGGACCCATATGAGTCTGGCCCCCAGGGTCTCGCCCAAATCTGGGGTTCAGTGCAGTTGGAACTGGAGTTCAGCACAGTCCAGAGGTTCCATTTTTCTCCCACTAGGGAAAGCCAATGGCACACTCAGCAGTCATTTCTCTCTGCATGCACTCATGTACGAGCCTCCAGACTTCCGCCTTTCATGGTTCCCCTGAATTTCCATGCACTTCCCGCTTTTCACAACAGTCCAGACTCCCCCTTAATGAGTATTACCCAGAACTGGTGTTCAGTGTAGTCAGAACTGGGGTTCAGTGCAGTTGGGAGTGTCTGTCTCCCTCCCGCAAGAGGAAGCCAACCAGGCACTCAGTCAGCCACCTGTCCTCTCCATGTGCATGTCTCCATACCTCCGCTTTTTGCAGCTCTTTTGAGTCTCCCTGTGCCCCTCTCTTTCCTTCTATTTGTAGAATTTCCACTCAGCCAACTTTCCGTTGTTCTGGATGATGTCCATTCTGTCTTTTAGCTGTAGTTTTGACACTGTTGTGCAAGGCAGCAGTTTAGGTATTCACCTATTCTGCCATCTTGGTTTCTCCTCCTCTCTTCATTCTTGATCATATATAGGCCTTACAAAGGGAGGTTCTGTGGCCTTAACACTTACAACTGATGAAGGCTGGCTAACTGTTAGACTGACACAGTTCATAAATTAGTACAGAAAGAAAAGTTTAAAACAGAAGTACTTCAAAAGAGGAAACTCTAGAATGCTTAAATTAAACTTTAGAAGCCAAGATAGGCCTGGCCCTCACAAGCTGCGCAGCTGAGCATTAAAGCGATTGGTCTTTCCATGCTCTGTCACTCAAGAACTGGCATTTTTTAAAATAGAAAAATGGGTGTTATTTTTATTTACTTCTTTTTTTTTTTTTTTGTAAAGTGATTTTCAATCTTCTGTTTGAGATTCAGGGTGATCTTGTGTCTGCACTTGTGTGCAATAATTAGTTTCATTCTCTGATTTATCTCCTTGCAATTCAGATAGGCTGTGCACTGAGGATCTCTTCATTTAATGCATTGCCATAACAATGCTAATAAAATGTCTCTTTCTTTAAAAACAAAACAAAAAACTGGTTTGGTGGTAATGAACTCCTTTAGCTTCTTCTTGTATAGGAAGCTCTTTTTCTGTCCTTCAAATCTAAATGATAGCTTTTCTGGGTAAAGTAATTTTGGTTGTAGTCCTTACTTTCATCACTTTGAATATTTTGTGACAATCACTTTTGGCATGAAATGCTTCTGTTGAGAAATCAGCTGATGTCCTTATGGGAGCTCCCTTGCTAATAAATGGTGTGGCCAGGCTCTTGACCCAGTTCTTCTTTTTTCTGCTTTAATTTGCCTTATTTGACTTCTGGTTAATTTCACATAACAACCCTCTCTTTCTGCTTTTAAGATTCACTCTTTGTCTTTAATCTTTGCCTTTTTAATTATGATGTGTTTTGGTATGGGCCTCTTTGGGTTCATGTTGTTTGGGAC
The DNA here is from genome assembly GCA_004026805.1 of Lasiurus borealis. NCBI lineage: Eukaryota > Metazoa > Chordata > Mammalia > Chiroptera > Vespertilionidae > Lasiurus > Lasiurus borealis. Next base: position 174,567 of record PVJN01000426.1, read on the forward strand.
TCCGCACTTCCTGGACTTGTGTGGGGGTTTTTCCTTTACCAGGTTAGGAAAGTTTTCAGTCATTTATTTATTCATCTAGGTTCTCAATCCCTTGCTCACTGTCTTCTTCTTCTGGTACTTTATGCTAGAAGTCCCTTAAACTGCCTTACCCACCCCCCCACCTTGCTGGCCTGGTTGCCCCCAACAGCCCCCACCTGCCAGCCTGGTCGCTCCACACAGTCTGCTGTTCAGTCATTTGGTCATCCCTCACTGACCCCCTGCTGGTCTTGTTGAGCCACACAGCCTTCTGTTCAGTAGTTATTGTTACTGTGATGGCATCCTGGACAATTTGAATATTCCTCTATTATTAGTATAGATGTCCTCTTTTATGGTTATTATTTCTTTAAGTTCTCACTGTGTTTATTCTTACCTTAAGTTTCTTGAGCATCATTATAATTATTGTTTTGAAAACTGTATCAGTTAAATTGCTTGCTTCCATTTCATTTAGTTCTTTTTCTGGGGATTTCTCTTGTTTTTACATCTGGAGTATATTTCTTTGTCTCCCAATTTGACTGTCTCTCAGTATTTGTTTCTGTATATTAGATGTATCTGCTATGTTACCAGTCTTGGCATGGTGGCCTTGGGTAGCAGGCGTTTTCTGGGCTTGGTGGAGGAATCTCCCTCATCACCTACACTATGTGCCCTAAGAAACTTGTGAAGATTATGTGAGCCTCTGGTTGTAGTTGAGTCTTGGTTGCTATTGGCCCAGAGTCAGCCCAACTGACTATGAGGATTGACCCTGACCACAGTGTACGAGCTACTGTGGAGGGGCTGACCCCACATAACAGAATTCATCCCAGCAGCCCTCATGCCTGCTAAGATCTCTCTTTTGATGTGCTGGTTGTAGAGGTAATTGGGTCATATTCGGATGTGGTCTGAATCCTGCCACCAGGTGTGTTGTTTCTGAGGCCTCTTGGGAGGCATTCTTGTGCAGTTCAATGTCAGGTCCTTTTTGTGACCATCCCTGGGCTACTTGTTTAGAGCTACAAAGCAATCCAGTTTGTGGCTGCCTCTACTTGGCCTGGGTGCACGCGGGAGGGGCCAAGCTACATAACAAGACCAGCTTCCATTAGCATCAAGCTGGCCAGCAAAGGACCCTGACACCTGAAATCCTAGATTCATCTCCTCCTGCTGGCTGGCTGTTAAGCTCAGTCATGAAAAAGCCTCTGGGCAAGTATCCAAGTTGCATGAAGTAGGTTCTCAGTGAGTGACCAGGTAGGGGCGAGTAGTGTTCACCAAGTTCATACAAATTCAAACTCAGCACCAGTGCTAGGTCGGAGGCCACTCAGCAGAAGTCTCAAGATATACCAAGGCCACCTGCCACTTTCCAGGGACCTGTGGACATTTGTGGTTAGGCAGGGTCTCAGGGAGTCATCAGGGTGAGATCAGCAGAGTTCATCAGCTACTTGGGTGTGTGAGGGAGAAATGGCCCCCTCCCTAGAGCCACCCAACATAGTCTCTTCATGTATCTGCCCAAACCATCTCAAGAGTCTTCCAAGAGAGTCTGGATCACGGACCCAGGTTGTCCACAGCCAGCCGACAAATTTGCAACCTCAACAGGGCATGGCCCCTGGGAAGTCAGGAGGTAGGTTGTGGCTAGTAAATCTCCTGTGAGGGTGCCACTGAAGAACTGGCCTTCTTTAAATTCTTGACAGGTTTTATAGAAAAAGAAGGGGTCAAGAGCCTGGCCACACCATTTACTAGCTTCAGGACCCTGAAAAACTCACCGAGCTTCTCCTCGCCCCAGTGTTTTCATCTTCACAGGGTTCTCCTGGGAGTCCCTTCCCAGGATAGCCTGGGCCTCCTGAATGGGCTCAACGCACAGCTGGCGCCTAAATAATGTTTCTTGAACCAAATAAAGTAAAGTTTGAAGACTGAAGTGCATCATGAATGTGAAGGATGGCAGTCAAACAAACACAGGCTCATGAAAAGGCCTGAGGGCACAAGAGGGCATGCTAGTGAGTGAGGGAAGCCGGCCAGGTGTGGGACACCAGGAAATGGTAGGAACTGTGGCAAACAGGGAGCCCCTAACCCTTCTCTTCCCGTGAGTCACAGCTGTGGTGGTCAAGTGCAAGCGCAACACTGTCAGTTGCTCTGACTGTGGCGGAGGCGGGAATGAGGGCTGTTATGTGAAATTAACCAGAAGTCAAATAAGGCATGTTGTGAGCCAGATCCAGCCCACAGCTCAGAGTGGGAGCAACTTAACGGTGGTTGGCCAGGGCTCAGGGCTAGAATCCCTGGGCCTTGCCCACACACAGAGCCCAACAGAGGAAAAGGGGGGCGGGGGGAGTCTCCCGCAGGGACAGGTCAGAAATCATCAGGATCTAGACTGGCATTTGGCTTTGGAGCATTTATTCCATGTCCCTTTAGTACAGACCCCGGGGCCAGGTGTAGGGGAGGAGACCAGGCAGGGATAGCAATAAATAACACAGACAGACAAAACTCCCCTCCAGACAGATGAGGTTAAAGGAGGTTAGAGGAGAGCCACACTGTGAGGATGTGGTGCTGGCAGGGTAGGGGCAGCTGGGAAGGATGGGGGTGGGGGGCAGACCCCCAGGACCTTGCTGTCACCTGCTCCATCCATTTCCTGCCTCAGCCCCCACTACTTTGGGGAGGGAGGGAGCCCTCAGCCAGTGTGGGCCAGGGAGGGCGCTGAGGGGGTGCTGGCCACAAAGGCTGCCCCGGCTCCCTCACTTGACGCGGATCTCAGCATACTCGGCCAGCTCCTCTGTCAGGGTGTAGCTGTCCTTGGTGGGTCGTTTTCCCAGGTCCGAGTGAGAAAAGCTCAGGTCCAGCTCTTGGTGTTCCCCCCGAAGGCCCAGAAGCCTCCTCTCAGATCCCAGGCGCCTCTCACTCTACGAAGGGAACCGATCCATTAGAGAGGGCCCGTTCCACCTTCTCCAGATGCAAAAGCCAGAGTCACCTGCCCCCGATACCTCCAGTTGAGTCCCAAAGCCCCATATGAACCTCTTTTCTCAAGGACCCCCAGCCCAGCCAGCCCCACAGTCCCCACGCCCCACTCTAGAACCTCTTCCTGTGCAGATCCCCCTTCGCAATACCCTCCTCATGGCTTAGCCCGAAAGCTGCCTACAAATTCAATGTCTTCAGGAAAACTTCTTTAGCAGGAATTTGTGGGGCACACAATTCAATCCAGAACACCTTTCCAGAGTAAAGCCCCCTGCTCGGATTTCACCTTTCCAGATGTTCGTACGTGTCCCCCCTCAATCTTGGTGATGCTGTAGATGTGGCTTTGGCTTCCCCTTCGTGCTTTCTTATCCCTCTCCCCACCCCCCACTCCCCACTCCCCACCCCCACCCCCAACACCCGCACACACATAAGCCTTTGGACAGACACGTAGAACAAATGGCCAAAGACAGACAGACAGAAGGGAGTAGCAGTGGGACAGAATAGACAAGGCTAGGAGTGCTGGGCAGGCAGACTTAACCAGGGACCACCTTGGACTCCTGACAGGGATGCACACATAGGCATGACAGCCCCGAGGCCCACCGAGAGCCCAGATGCAGGCACACTGAGGCCCCAGGAACCTACCTCCTGGGCGCTCATTCCAGGGTAGAGACCACTCTGGACTATTGGAGAAGGAAATGCTGTCATTGACCTACTTGAGGGCTTCCCTTGGGCCTGAGCCCCATCGTCCCCTTCATAGTCTCAGTCTCAGCAGCCCTCCCAGCCTAGATCCGAGCCAGCCCTCCACACTTCCTCCTCGTTCCTCCTAAGAGGCATGGCCTCCCCGCTGCCCCTTGGCCTCCCAGGCCTCTCCCAGGTGTCCCTGACTTTGAGGATCTCCAGTTGGCCTGGAGCCGCAGGATTCTGGCCCTCACCTTCTCCGGTGCCCCCGAGATGCGGAAGTCGCTGCTGAACAGGACGGGGGGGTTGTCCCCCGCAGAGAAGCTGGGGCTCTCTGTCACGTTCTTCCTGTTGGGCAGGAGACGCGAGCCCCGGTGGAACTCCCAGGTCTCCCTCCCCCTCCCTTTCTATACCTCATCTTCCTTAGGAATTTGGCCCAGGGGACCAGAGTTTGATCCCACGCATCTCTCTAAGATGGGGTAGACAGCCTCTTCAAGGGCCAGCCCTTCCTGTCCGCCACTGTCCATCCCTCCCCCTGTTCTGTGGCCCCTGGTCTCGGCCACCCTTCAGAACCCCGCCTGGCTTCTCCGGGTTCTCTGCATTTGCTCGGGGTCTGCAGCAGGGAGAGTAACTCCTCGTCACAGAGCCACAAGGAAGAAAACAGCAGCACAGTGGTGGCAGGTGCGTGTGATTTGGGCTGGGGAGCATTTGTGTAGCCACAGATGTCTGGTCCTTCTGGAACCACCTGGGACCGACGCTGTGGCTACAAGCCAGGGGAAGCTGGCTTTGCCATCACACCTCTTGGAAGGCAGGAGGGCAGAGCGGAGCAACGGGAAAGGACTGGTGGGAAGTGCTCGGCTTGGGCACTGGCACATGCTGATCTGTAGTGGCTCAGGGAAGCAGGACTCCTTTCTCCTCCATCCCGCGGAGCATCTTCAGACAGAATCCAACCTCCCCCCTGCACAGGGCTGCCCTCCCTTGCCTTGCCCACAGCCTCCCTCCCTACCATGGGCGTCCTTCCCCTCCCCCAGGCCGGCCCCCGCGGGCACTCACTTTCGGCGCGTCTGAGTAATGTAGCAGACGATGGCAATCAGGATGGCGAAGGCAACCACGGCTCCCACGGGCCCAATCTTGGCCCACATCAGGCGGTCTGAGGACAGAGAGAACCGGGGACTCAGGCTGCCGGAGGGAGGGAGCACGCCTGGTTCTTAGGAGACGGATGGGGACATCAGCGACAGTGAAAAGTGTCTGTGTAGCTGGCGCATCCTTCCCTGACTGACTCGCCTGGAGGGTCTGGGAGGGCCCGGGACCGTCTAGGCAAACTCAGGGCGGCCTCTCCTTCCTGCCCAGAGCGACCGCTTTACATATGACCCACCTTCGTAGCCTGACCCAGGCTCGGTGGCTGATGGTCAGTCAGCCTTGGGGAGCGGAGCCTGGGTCCAGGAGGAACCCCCTCTGCCCCTGTGGCTCCCAGCCCCAGACCCGGCCACTCACGGGCTCCCTGGAAGGGCAGCTCCAGGCTCTTGGTGCCGTAGAGGTTGCGGGAGGTGCAGATGACCCGCGGCGGGGCCTGGGCCTGTCCCCGCAGCGTGAGGATGCTGGTGAGCAGGAGGCCACTGCGCTCCGAGTACACGAACTCCCGCTCCGTCTCGTTCACTGTCACGTTGCGCGAAGGCAGCTCGAAGGCCACGGCGGGCTCCGGGTTGGACTTCACCACGCACAGGCACTGCACGGTGTCCCGGGCCGCCGCGCAGTGGGACTCCAGGAGGATCACAGGAGCAACTGCAGGGGCGAAATGGGACTGAGAGGGCGGGAGACCGCCAGAAGCCAGGACTCCCTGGCTGAGGGCCAGAGCCAGCATATATGGAGGCGAGCTGCGTTTTCTCCTTCACACCACCCCTTTCCGAGTCTAACTTTGTCGCCTTTACAAAACATAAATCACATCGCAGTGCTCCCCGCTCAAACCTATCCTCCAATTGCTCTGTGTCACTTAGAATAAAACCCAACTCATTCGCCTTGGCCTGCAAGACCCTGCGGGACCGAGCCGCACTCTGACCTCCGTGTCTTACCCTTTAAGGCACATCCCTTCCCCTCACACCAGCCTCCTTGCGTTTCTTGCGTTTATAGAGCTGTCTCCCACCCAGGGATTTTGGTTCTCCCTCAGCCTGGAACAGTCCTGAAGGCACCTTCCCAACTCACTTCTTCCCTCCGTGAAGGTTCAACGCAGACCACTTGGATACTCTCTCCTTCTACCACCTGCTTCACTGACATCACTCCAGTCCCAGCACGCATTCCTACCCAGGTTACATATTGACACGGCTTGTCTCTTTCTCCATCAAGACGAGCTCTTGCTCTGTCTCGCTCTGTCACCAACACTCCAATCATGTCTCTCATGAGCAGAGCTCTGGGAAGACTGATGGGGTGGCCTGTTGAGTTCTGCCGCTCCCCTTTCAGGCCATCCTGCAGATGCCCCTGCTGGCTCTCCAGAGCCCCCTTGCATTCTAACCCTCCCTCACGAGAGACCCAGCACCACCCTCCACCCAAGATGCTGTTGAGCTTTGCTGTACAGCCATTTGTATTTTTTAACGTGGTACAGGTATGATGATTTTCTTTCATTTTCCAAAATATGAAATTATCATCGAAATTTGAATGCTGCTTTTTAAAACTATGTTCTTGTTCCCTCCTAGAGAGTCGAGCACCCCCTCTGCTCACCACAGCCTGAGTTCTGGTCCTCAGTTCTGACCAAAACCCACGTACACATGGGCCAAGGACCCTCAGCTCGCCAACCCCACTTAACTAGTATTTTCAGTTTCCGACAAAAGGAAATGCAGGTGACAGTGTTGGGCCAGAAAGTCATGTGAACAGATGTATACATAATAGAGATGATTCTCATCAGAAGCTCAATGCATAGTATCTAAGACTAGTAAAGCAAAAGTTGAATACCCCCGATTCTGCTTAGGCAGGCATATACGGTGCTTGCTGTAGTGTTAACGAATTAACGCACTACAAAATAAACCAATAATGACAAACCTGAACGGACAATTAAATTTTTAAAAAACTCTTTTGTTCAGGACTGCACCAGTGACAATGTCTGCCCAAGATGCTGCGGGAACACTGGCACCCTGCCTGCCTGTGCTTAGCATTTCCAAAGCTTTGCAGGCAGCAGGGGACACCCCAATTGACACTAGACAAACCCCAAGTGGCCCTCTACTGGCTGGTGGCCTCAATCAGGCCCTCAGCATCCGTGGGCCTCCAAGATGGATTCTCATTTATGCAAACAGAGGATATCTACAGGAACTCTGAAGATAGGCACATGATTGTGCTGTAAAGACAAATGAACATCCGCCTGAGGACTAAAGATTATAAAAATAGAACCATTCCAGCAGAGGGAGCATGTGAGCAAAGCCTTAGCTTCAGAATGCAGGGCGGATAGCCAGCCTGTCGTCCAAAGGAAAGATGAGTGGGAACCGGTGAGGCTATCTAAGACTTAAGGAAAGTACAGGAAGTGTCAGATGCTGCGGAAGATCGCCATTGCTTCTGTAGCTTCATATCCAACTCTGGAGTAAGATAGTCTTATCACGCTCATTTCTCAGAGGAAATGACTTAGGCTCAGAAAAAGGGAAGTCTCTTGTCTAAGATGGTGCAGTAAGACAGAGAGCTGGCATATAGACTCAGGTGGTTCAGCTCTCAGGTACTTGACACCAGTAACATTTCAGTTTTCTTCTCTTAAACTGGTTTGGGGTAAAGAGTCCCCTCTCGCAGTGACATTGTTGTGAGAATAAATTTGCCAATATAGGCAAAGAGCTCAGACTTGTTGCTTGCATATTGCCAAAGTTCTGTAAGGGTGAGAGCCTCCTGCAGTCGCCAAGCAATGCTGGGTTCTGGGTGGGCAGGTAAGGCTGGGGGTCCTGCACAAACTGGGCACCCACCATTGCCAGTGAGCTCTAAAGCCAGGTGCAGGGGACAGAGACTTCCTGGCTGAGGCTGCACTCCCAGAGGGAAAGCACCAGGACACGGGCTTGGAGACGCCCAGGAGCTTAGCGGGGGGAGGGGGAATGTTTGTTTGTTCGTTTGTTTTTTTCTTTTCACATTTCTTTCTTCTGATTTATTTGTTTTTAATCCAGGTTAAGTGAGTCCTTGGGTGCTAAGACCTGCAGGGGAGGTGAAGCAGCCAAGATTTAACCGCTGGGGCAGACAAGAGTTCAGGAGAATCTTGGCTCTGACCAACCTTCCTGGCTGCATGAGCTCGGGGGAATTCTGACCTGCATTGTACTTAGTAAGGACTGATGATAACACACACCTGCTTCACAGGGCCACCAGGAGGACTCAGCAGAGCCACACCTGTAGAGGATGGAATCGTGACCTGGAATAGGCCCTTTATGGCCAGTTGCTGCAACTACTCTTACCATGTAGGAGGGTGGGCGAGTGACTGACAACGTACATGAGATGGTGTTGTATGTATGTATGTTCGGTGGGTTCTGATTCTTAAACTTAAGGACCACTGGCTTGAGGTGTGACAGAAAAGAGGGTGCATCAGAAGAGGGAAGCTGGGCCCAAAGGACACACATGGAGAAGACAGTCACACAAAGCCCATATACATGGTGACCGCATTGGATGCTGCGAGTGACCAGAGATTGAAAGGAAAGTAGCCAAAGATGAAAGGTCAGCAAAGGAGTGGATGGCCATGGCATTGCACCCCAGGAGAAGACGGCACCCCAGGAATGAGCTATAGCTACAAGGTACTGATTATCACCACATATGCAGAATATCCCGTATGGACTGTGCTCAGTATCTTCCGGCAGACTCGTGTGGGGGGCTCATTGTAAGTGAAGTAATTGAGGTTGAGAGGAGTGAAGTTTGGAGGCTAGCGCCAGAGGTCAGGTCAGAGCTGAGAAGGAAGCAGAAGAAATGAAAATATGGAGGTGACATGCCAGAGAGAGAGTTGCTGAAGTGGGAGGGGGTGGGGGCGGGGGGTCAAAACTGTGACTTGGGAGCTACACCCCAGAATGGTGGCCAGGTGGGCGTTGGTGTGTTAGTGGTGCCATTCAGAGAGAGGGTGCTTGGAGAGGCACCAGCTAGCAGTGGAACACTGAGTTTCATTTCCAAGGCAGTTAGCTTTGTGTGTGCCTCCAGCTCATCTCTCTGGCTTACATCTCTTTGCAAGCGTGGTGTCTTCTTGGTGCCATGCCCCACCTCTCACAGAGCCACACAGCCCTTTGCACATAACCACCGCTAGACCACCCGTTGTATTCGGATGTAACAATGCAGGATGAGGTACGCTTTGGGCGCCACAGAAGAATGGAACCAAACTGCCGGGATTTGAATCTTAAAATTCTGCCATTTCCTCGTTGTGTGACCTTGGGCAAGTGGCATAACCTCTCTGGGCCTCAGCTTCTCTCTCTAGAAACCAAGGACAGGAATGGAACCCACCTCAGAGGGATGTCTTAAGGATGAAATGAGTGGGTCCCTACACATAGCTTCCAATGATGCCCAGTATGTAGGGATGCTCCACAAGGGTTAGATATCATGGTTACTATTTTAAAGGTGCAGCAGCCACAGGATACAGTCTCCCTGATTAGAGAAGCACACTCCAGGACGTGGAGACAAGTGTTCTCAGGTAGGACTGGTATTTTCTTGCTATGGATTCCACTCTCCTGCCTTCCCCATCCTTACCTGCTAGTGCAACATTAACTCTCGGTTGGGATATGTGGGTACCTCCAGTTACCCAGATGTCCCTATTGAACCATCTACCTCAGGTGGACGGGAGACACAAGTCAAGCCACCTCTCAGCAGGACGGGGATGGGAGGGGCCGTACTCACACTCCACGGAGAGGTTGAAGGCGGTGGCCCTCTGACCATACTGGTTCTCGGCCACACACCAGTACTCTCCATCATCCTCGGGCGTGACCGCCGGCAGCTCCAGCTGCAGTTCACTCTCGTAGATGACCGTAGCCAGGATCTGCTTCTCTTTGAAGATGGTGAGAATAGGGTCTGGGTTGCTCTGTGTGGAGCACAAGATGGAGACCGTCTCCCCCTCCACAGCCACCATTGTCATGTTCACCGTTGGCTTCCGGGGTGCATCTGTGGGGGGACAGAACAGGGGATGATGGTCAGATGCCAGGAAGTACCTCTTCTGCCATCAACTTCCACCCCCACATGTGACCCATACACCCCAATCCAAGCACAGCAGCTCAGGATGGCTCAGGGAACCCCAGGCAGGCCTGGCTGTCCTGTTTACAAAACAGGAGCTCTGCGGCCGGAATGCTTGTCTGCTCCCTCCAGCTGTGTGTGGACCCATGTCTGAACCTTTGTGGGCCTCATCTTTCCTTATCTGGAAAATGGGCTTAATAACAGTTCTAACTCCACAGGGCTGACTGAGAACTCAAGTGACAGGCACTGTTCCAGCCTGAACGCGGTGGAGGAAGACCCCTGCCCATGTGGGGAGTGGCCATGTAAGTGAATAAAATGGGTCATTGGTAATGTGGGGTAAGTGCCTTGGAGAGAAATAGAGGGAGGGGTGGGAAGTTAGGACGGTTACTGTTTTAACTAGGCTTCAGTGAGAGGAGAAGGAGGTGGGAGGAGCCAGCCTCTGGGACGCCTGGGGGAAGAACGTTTGTGTAAAGTAGTCAGAAACTGCTGAGTAAATGTTGGCTATAGCTGTCATTATTATTATCCACAGTGCTGGCAGGTTGCCCCAATCAGTATTTGTGAATGAAAAATGAATGAATGACCTCTCCTGGGTTCCTAGCTAAGAATCCTGTCCGATTAGCCCCCTCCTCTGGGGCTCCGTAATCTACAGGTGCACACAATGGGCTGGGTCAGGCCTGGGGTCCCCCCCTACCCTCCCATTAGAACTGCAATGGGATTCACTTAAAATCCAGGCCCTGCTCTAATCCCAGGTCAGCCAGGCTGCCCCCCAGGAAATGGGATAAAACCAGCTTTCCTGGGTGACAGAGGCCACATCCATCTTCTGCCCCTGTCCTAGGCCTGAAAGTGGTGCAGAGCAGCTGTTCACTAGGTATTTGTGCAAAGAATGAGGGCATGAATGAATGCCTTGACCCCCAGCCCTCCTCTCCATCTTCCCTGAACCACAGTTCTGTTCCTGATGGCCCAGCCCCGCCATGGGCAGGGCTCCTGTCCCCCAGTCCCTTAATCCGCAGGCCAGTGCCAAGCAAGTCCGCGGGGCGGCCACTCACACATGACACTGAGCCCCACGGTGCGGTTGTCCTGGCCGTAGGAGTTCTCTGCGAGGCAGGCGTAGACGCCGTCCTCCCCGGCGGTCACTTCGTCCAGCTCCAGGAACAGGCTCTCGGCCACGGCCTCCTGCAGCACCGTGCCGTCCCGCATCCAGGTCAGCAGCGGTGGCGGGTTGCTGTCTGCCCCGCAGAGCAGGCCGACGTGGGTCCCCTCGATGGCCTCCACGGAGGCGTTCATTTCCACAATCACAGGGGGATCTGCGGCCAACAGCACAGTGAGATCGGAGGCAGGTGCCTCGGGCCCCGCCTCCCACCCCAGCCCCGGATGGCACCCGGGCTCACACTTGACGTCCAGACTGGCGTAGCCCTCGAACTGCAGGCTGGTGTTGGGGAAGGAGGCCTGGCAGCCCAGCCGAAGGCCATTGGCCTCCCTCGTGGGCACGAAGTGCAGCAGCGACACCTGCACCCACGTGCCTTCATCCTCGCGTAGCCGACCCAGCACGGCCGGTTCCCCCAGGCCATCGTGGCCCAGCCAGCTCAGCTCCGGGCGCAGCTCTGGGCAGTTGTCAGGCACCAGGCAGCTGACCTCCACTTCCTTGCCTGCCACCACTTCCAGGGGGACCACAATGTTGGGGGTGTCTACATGGGCAGGGAGAAGGAGGATGGCGGGAGCAGACATCCCCACCTTGACCAGCTCCAATCCTGGTACCCGGTTCCCTCCCCTGGGATACAGAATCCCCTAAAACGTTCCGTCCGCCCAATTCCCTTCACCCAGAGCCCTGCACAGACCCACCCACGGTGCGATAGTAATGAAATAGCAATGTGCTGGTATGAGTCCTTCACAGCGTTGCATTTGTACTCCAGACCCCTAGCGGGAAGGTGATATCACTTCACTCATCCTGCAGTCGCAGAGACTGAAGCCACAGCGAGTAACACTGAGTTTCAAACCCTGTCACTCTGGCTTGATCACCTGTGTCATGACCCTACAACACATTCCTGAAGCCTGTCTCCTCCCCACACTTGATTTGGTTTTCTTCTGTGTGCGTGTGTGTGCGTGCATGTGTGTGTGCGTGCATGTGTGTGTGTGTGTGTGTGTGTGGAGTCTCTCTGCATCAGGCCTGCCATCTAGCTCTTCTCACAGACTCACTGCTAGCCGCACCCCAAGAGCCCCGGGCAGTAGGGCTTCTCAGGCACTTGGCAGTAGGAATGTCTGCAATCAAGCAGTGCGCCCTGCTCTGACGGTCAAATCCGGCCCAGAGCTGCATTTTCTGTGCTTACATCTACCTGGGAATTAAAACTTTTATCTGTCTGAACCAGCAGCTGGTGCTGAGGAATTAAGAGATCACAGGAAACACACAGTTCTGGTTGCCCAGCGTGGTGAGCGGGGCTGGTGCCATGTGCCAGGCACGTCTCTGAGCATTTGACAAGCGCTCATTCACCGAGCTTCCGTGCTGCCCCTGCCCCCCTTGCGAAAGAGGAAGCCAAGGCTCAGAGAAGGTAGGTAACTTTCGCACAGTTGCCCAGGGAGCGATCAAGGGACCTTAGCTCCGTCTTCCCCTCCCCCTTCCCTTTGAGGGCCACGAGACTGCTTGGGGCCCCACTTTGCTCATTTCTGTCACCTGCCTGGTCCGTGTGGGCACCGGCTTCGCATCTCCCAGCCTAACAAACAAGTCCCTGGGTCTCTACTGGGGAGAACTCCCCGCTACACCCCTGCCTGCCCCAGGGATGCCCCTGCCCCGCCGCGGTGCAGCCCCGGGGACTCACTGATGATGTCCAGGACGCTGTGTTCGGAGAAGGTGTACTGGTTGTAGCCCCCTAGGTCCCCGCGGAAGTAGTACTTGCCACCGAGCTCGGGGCTGAGGCTGCTGAGCAGGAGGGTGCAGTTGCGCAGGCCCAGGTCCCCCAGGAGGCGGCTGCGGCCCTGGAAGCTCTCGTGGACAACTTGGGTGCGCGACTTGAAGACCACGGGGGGGTAGTTCTTCGGGTAGGGGCTGTTGAAGTACCAGACGCCATGCACAACGGCAGGCCGCAGCTCGTCAGGGAAGTCAAAGCGGCAGGGGATGGAGACGCAGGTGCCCTCGAAGGCCGAGATGGACGAGGGCATCCAGGCACCCCAGTGACCCCCTCGAGAGGCTGTGGGTGAGTAGGACTGCTGAGGCCAAGGGACGTGTCCTGACCGGATCGCCTGCTCCCGTGCTCATCACCGGCCCCCGGCCTGAGGGAGCCAGGGGCCCACAGAAACGAGCCCAGCCTGCTTGGGGCCAAGGCCCTGGAATCCCCAGCCACCCCCTTCCCCGGCATTACCTGCAATCATAATCCAGAACAGGGGCAGTGCCGTGAGGAAGATCATTTTGTACAGAGTGCGATGACGGCTGGAGGAGGGACAGGAGGGGTTAAGGGTTAGACAGTGCTTCTCAACCTTTCTAATGCTGCGACCATTTCATACAGTTCCTCGTGTTGTGGTGAATCGTAAATATCTGTGTTTTCCGGTGGTCTTAGGCGACCCTGCTAGTGGTTCTCAACCTGTGGGTCACTGCTGTAGAGCCTAAGACCATCAGAAAACAGGTCACGACCCACAGGTTGAGAACCGCTGGGTTAGGGTAAGGCTTCAGGAGGGGGCTTGTTCAGACGTAGCCAGTGCTGCTATTAATATTTATAATTACAAACATTTCTATGGCATTGACCAAGTACCAGTTACCAGTCCTCAGTGCTTTACTCTGCTACAGTATATTAATTCATGCCATCTCTTTGAGGCAGGTGCAATTATTACCCTCATTTTAAACTGAGTTCCAGAGAGGTTCAGTAACCGGTCCACAGCTGGTAAGCATCGACTAGGACAAGCCCTATCTTCCCGGCTCCAGGTGTGCAGACTTAACCCCCAGCTGTCCGGTCTCTGTGTGGTTGTAAGGTGCCGACCGTGATTTTCAGCACCACGGTGCCCCTGGGGACCCTCAGGAAGTGATGACGGAGCCGAGCTGGAAGCAGGAAGGAAGGGGAGCCCGGAGGAAGGCACCTGGCCCCTCACCTCAGTCTCCCTGAGTTAGGGGTGTCTTCTGGTCCCACTTGAAGATGTCAGCCCGCCAACCTAGAATGAGAGTCAGACAGGTGCAAGGGGGCAGGAGCCTGAGCACCCCTGTCCCCTCAGCATCCGCTAGGCCAGTGGTTCTCAACCTTCCTAATGCCGCGACCCTTTAAGACAGCTCCTCACGTGGTGGTGACCCCCAACCATAAAATGATTTCCGTTGCTACTTCATCACTGTAATCTTGCTACTGTTATGAACTGTATTTTCATTGTTACAAATTTAACACAATTAACGCATAGGGATTAATCACAACAACAATATGTAATTATATATTGTGAAATATTTATTTCTAATTACAAATAAATGAAATTTTGTTTTGAATCGTGGTGTAGCATGGGTGACAGTCTTTAATATGACAACAGTAAACTACATTGCTACATTTTGCTACACCGAGGAGCGGTGTGTTGGTTCCTAAGACCATGGGAAATAGGTGTTTTCCAATAGTCTTAGGCGACCCCTGTGAAAGGGTCATTCGACCCCAAAAGGGGTCGCGACCCACAGGTTGAGAACCACTGCGCTAGGCGTTGCTGCCTGTCGTAAGGCTGCCTGCCTGTGGATGCTTGGGCCCCTCCCACACAGCCTAGCAGCTACTCTCTCTCCATAGGGTCACTCCCTACCCCACCAAACTGCCAAGAAGAGCTGTGGGGAAGGAAAGGAGAGTGACAGAGCCTTGTGGGGGTGAAGGGGCTGAGGTGAGTGGGGGGAGCCCTGGGCTGGTAGGCAGAGACTCAGAGCCATCAATGACTGGGTTTCACAGCATCAGCATTCCCGACATGCCGTGTGAATTCCTGCCGCCCGCTCCCACCCCACAGACGGCCCCTGCCGTCCCCACCCTCAGCAGAGGCCAGTACCCAGCACAAAAGAGCCCTGTTCCCTCACGGGGAGGGTGAGGCATCTTGGGGGACTCCTGGGGTAGGTGGGGTGAGAGAAGAGACACACTCCTGGCTGGGCTGTATGGGGGGCCAGGAAGGACCAGGGGTGGGGAGGTCAGGAGACCCTCCTGGCTGCTCTGCAGGTCCCCTCAGGGTTGGAGACAGGGTCTCCAAGTGGCTGCCTTTCCAGGCCTTCGTCACCCTCTTCCCACAGACAGATGCATACACAGCCAGACACATACAAATGCTGCTATGAAATAGGATAGATCTAGACCCAGCCAGGAGCAGGCTTGTACCACAGATACTCATGTGGACATCTATCTGGTCAGGACCCTACAGTGTGAACAGGCACTGAGACCCCTGTGCCCGCAGACTGTGCTGGCACCCACAGTCACAGACGCACACCTGCACTGACATTGGCACCACATTCAGGCATGCACCACATTCGGAACCTGCCTGCATGCCACGCTTACAAAGACACACGGCTGCACACCCACACTGGCGTGTAGCTAGGACAGACCTATACTGATGAACACAGGCAGATGATGGCCGTGATTGTGACTCTCCAGGACCACAGTGCATAAACATGCACAGCACAGCTGTCGTAGTGAAATTCACAGGAGCAGTGAGCTTTAGGAAGAGCAGGTCTAAAAAAATTTGGGGTGGGGTGTAATGAAAAAAGGTTGACAAACACTGATGTAAATTCAGACCCACCCAGGGTGGTACACACACACACACACACACACACACACACACACACACACACACCCCTTGCTGTGCTCCCAGGTGCTGGAACTTGCTCACTCAAAGCCACTGCCTCACCGCCTCCCAGAGGGCAGGAGGCAGGTACCTAATCACCGGGGCATCAGTCAGCCCTTCACCCAGCCCTAGGCCATTTCCTCCACCTCTGCCCCAACCTTAGAAGCCCCACGGCCGCTGATCCTGCGGACCCTTCACCGCAGGGTGCTGAGCAGAGCCCTTCCTTCTTTCTCTGTAGTTTTTCCCAAAGCCCTGTCACCGTCCTGCCATGGTCCCAGCTCACCCCCAAGTCCCCAGGGGCACCCTCCTCATCCTAAATTAGTGGCAGTTCACAGTGACCATCCTCACCTTGCACACACCTCGGGTGCCCCTGCTTCACCCTCCCAGTCATGGCCCTCTGCGCCCACCCTGTTCCCAGCCCCTCCTGGCTGCTGCGTACTCACCAGGATGCTCCTGTGTCTGCACCCTCTGCTCCTCACGCCTGCTTACAGTCCCCTGGCCTCCCAGGGTCTAGGCCCCCACTTGCCGGCCCCTCCTCCCGCACCCCCCCCCCACCGTGGGTGCCAGGGACCGCCTGCCTCCAGGGCCCAGCTCCTCCCTGTCCCCGGGGGAGAGGGGCACAAAGGGGCCCTTGTCACCACTGCTCCATTGGGCAGCCTGATGCCTGGGTTCTACTAGCTCCTCTCTGGAGGGAATGGGGTGCCGGGGGGGGGGGGGTCGCTACCTCACTTGCTCCCCTCTCCTGCATTGCTGTGCACCCTGGTTTGGAATCTCTGGGAGGGCATTCTAGTATCTCAGACAGAAACAGAGGGCATTGTCCTCAGCATCCAGGGAATCTTGGTGGCAATGACAGGTACAGCCCTGGTCATGAGAAGCAAGGGCCAGTGTGGGCGGGAGAGGAGACAGGACCTTGCCCTTCTGGGCTTCAGTGTGGCCTCCCCCCTCCCTTACAGTCACTTCCCTGGTCACAGTCGGTGCCTGCATCCTGGTCTATTTTTTTCCAGGCTCTTCTTGTCATTGAAAATGACCTTAGTTATTGACTGTCTCCCCTCATGAGCACATGACCTCCAGGAGGATGAGGGCTTTGCCTGCTTGTTCCTGCTTGTAGCACGGCTCCTGGTGCAGCTAAGCTTTGTAAGTGCAGGGTGGATGCATGCATGTACCGTCAGATACCTCTGACCGGAGGCCTTTACCCTGATCCCTTCCTCCTGAAAAGCTCCTCTACCTCGCCCCTCGCCCATTCTGCCCCGGCCAAAGCCACGGAGTGGATGCCACTTCCTCTGGAGCCGCCTGCCTTCTCACCAAGCCAACGTCCCTCACTTAAATGTGACTGTCCCTCCACAGCCCTCAGCACATCTGCTCATCTGCACTATCAGCTCCTTCCCCGTCAGGCAGGGCCTTCCAGAGGGAAGGGTTTCTGTCTTACTCCCCTCGCACAGAGCTCCAAGGGTATTTGCTGAGGGCTGTGCTGATCCTGAGCAGATTCCGTGTGACCCTCCTGCCATCCAAAGCCTTCCATTGGCATGGTCTTTGCAAAGTGGCGGTGGGAGCGGGCAGTGGTTTGGTCAGTGCAGGAGTGTTTTGACTGTGAGCTGCTCGGTCACACTGGGTCATCTTCTGTGGGGAAGGAGGGACTGTCCTTCTCCCAAGGGAGAAACTGGGTGGATGGGGGCCGAGGGGCGGGAAATCCCTCAGACCGGGAATTGAAGAGTGAGAGAAGGCTGGATGGAGGGGGAAGGAGAGTCCCATCCCCACATCAGGCTTTATGATGTCAGACTCTGCCCGTGCCTTTCCCAGTCAGGGACAAAGGCCCTTTGAGAGCGGGGTGGGGCCTGACCGCCTGGGTCCTGGAGAAGAGATGGGCCTGGTGCCCGGTCTTTGGGGGAGGACGCCGTGACCTGGGATACTCATGTTACAGCCTTCAGTGTCAGGGCCAGCGCCCTTGGTTCATGTGCCTGTGCTGTTTAGGGGTCCATCCTTCTGGGTGTGAACTGAAGGGTGTCCCATGACAGCACTGGCAACTGTCACCGACATCTGAAAACTCTGGTGTCCAGAACACAGGACGGGGGGCCGGAGGGCATAGGCCTGCCTAAAGGGGAGCGGCGCCCCTCACATCCAGCCCCCAGCTCGCCAGATCACAGGTCCTTCCCCTCAAGGCAGATGACAGTTTGCTAGGGACACTGTGACAAAGTGCCACAAGCGAATGGCTTAGAAAGCGGACTCTCTCACTGCGGGAGGCTAGAAGTGGGAAGTCAGCATTTTGGCACTGTACCTTCCGAGGGCTGGGGGGCAGGAGCGGTCCCCCCCCATCAGGCCTCCTCTGGGCTCACAGATGGCCACCCTCATGTTCACCAGGCGTTCTCCGGGGCGAAGGCTCTGTGTCCAAATACCCCTTTTATCGGACACCAGTCCTCCTGGGTTGGAACCTACCCTACCTAATGACCTCATTTAACTTAATAACCTCTACAGACCCTCTCTCCAAATAAGGTCACAATCTGAGGTACTGGGATTTAAAACTTCAACTTGTATGCTTGAAGGAGACACAGTTTAGCCCATATCATCAGTTTAGACTTTTATGTGCCATACCTTGCTTTTTAGGTATTAGCCCAATTGTATCTAAAAACACTGTGCAGTGCAAGCCAAACTCAACTCAGGGCAGACCAAGCCCTCAGGCCCACTGGTTTAAAGCTCTCTTGAGTGAAAGCTGGTTCAGCCAAGAGGCCCTTGCTACCGTCAGCCAGAACTGTCAGCTTTGTATCAGGAGTCTTCCGAGTGTACCCACCCCACCCCACACACACACCCCGCCTGACAGTAGCATCAGTGTGGCCTGGAAGCTTATTAGAAATGCAAGTTCCATAGCCTCATCCCAGCCCTGCAGAGTCTGCGCCTCTGGCAATCTGTCCCCAGCAGGATTCTGGTGCCCGCTGAAACTGGAGCCCCTCTGCCTCTCTCTGGGACCACCGGAGAACTTAAGATGAGCAGAGTACTCAGTGTCATTCAATGTATTTAGTCATTTCAGGTTCCCCACCTCCCAGGCATTTATTGAGGGGGTCCGAGAGTCCTCTTCCTTCCCCTTTATACTGATGAGGCATTTGAGTTTCCAAAACCAATTCACTCATTCCTTTGCTGAGCTGCTCAACAGCCCAATCAGCTGAGCACTGCAGGGACACTTCTGTCCTTTCACACATGAGGAGGTGGGACTTGGGGGGAGGGGGAGAGAAGATGCCTGCTTCATCATGCAGCAAAGAGGAGGCCAGGCTCTCCCGCTTGCCCTCCCTCCCGCTCCTTAGTCTTGGTTCAGGAAATCCTCAGAGGAGCCTCTCATGACTTTGAAAACAGAAGTTTGTGGGTTACCAGACTGATCCAGCTCCCAACTGGGTTTAGTTTAGCTTCCAGAGTGTTGATTTAAAAAAATCAAATTCCTTTAATCATTTGCCAAATTTTAAACTTTCTCTTGGAAAGAAGCTCCAGCCATGTCTGGCCTGCCTTTGAGCATTGCAGCCATCACAGGGAGCCACCACTATCTTTTTCACCAAGCTCCCTTGCACCCTCGACACACAACCCGCATATCCCACTGAGTACGACGTTACAAGACAGCAGCCAGGCAGGGCTCTGGCATAGGCCTTTGGCAAGGAGAAAGGCAACACTCAGGTTTGGAAAATAAAAGCTAGAATGGTCATTTTATTCCAAAACCATTTACCAAGGGCTAGAGGGAGGCAGGAATAAATAAAGGAGGGAGAGGAGGGCAGGGAGGCTCTACGTTTTGCAGCAGATTCCACATCTTGATGGATAACAGCAGCCACAGCAGAAGATGCAGATGGGGAAGTGAGTGTCTCGCCTCCTCCGCCTCTGCAGCCCAGGCTGTGGGAAGGAAGGGAGAGTGAGCAGGCGTAGACTCCGGTAAGGCTGTGAGGCTCTGAAAGGAGGCCCAGGTGGTCTCACCATCAAGCCAGCTGTGGCTCCCGCTGTATCCGGGGTCTGGAGGTCTGCAAGCTGTGTTGTCTGTGAAAGCAGAAGGGAATGCTAAGGATGGCAGGGGCCCGGCAGAGCTGCATTTGCCGCACCAACCCCTTCTTCCCTGGAGGCGTGCCCAGTGCTCGGCTGGCAGCCTTGCTTTCTGGCCTTCCTCACCTTCCCAGAGGCCATCTCCTTCCCACAGGCACCCAGGCTCCTGCTCTCTCCACGCTGCTGCTCCTCTTCGGGACGTCGCCCTCCCGGCCTGGATGCCATCCCTCATCCATAAAAAAAAGTGCCTCCACCTTGCCCCTACAATCCGTTCCTCACACATATCCGTCGTGTTATAGCTTTACCCATTAGAAAAGCCTGCATGCTCTTCCTGCCCTTGGAGGAACATCAGGGTTTGCATGATTGCCCATAAGACTCAGCATGTCCACTCCTCAATCTCAGCTCCCAGCACCACCACCCACTTCCTACAGCCTCTGATTATCAAGTACGCCATGCTTCCCCCACCGCGGGTCTTCGCTTGCCGTCCCCATCTCACCCTTCAAGTCGTAGGCCAAATACCGTTTTCTCACAAAACACTCATGCTTGACTGCCAGCTCTTGATCTCACCTACCCCTCCCTCATCCCTCACCACCATGGTCACTTTACTACAATTTTTTTTGTTAAATGTGAGTAGCATTTACTAAATACCATGATCTTTTGTTTTTTGACTAATTTCCCTGACCAGACTGTAAGCACCATAAGAGCAAAAATCGTCTCTCATCTCCCTTGTTCATTGCTTGATCCCGTTTAGAATAAGACTTTACAGTCACTCAGTAAATGTGGAATTAGTTTGGGACCCGCAGTCCCTGACACTCAGACCGTCTCTGTACTTCAGGCAGCTGCCCCTCCCCGTCTGCCCTGTCCTGCCGTCTCCATCTCCCCTCAACAGTCCCCTCGGAGGGCTTGGCTCTCCCGTGCGGCTGCCCGCTGGGCTCAGGCCCAGGGGGCTCTCACCTGGTGCAGAGCTGAGGCACTGGCCAGGCTGGCCAGGAGGAGGAACAGGAGACAGGCAGCCTGGATCCGCACATTCAGTGCCATTGTGCCCTCTTGCTGGTGTCCTGCTGTTAGGTCTAGGCCAGCTCTGGTGTGTGGGCACAGTTACAGTCGCTTTTATGGGGCCAGAGTGCTAAGCCCCCTCCCCTCTGTCCTAACTCATTTCCAAGAAGGTAGTGGCGCCGAAAAGGCGGGAGATAAGCGGGAACAGAGTGACAGGGAACAGGGTTGTGTCAACCTCAGCTAGCAGAGGTGTGTACAGGGGGTGGGGCAGATGGGGCCACAGACACAGGCCTCTAGCCAGTCACCTGGGAAACACTTTCCCTAACGTGACATCACCTTGTTGATCTCAGAAAAAATTCCCTTTTGCCACAGAGACTGAACAGGTCGATCAGCGGGAGCAAGGTGTCCTCGTTCCCCACCCTTCCCTGACCTCCTCATTCACATGGGGGTGGCTGTCACTTACCGCGGTCCTTTGGGATGCCACATACCATTCCCCCAGCCTCGGGTTCTGTTCTGGAGGGAACACTGCAACAGCCAGATGCAGGAGTCTGAGCCGCACGAGCATGATCTTTTACAAGTGTCAGAACCTTAAGACGTGGCCTGTATCTGGGAAATGTTCCTGTGAACGGCGGACCACGGAAGAGCAGTAACAGTAGTGGCTGCACCTCATGTCCCAGCAGGGGTGCTGACTCACTGTGTTAACCTAGCCAGGACCGCCCGTCCTCAAAGCAGTGCCTGCTGCCCCATCCTGGGTTCTGCACTGTATTCAGGGACCTGGCTGCCTACTCAGCCATTCCCAGGGATGTGGCTTCCCAAGCGCTGTTCCCTCGGAGGAGCCCACCATGCCTACCCGGCTTGCTTTCCTCACTTGACAGGAGCGGAACTGAAGGCCAAGATGGGGCTCTACCAAGATCAGAGGCAGAGCTGGCACTTCAGAGTAGGCAACCTGACCTGAGGCCTGTGCTCTCATCACCAGGCTTTCCTGCCTTCCCCAAACACAAGTCAGTGGGCTGGGCTACACCTGGCTCATACAGGCTCAACAGAGCCACTGTGCATATCCCATCCCACCTGCACGTTCAGTGGCATCATGTTGGTATCTGGACACCAGCAACAGGGTACGTACACATCAGCCAACACTACAAACCAGGGTTGTCTTGCAGGAAAAGCTGGTCTCTTAGAACAGCGGTCACCAACCTTTCGGCCCTCACATACCACCAGTGGTCTGGTTGGTGACCACTGCCTTAGAACACCACTGGGCAGGGAGAACCACAGCTCCTGACTGTTCTGGCCACTACCTGAACCAGACGTAATGGGTACGTACACACAGCCCAGAGGACCCACAGACTTAATTCCAGATAGGATTTGGCCATTTGGGCTCTAACGCATCCATAGATCCAGTGTCATCCTTTCTGGAGCCTGGAGATGCTGCTGCCAAGGAATGAAAACTTCTTCCCTGCCCTGAACGACAGTCAAGCCCATTCAAAACAGTAAAAATGGGGACCCCTGGGAAATCAAGGCTGCTCCTTGCCATCTGCCTCCCCATTCACACCACACTAGGCTCTTCCTGCTGCACACACCCTCAAAGAGGGTCTCAAACCGAGCAATGGCCAGGAAAAGGAAACAGGGCTCTCAGTGGGAGGAAACCAGTTGGGGACATTTGGGGTGCATGAATAGTGAACTCAGCATGGTGGTGACTGGCAGGCCTATATCCTGGGAGTGGATGGAGTTGCATGGGGCTGCACGTTCAAACACAGGGAGACCCAGAAGCATCCCCCAACATCGCCTGGTGTCACTCCATCTCTGCTCAGGCCAGGTTTCATCATCAGCCAGGGGCAGGGGTCACAGCACAGGCGCCAGAGCCACAGTGCAAGGCGACAGGCTGACGGGCCAAGCCTGGCTTCCTGGCCTTCTGCCTTCCTTGGGGGTGGGGGGCTCAAGGCCAGGCCCCACCATTGGCTGGTGCAGAGGGAAGGGCTTCAGCCCAGAAAGGCAGAGCCAGGAACCAGTCCTGTTTTTAGGAAATGATGACACAGGAGACCCCAGCCTCTCCTCCAAAGACATAGGTCCTTGACCCAACCTCTCCCCAACCCCCGCACACATATACACACCTGGGGCCTCAAAGAGGATATTCACTCCTTAATTCCTCCAGCCAGCCATGGGTGCCGTGCAGTGCAGAACAGCAGGAACTGGCACAGAGCCACCAACAGCAGCTGAGGCCCTGCCCTGGTAGAGCTCTGCACAGACCCCATGACCCCTGCCCATACCTGAGAAAGACAAATACGCAAACAGACAAGGCGGGGCCACATGGGGCCAGTTTATTGCAGTTAAATACCTCTCTCTCTCTATTTTTTTGTCCATTTTTCCATAAAGAAAATGAAAACACACACACGCACACACACACATACACACACACACACACCCAAAGAGGAGCAGGAATCCAGAAACAAGAAGTGGGGGGGACATGGCCTCCCTTCTTAGGTCCAGGTCCCAGGGATGGCCCCCCACAGGCTCCCCTCCTGCCCGTAAGCACCATGTCAGTACCTCTAGAGGCCAAAAGAGGCAGCGGGATATGGCAGGGCCTCTGTCCTCCTCCCTTTTGCCTCCAGGCGAGACCACTAGAAGTGCTGGGGCTTAGTGGGGGTCAGGAAAAGGGGCAGACAGATGGGGGAGGGAGATCATTTCCACATCCAGGAGAGCAGTGTGTGTTTATCCAAAGAAATGCATTTCTTCTCCCCATTTTTTGTTAAAAATCTACTATAAAAAAAACGCAGCTGGGGGAGGGCATCTGTCCCTCTCTGTGCTAAGGGCTGGGGAAGGGGCAGCAGAGGCCCAGAGGAGGGCCCGCCGTGCGACGGGAAGGGCATCACTGCCGGTTGCTCTCGCCCACCATCTCCAGGTTGTGCTGCTGCAGCTGGGCGCGAAGCACGGCATTCTCATTCTTCAGCTCCTCAATCTGGCGGACATGAGAGGGCACAAGGGGCCGGGGATAGTGCCCTGCACCGTGGGGTCCTGGTCCGCCGCCCAATGCCCAGCCCTGGGACTCACCTGTTGCCTCAGGAGCTCATTGTCCATCTGCAGCCGTTCGGCCTCCTTGAAGGTCTCCTGCATGCGCTGGTTGGTCTGGCGCAGCTCCCGGATGTAGTCACAGGCCTTTGACAGGATCCCTCCTTTACTCTGGGGGGCAGGCAAGAGCATTAGAGGGAGCACTGCCCATTGGCCTCTGCCTACTGGCTCACCGCAGTGGTCCAGGCAGACTTTCTGGGTGGCGCCAGGGGCACTCACCGCTCCTGTCTTGCTGTTGTCTGTGTTACAATCTGGAATGATTTTTGAAAGTTGGACAATCCAGTTGTTGATCTTGTCCCTCCGCCTCCGCTCCACTGTAGGCACAATAGCAGTATCAACAGCTAGGTTTACAGCACTTTCTGTGCGCCGAGGCGATCTGCCTCCCGAGGCAGGTGCTGGCAGACCCCAGGCTGCTGAGGGAAGGCATGGGCCCTGGACAGGGTCACAGTGCTCGCAAATCTAGAGTCAAGATCTGAAGGAAGGTGGCCAGCTTCCCCGCCTGCTTCACATTGCTTCTCAAGAGAAACAAAGAAAGTCTTGCTCTCAAATACTCCATTTACCTTTAAAGCAGAACTAACCACGGGGGACAGTGGGTTCATTTTGTCTGTAATAGATTTGTGAAGGGACTCTGGTCCATTCATGCCTCTCAAGAGTACATGCCCACTGTAGCCACGCTCCCTTTTTCCATATGCAATTTCCTCATTTTAAAATTTGGGTCAACATTTTAAAATGAGGAAATTGCATATGGAAAAAGGGAGCGTGGCTACAGTGGGCATGTACTCTTGAGAGGCATGAATGGACCAGAGTCCCTTCACATGGGAACCAAGAGCCCCCACTGGTCCTCACAGCCCCTGCATTTGACTGTCCAGTCCTCAGGTTTCCCCAGAGTGCTGCGTGTCATGAGTCTTTTTCTTCATCTGTAAGTCACAGCCTGGCCACCTCTCATCCATCTAAAACCCTTCTCCAGGACCCTTTACAGCATGTCCCACATCTCCAGCACTTGTAGCTCTCAGGGGCTTGGCCTATCAGGGCATTGGGTAACCCAGGAACAACATGAACCCCATCTTGAAGACCAGGGATGGCAAGGTAATGAAAAATGCTCAGATTTGTGGTTTTGTTTTATAAAATGCCACACTCTCACAATGCCAGCTGAGTTGGGCAGCAGCTGCCCTGTGGGGAGGGCATGACTCCTCTCTGGCTTCTCACTTGGCCTGCACATCCTGACTTACGACAGCAGCCCGGGGTCTGCCTCATTGTAGCCCGACACTCCTGATTTGGGGCCCGTGGAAGCAAACCTGTCTTAGCCCTTCTTTACCTTCCAAGTACTAGGCATTGTGGGGACAGAAGCCCCGCTATCCCCCAGTTCTCGTCCTGTGGACAAATACGGGCAGTGTTTGTAGAGAGGAAACTGGGCTAATAAGTAGGATTTGGAAAGGAGGGTGAGAAGATATTTGCTCAGGGTTGGGCAGTGTTGATGGGAGATTGTGGAGGGGGCAAAGGGAGGGTGAGAAAGGAGGGGTCAGCTAGTACCTGCCTCTGACCCTGGTGTCCCCTCAAAGAACACACCGGGCCGCTAATAGACAAATCTTCTCCTGGCTCTTGGTTTTATCCACTCATTGCTGACCAGTCCTTCCTACCTCTCGGCGCTCTTCCACTTCGCCTGGGTGACACCTTCCTCTGTGGCGGACTCTTCTCCTCCCTGACCCCTCCTCCTCCCTCAGAAACCTCCCCAACATCATAACAAGAATGTGCCTAGTACAGTGGTACCTCGAGATATGAGTGCCCTAACATACGAGATTTTTGAGATATGAGCCGTCGAGCGAGCGATTTTTGCTTTGAAATACAAGCAACATTTGAGATAGGAGTAATCGCGTGGATCAGCCGGCTGCACACGACCCACCAGTTTACCTCGACTCAAGCGTGTCATAGTTTCCCACACCTCAAGGTTACAGGACGAATTAAACTCGTATCTCGAGGTACCACTGTATAGAGCTTCGTCTGATTCCAGCCCTGGGCCCCGTGACTGTGGTGTGAGGAGAACATTCCTTCGAGGACAGCCTTGTCTGTCTTATAGTCTCCGGAACTCAATGGCCAAATCCGCAGCAGAGCCAAGAGTGCAGCCCAGGCGCCCACATCCCTCAGCTGCGTGCCTGCTGCATTCCCGAGGCTTCAGCTGAGGAATGCACAGCAGTGGCTCCTTGGTGTCTTTCCCTGCCCTCAAGCAGTCCCACACTCACCAGCCTGGGCACTCAGCTGTAGCAGTAACTGTACTCCTCATTTCAAGCCACCAGGAGGCAGAGACAGGGGATGTGGGCACATCTCTAATTTGCATTTACTTCTTAAAACATATTGCCACCCAGCAGGAGTGGCTCAGTTAGTTGAGCATTGTCTTGTGCACCAAAGGTTGCTGTTTGATTCCCAGTCAGGGCACATAACTGGGTTGCAGTTTGATCCCCAGTCAGTGTGGGTGAGGGAGGCAGCTGAATTGATGTTTCTCTCTCTCTCCTCCTTCTCTCTAATCATGTCCTCAGGGGAGGACTAAAATAAAAAAAGTACTGCCTGCAGTGGCACTCTGAGAGGCTGGAATCCACAGTAAACTCAGTCTTTGTCCTGGAAACACTGCTGTGAAGTGCATGTGAACAGGTGATAATGGTACAAACACTCAAGGGTATGTGTTTTGACTGGAGACTGACTGTACCAAGTACTTGGGGGAACTCCAAGGTAGAGCAATGGTTTCTACGTGAGAGTGGGGTAGGGTGTAGCCTCAAAGTCTTAGAGAGGAACTATTTGGGCTAGTTTCTAAGGGGAGAGGCATCAGGCAGACAGGTGTCAAGATCCCAGAAATGGTGACATGGAAATACTAGGGCGCATGGAAGAGGGCGACAGGAAAAGGTTGTAAAAATAGGTTGCGAAGACCTTGAATGCCTGCTAAGGAGTCTGGACCTCATCTCTTATTCTAGGAGTCCAGGCCCTTGAGTCTGGGGCCTTTCATTAAGCAGGTGGTGGTGATGTGGTCAGACCATTTTGATACATCTGAAATGGAGGAAGACTAGATAAGACCAAGGCCACATGTATTCCACAGAAGTGCTTCAGTTACACCCACACAACACTTAAGACACAATTTAGAAGTAAAATCTGCCGAGACAAAAGGGAGAAGTGAACAAACTCACAAATATACTTGGAGACATCAATGGTCCCCTCTCAGTAATCAATAGAACAAGTAGACAAAAAAATCAGGACCAGTTTGACCTAGTTGGCATTGAGGGAACACTCCACAACAGCAGCAAATTCACACAGAAAATGTCACCATGATGAGCATCTTCGGGGCCACATAACTAATCTTAATACATTTCAAAGAACTAAAGTTACGGAGTATAATAAAACTAAATTGAAAATCAACAGCAAAAAACATCTAGAAAACACACCCACATCAGGAAATTAAGCAACACACTTCTAAATGAGTCAAGGAAAACTGGAAAATATTTTTAACTGAGAGATAATGAAAACACAACATATCCAAATGGGATGTAGCTAAAGCAAATGTTAGAGTGAAATTTGTAACTAGGAAGGTTTATAGTAGAAAAAACAGTTTAAAATGGTCTTTAAAAAGTAGAAGAAAAAAAAAACTGTAGCAAATTAAATCCTCAGTAAGTAGAAGGAATGAATTAGTAGCACTAAGTGTGGAAATTAATGAAATAAAAAAAGCAGGTCCATCTTAAAATCAGATTTCACATAAAGATCTGGATTTCTGGCTACCGAAGAGGTTCTTGCAACAATGGACCCAAACTCGGACATGGAAGCAATGGTTGCTGAAAGGCCGCCCTTGGAGAAGGGCACATGCTCCAGTTCATGAGGAGGCTGGAGACTGGTCCCACAATACCAAGAACCGGTGGGACAGATGTAAAAAGGAGAAAGGGAAGCTGATCTAAGTCCACTTTAGCACAGAATCTCAGGTTTGGGGGATGAGCGAAGAGGGCAGAGTTGAAGGTGGCCTGGCTTTCCGTTCTGGCCTGGATACTTGTGACGGGGGTGCCCTTTGCTGCAGTGGGAAAAGGAATGTTGCATGGGAGCCTTTAGAGAGGAGACAGCAGGTTCTGTTTGGACACACTGAGTCTGAGGTGTCTCAAGGACATGCAGAAATGGTACTTTGAGCAAGCAGCTCAAAGGAAGTTCAAGGAGTTCAAGGATGCCCCGGAGAGACACAGAAGAGGGGGCAGGTTTCACCTTTTAGGAGTCACATAAGAGAAAGCCAGCAGAAAGCCCTCAGAGAAATACTGAACATCTACAACTGGGGATGGGGCTTTGGGATATTGACAATTCCCAAGTCTAACATTTCATTATCCTGAGACTGACCTCAGACAGAATCAGACCTTAAGAAACACCACGAACCAAAACCGGTTTGGCTCAGTGGATAGAGCATCGGCGTGCGGACTGAAAGGTCCCAGGTTCGATTCCGGTCAAGGACATGTATCTTGGTTGCGGGCACATTCCCAGTAGGGGGCGTGCAGGAGGCGGCTGATCAATGTCTCTCATTGATGTTTCTAACTCTATCCCTCTCCTTTCCTCTCTGCAAAAAATCAACAAAATATATTTTTTAAAGAAACACCTCGAGCCAAAGCAGTTTCTCAGCCTTGTGCAATGTGAAGAATTACTTGGGGAACTTGTCAAAATACAGACTCCTGGGTCACCTTTTTTCCTACCCATTCAGAACTGGCGAGGACAGTCCTGG
The DNA here is from genome assembly GCA_004026805.1 of Lasiurus borealis. Taxonomy (NCBI): domain Eukaryota; kingdom Metazoa; phylum Chordata; class Mammalia; order Chiroptera; family Vespertilionidae; genus Lasiurus; species Lasiurus borealis. The sequence goes on from PVJN01000426.1 coordinate 202,894, forward strand.
AGACCTTGATTGTTAACAAGCTTCCCAGAAAGCCCTGTTCTAAGGAGCAGGCTGTGAAAAAGAGGCAAAGAGTGTAGGAGAATCAGAGCAGGTAGAGCAGAAAGGATCAGTACCAAAAAGCAGGGAATAGGCAGGGTCAGATGTGTATAGCACAGACAGGGAAGGAAGCCAATGGATTTGGCAATGAGGCTGTCAAGGATGGAGCCATTCTGGTAGAGAAAAGAGTCAGATGCCAAGGGTACAGGATGGGTAAAAGGTAGCCCAAGTACTCTGCAGGGTAGGAGAGGGCAGGTTACAACTGGAGGGTTAGGAAAAAGACTTTTTTTGTAGGAGAAAGATTCCAGACTTTTTGCAGGTGGATTAACCCTGTAACAGACAAAGAAAAGAGAGTGAGGTAGAGGGTGACTAGATGGTATCCCAAGAGTGGTTTGCTACAGTCTTACTAGGGGGCACACCACATTGCCCAGGCACTCACACATCTCAGCTTGTGCATCCTCACTCTGATCTTCTGCAGGAGATGGGTTAACATCTCACTGAGAAGACTAAGATTAAGAACCAGTCTAAAGTCATATGATTTAAGCAGTAGCCTATAGGAGGCCCCTCAAACTTGCCACACATGAAAACCATGCTCAGACTCACTCACTCCTTTCCTTTTTAAACCAATCTGACTCCATTATGAAACCCTGACTCATGAAATCCTTATTCTTCAACCTGTCTCAGGCCAGACATCTACAGTCACCTCCTACTTTTTAGCCTCTGGTATCCCTTACTACCTAACCTCCATATTTAAACCCCTCTGTTAGTTGCCCCTCAAACTACAATAAATATCTAGGGACACTCGGAGGGCCTCTTACAAGGATCTGGCCTGACCAATCTTCCTGCAACTTTGCCAACTTCCTCTTTCCTTTCCTGAATTCTGCTCTTCTTTATACATGCCAAGTCTGTTCTGACTCGGGCCTGGGTGTTTGCACTTGCTCATCCCTATGCCTGGGACCCTCCCCCAGTACTTGACTGGTCCATTCCTTAAGGTTTGTTCAGGCCTCTGCTCAAATGTCACCTCAGAGGCCTACATTGCCACCATTACCTCGCTTTATCTTCCTTCCTTTTATCTGACGTCATATTATAGCTTTGTGCAATTTCTGTTTTCCTACCAGAATAAACACTGAGAGAGCCAAGACTTCATCTGTTTGATTACCCACTATCTAAAACCTAGAACGGGCTGGCACATTCATTCAGTATGTACATGCTGGATGAATGCCTCAATTTAGTGAGATGCTTAGATCACAGCTGCATGGCCCATCCCCAGTCAAAGACCTTAGGACTGTGGGGTCTCACCCCGACTCTCAGAATCTTCCTTGACTCTCCTGACTCCCCTCCCAAGCACTCCACATGGACCTCTACAACAACCAAGCCAAAGCAATTTGGCTCCTCTCTGCCAACCCCCCTTCCTATGCTCCCTGTCTGGCAGGCCCTCCCAAAGAATACCTCCCTGGTGGTCAGTGCTCAGTCAGACACTAGACTGAACTCCTAAGCTTCTCTGACTCTACAACATCCCCATATCTGGCCCAGAATCTGTCTCCAGGAAATCTTTGCCAAAGGACAGTTGTTTGGGTGTAAGAATTCCTCTGGACTTGAATACTACTACATTAATCACAGTGGCTACTGACTGAAGGCAGGGGTTGGGTGGGCAAGTAGGGGACAGCAAAAAGGGCCAACTTGGGAACGCAAAGGACAATTGGGAATGCAAGTTGGATTTAGTGTTTATAAGGCGGGAAGCTCCAGCCTTGGCTAGCAAGAGGCACAGGTTCCTGCAGGTTCATCCTCCGATGTGCCTCCTATCAGACCAGAGTTACTTCTGGAAGCCGGGAAAGGACTCAAACACAACAGTTTTGCCCATGGAAACAAAGGTCCAGGGGAGCGGGAAATCCATATGTGAATGTGACACCTGCCATTTTATTTATTTATTTATTTACTTTTGTTTTTCTAATATATTCTTATTGGTTTCAGAGAGGAAGGGAGAGAGCAAGAGAGAAACATTAATGATGAGAATCACTGATTGGCCGTCTCCTACATGCTCCCTACTGAGGATCAAGCCAGCAACCCAGGCATGTGTCCTGACCGGGAATCGAACTGTGACCTCCTGGTTCATAGGTCCACAATCAACCACTGAGCCACCGCAGCTGGGCAAAACCTGCCATTTCTGATGCTGGCCCTTAATTCAAAACTAGCCAGAATGACAAAACATATTCCAGTCCATTCATCCTACCTATCAGTTCCAGACAATGAACCTCCTCCACCTATTTCTATTTTTCCAGCATTCACCAACACCTCTCTCTATGTAGAGCATGCCCAGCGATCTGTGACCAAACACAAGGCCCGCCTGGCAATGCCTGTGAGGCCGAGGCCTGCGGCGGGTGCAGCGGCTTCACACTGACTTTACCTTCATTGTGCTGAGCTCTCCGTCTCTCATCCCGGGGTGTTCTGGTTCCATCGATTTTCCTAGAAGAGGGATAAAATGGGCACGTGTTATCTCAGGCTCCATTTGTCCAAGCACTTATTATAAAGTCAGGCTTGAAAGTGACTTTTGCAAGACATATTCATATGTAGAAAGAGGAAATGATACTTTCATACTAAAGAAACAAGAGCAGACCAGAAAATATACTAAGTGCCTATTGGGTGCTCAACTGCCTGACTTCTCCAGAAAACGTTTCCTTCCTTCGGCCCCACACCAGGCCCTCCCAGTGTCCCCTGCTCCTGGGCCCAGGTCTCCTGCACATACGGGGAGTAGGGATGGGTCCGAGGTGCAATTGTCCTTTGCGTTCCTGTCTGAAGCACGTCCTGGGGTGTCATCATGACATAGAACTGGCCTGTAGGGAAAGCCTGGTTAGTGCTAAAACTGGGGGCGGAGTCAGAAATGGCTGGGGAATCCCTCCCTGCCAGGCCTGTGGCCTCCCCTGCCTTCCACCTCGGGCCCCTTCCTCCCTTTACCTCCAGCCTGCAAGCTCTGGTCTGTGGTCTGTACCGACACAGCCGTGGTATCTCCCACACTGGACGCTGGGAAATAGGCAAATCGTGCCTCCCCACTGACAGCCTCAGCTGCTGGGCTGCCGCCATTGCTGAAGGGATTTTGGATTACAGCCTGGGGAGTAGGAGGACACAGAGGCCAACCCTTAGCCATCTTGTTCCCCAAACCATCATCCCCTTGTTGCCCTGTCCGGTGAATAAATACTGTATCCACTTTGGAGGTCGGGACCCCTCTGTGTGCGCTACTCTGCCTATGCCTCAGACGGCCTGGGAACTTGCAGACACTCACTCAGCCATCACTTGGCGAACCGACTGATATATTTACCTCTGAAAAAAAGAGACTTTTCTATTACCATGCTCCCCAAGTCTAGAGAAAGAAAAAATGATGTTCCAAAGAGATCTTGTCCAAGATTTCACCGTGCAGAACAGGAAGTTAACCACCCACACGGCCTGACAACCTGCAGGCAGCGCGCACGCCCCCCCCCACACTGAGACTCCCCCTAACACGGCCAGTGTCCCCCCACTCCATCCTCCATCCCCCCCGGCATCGCTGAGGACCTACCAGCGGGAAGGGCGCTGCAGGACCTGGGGGCACAGAGGCAGCCGCGGGGCCGGGGCGCTGGGCCGCCCCATCCACACCCACCTGGGTCACAGCCTGCTGCCCCCCAGCAAAGGCCGCCGTCGACACGACGCTGACGGCGCCCGCCGCGTCGCCCTGGCCATCCAGCTGACCGTCCGTCACCTGGACCACTCGGTACGTCACCTGCAGGGGGCGGCAGAGCGGCGCGGCCGGCGCTGGGGTCCGGGCCGGGGACCGGGAGGTCCGAGCCCCTCCCCGCGCTCCCCTCCCGCCCTCCCTGCCCGCCCCGCCTCGGGCCGCGGCTCCCTCCGGCCCCTCTCACCTGCCCGCCATTATTCTCTGTGCGGAACTGGTACTGGATGTTGTGGTCGCTGAACGCCGCCTGCTGGACGCTGGCGATGGCCACCGCCGTCTGCTCCTCCGCCCCGGGGCCGTCCCCACCTGCGGGCAGCGGCGGGCGGGCAGGGGCGCCCGTCAGCGGGTCGCGGGTCGCGAGGGCCCGGGCGCCCCCTCAGGCCCGCCCAGCCCCGCGCGCAGGCCGCGGCCCGGCACCGCCGCCGCGCGAGCACGCACTCACCCTCCTGCAGCTCGACGCCCTCCTCGGCCTCGGGTCCTTTGTCGTGGCTGCGGGGAGGCCGGGGAGACGGGGGTCAGCGCCGCCCGCGCCCCCGCCCCCGCCCCTCGGCTCCGGTGCGGCGCCCGCGTCCCGCGCGGCCCTGTCGGGGGGCTGGGGCGCCGGCGCGATCCCCCTCCCTCGCGGCCTCCATTTTGAGCCGGGCCCGGCGGTCGCTCGGGGATCATGGCGGCCCACCCGGCCAAGGCCGCAGGGCCGGGGCGGGACGCGCGGGGCCACGGCCGGCCGGCAGCTTACCTGGCGGCGGCGGCAGCAGCAGTAGCCGAGGCAGCGGGATCCAGACCCGGGTCCAGCATGTCCATGGGGGGATGGGGGCGGGGGGGGGGCGCGCGGCC